>JARGCV010000124.1:17552500-17880000 GCA_034064705.1 Bothrops alternatus
ATATGCTTGCAACACTGAGGGATTAGTGAAGGAATAGTGTGATCTCCTTTGCCATTCTCTGTTTCAAACTGACAGTTTCCTAATAGAAATGCAAAAGAAAGAAGCCCATCAAGGTGAATAAGCAAGAGACATTTAACATAGATGAGCACTTCAAAGTAAGAAGCACATATGATTGCCAGTGGGGTGAAAATAGATTTAAGAGCATCACAAAGGACTATGGTGCAATTTGGCAAGTTGAAGAACTTCTGTAAAAGAAAAAATGTTAAATTATATTGGTTCTGCTTTCAGGTATTGCAAGATACCTTCCTATCTTTTGAGGAATGGACTAACATTTCATTCTCTGAAATTGCCAGATGTAAACCTTGGTTTCTGAACGACATAGAAGAGACTCCAAAGCCACTTTTGGAGGTTCTGATTACACATGGTCATACTATGCTTTGAGAGGCAACAGTGCCATTCCATCATGCTGGCCAGATAGCACATAATGAAACAACTAATGTAATTCAGGAAAAGTATGGAATTTGGACCAAGTTTCCTGTCATGCACTCAAAACCAAATATATTACAGGGAAAAAATTTAAGCAAGCTAGAGAACTCCATGGCCATTTAGAAATATACCAGAATTTGGATAGAATGGAATGATTTAATTTCCTACCTGCTTAAAACATTCTGTGTAGAATAAAACAGTTCTGTCTATTACAAACTTCTTCCTTAACTATGGATACACTTCCCACTAGTGGTTCACCCCTTCACAATTTGGTCTGCAGACCTCGTTCAAAGAGACATTCATGCATATAGTTAGGTGCTCACTGCATCCATCATTTATTATCTCTAAGTAAGCTCTGGGTAGAAATTAACTTAAAAATAAAAATAAAGCAATTGACGTCTTTACCCTCTACCCTCCTAACTTTCCAAAAAAGCACTGAAGACCTGGCACTGGGATTGGATGAGATTGGGTGAGAAAATTTTATGAGGGACTTTTTGGTTTTAATGTATTTATATATTAGGTTGTTTTATTATTGATATTATTTTAATTGCTCCTTGATAGCTGTCCAGTGTTTAATATAACATGGGTAGCCATATAAATGTTTTTGGATAGCTAAATAAATAAATGTCATTGCTCTTTAGAAGTTAAAACTTAGATTTTTATGTGCTTTAGACTGGTTATGTATAATATCTAATTGGATATAGTTGCTGTTTCTCAGAAACTATTATGTAATGTTCTTGCAATCTGGCCTGAAATAAGATTTCAATTTTTGTTTCTGCAATATTTTAAAGAAGATAATACTTCAAACAAATGGCTTATTTAAAGGTCAAAGCACATTCTAGGTCAGCTATTTGGTTATATTTTTCTAATTTTAGAATTTATCACTTCTGAATCTTCTTATAAATAGTCACTATTACTTATTCTTCTGATAAGAACTATGTGTAGTTTGATGTGTTATTTTCAGTCATAATTTGACATTTCAAAGTCTGAATCAAGCAAAGCTGATGAACAGTTTTAATGAAAATTTACTTTCTGGCTAGAAATATATTCCATAGTGAAATTTCAGCAGCAAGTACCATATCCCTACCAGGAGGCAACTACACAAACAGTATAGCTCCTACTGCTTGTTTTCAGCTATTGCATTCCTAGTTTAAGGGTTCTCTCTACTATGTGGTTTGAGAACAGAGCTCAGGCTGCTTTGCATGCAGATCACATGTAAATCCCTGAAACTTTTGCTAGGAAATAAGCACAGGAATAGATGGACAAGTACATTTTTTTCAAGCACATCGTTCCAATAAATGCACACAAGAGGAATATGAATCTGCATGCTGTCCTTGAGCCTGCATTGCTCTGTTCTGTTGCTCATCTGAGAAAAAAAGCAAGAGAAAATAAAACAAAATGTTTTCTTTCTTTGTGAATGCCCTAATAGCTTTTTCCTCTCTTAGACGTGTTAGGAGGTTTAATTGCATAGTCTGTTTATAGTCATTACAGCATAGCTGCAATGCCTGTCCAGGAACATTGATCTCCACTAAATATTTAATTGGTACAGATTAAGGAAAAGGTCCCTGTTCAGTAGCACTGGATGTGCTTTGTCTTCTTGACATCTCTAAGTATAATTTGAAGGATCCCAGGAAATTGCTGCTAATCCATGGGAAATCTATTGAGGAATTCAGGTAATATGACTAATTTTTTTTAGAAATCATGATTATTCTAATAGATGTTTTGTAAAAAGCCTTCTCTTATAAATTTGCAAATTATGAATAAAATCAGGTCAAAATTACAGCTTTGTATCAGAAAGTTAGACTGGGAAAGTTGAATATTGGGAGATTGGTCTAGCAGACACAGTATAGGATGTGTTTATGTGTTCACGGTCATAGCAAAATTCCACACTTCCACAGGTTTGACATGTTCACATTGGGAAGTATGAAGTATACTAGCCATGACAACTCTGTTTTAAAAATGAACATATTATGCCCATGTTGTTTGATATTTGTATGCAGTGTGTGGTGCCAATTTGATTTGTACCGCAAAAGTAGTAAGTGGGAATATGCCATAGTTAAAAACTTCCCGGTAATAAACAGCTGGTTACCTTATGTTTCCAGCTTTTGCATTTAAGTTCACTGTGGCTGAACTCAATTTGTATCAGTGGAAATTTATATCAAACAGTGGGAAGGCAGAATACTGTTGTCTTGCAGAATTAGTATCAAGAACCTAGGCCATTACAGTAAGAAATAAAAAGTACTTAGAGGAATAATTCATGTTCTATCAACTCTTGTAATGGTTGTTCTATCTTACTCTGTCTCCTAAAGTGATTATTTTGTTTTCAGAGAAAAATCAATCTCACCAGATTATTTATTTCCTTCCTTCCAGCATTTTTACAACTTGCAGAAAATATTCTTATATTTTATGAGCATAAATTAATTCTATTTTGCAAATAATTTTATAATATATATTACTGGCATTTACATATCACTAAGGGTTATTTTTTTTTACTCTGTAAGTATCTAACCTACTGAGGAGTTATTCACTACAATGTATGATGCCCTATTATATTTTTCAATGTTTTCTTACATTGTATATTCTTCCTTGTAGCTCACCTCAAGATCTAAGAAGTAGAAAAAAAACTATCACACGTCTGCTTGCTGGAATGCATTAGCTACAGAGGAATTGAAGGCTTATGGATTGAAAGATTGTTCTGCTAGTGGATTTTCCTCCTTTTGTCTGCTGTAAATTCAGGTGGGATTAATCTGCTACTTATTTTATCTAGCAGTTCACCATAAGCTCTCAAATATATTATTAAAGGGAATTTATAGATATGGCCATCAAGATGTCTTATGGAGATAATCCTGTTTGCTTATTCAGCACTAAACACAATTTATAAGTTGGACAATCTATTTTAATTATAAAAAAATTATTTTCCCTGGGGAGATTCACAAGGAATGTACAGCATTTATTTAAATGTGTACAGCACATTTGTACCTCATTTTTAAAATGTAAACAACATAATGTAGAGAGCAGAAAAAAAATGCCCAAGGAAATTAAATGCATGAGACAAGAAAAATAAACATACATAAACTTAATTTGCTCCTTTACTAGTCACTATACTTTTCCAAACTTTTTTTCTGAGATATAGTAATACTTTTCCATACTTTTCTTATATTGTAATAATTGTCTTTGCAACAATAGAAGCTGGGGCTGGTATATTCTGCCCGGAAGTGGGTTGATGACATTATAGTTGCAAGAGTGGAGGAAGAAACTGACATCCAAGTGGATACTGACTCCTTGGAAGTAGAGAGAGCAGCTGCATTTCCTTTATCACTTCCAATAATTGACATTTGGAGGGTTGCAGTGGAGACCACACCCTGTAATATCGGTTGAAGTTTCATAGACTGTGGATGGAGGTATTGCAATAGCTAATTATGCCCCTTAGTTTAGGTCCAGAAATACAGTATCAAAACCTAACGAACTCAAAAAGGATAATACAATGCTAATAAATAATGGTTTGCTTAGTGAGTCAGCACTCAATGATTGGTAATAACTATCAGAATGCACCATTTGACAACCTGACTGAAATGGGTTGGTAACATTGAAACTTTTTATCTCTTAATAATGTACTCAATTTTAGACAAAAGATACTGCACAAAAATAGAATAAGCAAAAGCATCCACCAGAACTTTTAAAAGTGGATGGAGATAGGGATGTTAGAATACCTGCACTAAAGAAGAATTAACAATCCTAGTTAAGAAGGATAAAAGTAGAAGAGATTCAATACTCCTCCACAGTCTGGATAGGTGAAGAGGGCAGAGGTCCTTCTGTAATGGTCAGATCATTTTCTGATTATACTGAAGCTTATCAGCATTACTGACCTTCACAAGGACAGGGAATCCATTAGGCTGGTCTGTCCCAGGAGCCTTCTGGATCTTCTTGTTATTATGCTGGTTGCAGCTTTTGAGTCAGAGGTTGAAGAGGCTGACCAGACAGATAATCAGCCTGCAGAGCTAGCAGGCAATCAAGCACCTGTAGCAGTTAAAAAAAAAAAAAGAGCTTGAGTAGGTGAGACTCAGTTCAAATAATGAGGGGCCAGACTCTGACAGGGCTCATAGCCCAAGAACACATCAGCAGCTATTAAAGGCTGAACAAAAGTGATCAGCCAGGCTAGTAATATCCTTAATCAAGCAAGTATAATACCTGGGGCTACATAAGGACATTCCCCAGGCTCTAGAAATAACTTTCTAACTCCAGATTGTTATTCCTGACACTTCTGCTCTTTGCTGTGACCCTAGGCTTGACCTTCAGAGCATCTTGTCAAATCAAACCCCATTTGTGGTCAAATCCTGGACTTCCTGCTAGCAAGCCATTATGTCTCACATAAGGAAAGTTACAGATTCTTTGATCTTTCTAAATCTTAAGTGCTATCTGATTATTCACCCAAATCCCAGGTATTATCAAAAGTTTATGACATAGCACTAAAGCCTTTCAAATTTGCATTTACCTGCCTTTCTTTTTTGTGTCCACTGGCATAACACATTTATTAATTTACAGTGGCTACTTGAGATTTTTTCCTAGTGATTTGATGGACATTTTTGGCCACATCCATCACTGATCTCTGGAATACAGAACTGGTAAGACAGCTAGATAAAACTGCCCCCAAGTGGCCTTAGTTGTGTATTGATCCAAAGGTAATTCAAGGTTCACATAGGAACTTTAGAAGCTGAAGCACAGAAGAAACTTCTAAAGCACTGATGATGAGAACAAAGAGTTATTGCGACTGAACACCTAAACAGGTCCAAGTGAAAAGGAACTTACCCATAGAGGACTTTATACAAATTGCCCTCCTCCCCATTTTAAAATTGTACCTTGAAATCTTTCTGCAGTAGGTAAAGCTCCAGCACCGAAAATTCTGCTGCTAAACCAATAGCAATATATTAGGACACTGTGTTTTGAACCAATTTTACTTTCCAAGTATTATTTAGTGGCAGTCCCAAATAGAACCTATTACAGTATCGGAGCATACCGAGGGCCCCTATTATAGTAGATATGAGATGGCGTGGGCATGGCTGACCAATATCAGGATATCCTGCTAACACTGAGCATAGTCTCTTCTGGCCATGGCCTCCACCTTCCACTCAATTAGAAGCCATGAGTCCAAGGGAAACACAGATCTGCAACTATCATCTCCTTTAAGTAGTTTTTCTGACCTGGACATTGTGTTCAGGAATGTCTGCTTCTAGTCCTTATCCCTGACTGACTTTGAGGCTCAGGGGGCACCTGAGAAGCACCAAGGGAGGCAGAAGAGAATGTTTTCTTTCAGTAAAAAAAACCTTTTTTCCAGGCTTTTGGTAAAATTGGGGGCTATTATGGCTGCTATATACCTAGGACTTTATGACTGAAAGCCAATTTGGTGTAGTGGTTAAGCCATCAGGCTGGAAACTGTGAGTTCTAGTCTTGACTAGACACAAAGACAGCTGGGTGACTTGGGCCAGCCACTTTTTTTCAGGAGAAAGGGCAAACCACTTCTGAAAAATCTTGCCAAAAAAGTTGCTGGGACTTCTTCAGGCAGTTTCTGAGAACTGGACATGACACACACACACACACACACACACACACACACACACACAAACACACACACACACACACACACACACACACACAAACCCCAGATTAATTATTTTAAACACCAGGATTGTTAGCACCAAGTCTTCAGTAAAGAGACCACCATAAATTGTAACAAAAAGCAAATCGGTGGGTTAGTAATAATTATTGCTATATTTCAAGCAAGCTCAGTCAGATCAAACTGTTCCTAGTGGGGTTCTGTGAAAACCTGTTGGCTATAAAACAGAACTTGGTGACATTATGGGAAATGTGTCATTCTGGTTACCTAGAGATAGTTAAGAGAAAGTCAGGACAGTCTGAGTATTGAGTTAGTGAGGGCATTGTAAGTGTATAACATAGATCTTGATGAAATTAAGTGTGAAGGTTCAGGTGGACTGTTATTTCTCTGACATTACAGTGGTAGAGACATTAATTGGATGGAGTTTCCTCTTTCCAAGATTGCAGTTTGCAAGCCATTATTGTGTGTGAGTGTCAAAGCTCTTCAGAACTGAGTTAGTATAAAAATGAACGATAGCAGAGTTAAAATGTAGCTCTGCCTGACTTCCCTGAAATTAGAAGTAAACTGTGATTAGTTGATATTGATAGTAGTTTATGTAATAGCTTTTCTCTTGAGGTCAAGCAAAATGTCTATCTGAAATCAGTAAGTGCTGCATAGCTGGGCTGAGAAGTATATTGTTCCACCAGATGATGCAAAACAAAGACTAGATGCATAATAGAGAACTCAATACTTCATCAGAATAATTCTGGAACCCATCTAGTTCAGCAGTTCTCAACCTGTGGGTCGTGACCCCATTTGGGGTCAAACGACCATTTCACGGGGATCGCCAAACACCGCAGTCTGCCATTTTTTTGGGTCGGCCATTTTTTTTGGTTCGCCATTTTTTCCCCTTTGCGATGCGGCCATCGCACTGCGCATGCGCGATGCGGGCCCACCATTTTTTTGGGGTCGGCCATTTTTTTTGGGTCGGCCATTTTTTTTGGTCGGCCATTTTTTCCCCTTTGTGATGCGGGCCGTCGCACCGCGCATGTGCGATGCGAGCCCGCCATTTTCTTTTTGGGTCGGCCATTTTTTTTGGGTCAGCCATTTTTTTGGGTCCGCCATTTTTTTCCCCTTTGCGATGCGGGCCGTCGCGCCGCGCATGCGTGATGCGGGCCAGGGTTGAGCCCCGGAAAAGGTTGAGAACCGCTGATCTAGTTCAATAATTGTACAGGTGTTTGACATAAAACTTGTTAACTATACTTAATAGTTAGGTCTGTACTTTAGGGCAGCTTTTGGCCACCTTTGGAATTGGAATAATTAATGTTACCCTAATCTTTGTGGATATATGCAATACAGTCAATGAAAGACAAAGTAAGAATTTGGGGCCAACTATTCCAAGTTGTTTTTGATTAACCTCCAATGTTATTGTCATCTCCAGAGGCTTTGCTGGGTTTAAGCTATTTTATCAGGGAGTTTTTTTTCAGTGCAAGTACCAGTGGACAATCTGGAGGGCAATCAGATCTAGAATAATAATGGTGTCTTCCCATTTTACATAATAAAAAGGTTCCACTCAAACAGCTGCAGGAATAAGGCATCAAGTTGGGGTGGTTGTTGCACAGGTAAAAAACAATCCTATTTCAAAAAAGTGCAGTCAAGCCATCCTCACGGCCTCCTTATTTTTACTTTTGAACAGCTGTTTATATTTGTTTTTGGTGTAAAAATTGCTGGGGGAAGAGAGTAATGGATAATTCCCATGTGCTTTGTATGTAGTAATAAAAATTCTTTTGGCATTTACAAATCCAATCCAAACCAGGTTTTTGAGTCGTAAACAACTTTTTGAGTTTTTGTAAGTTGTTGACAATTAAAATGTTTCTATTATAATGGTTCAAAATGTGATATAGCAAAGAAGAAATTTGGAACTGAATATAGAAATGATCCATTCCTCTGGTTTGTGTACCATCTTTTGTATCAAGAATGACATACCTCCAGCACCAAGTTTGAAAATTAGTTTGGTCAAAAAAAAGTTCTCAAGAAAATTCAGATACAACTCTCTTAGAATCCCAAAGATGCTTTTTCATGAGGCAACAGGACTTTCTTGTTTTTCTTTGAAGACGTTTTGCTTCTCATCCAAGAAGCTTCTTCAGTTCTGACTAGAAGGTGTGGAATGGAAAGATTTATACTCCTTGTAGACATCTGTTCACTTGTATTCTTTTAGCGAGTCATTAATGCTACCTGGAGGCTTTCCTATGCCTTCCGGGTCACCTGAGTAGTGCAAATGTGTATGGAGCCTTCTTGGAACTGCTGAAAGGATTGTGTTGTAGACTGGAGACAGATGATGTTGAATCCCTCCCTCTCTCTTGAGAGAGGGCAGTTCAATTTTGACATAGATGGCCTCTTTGACCCCTCTTTTAAACCATTTGGATGAAATTTCAGCTTACTTCAGATGACTCTGGATATTATTTCCAGAATGACATCATGAAACTGTTATTAAAATGTAAGAGACTAGAAAAACATTTTCATAGAATTACTGCAATTGCTGTAACAGGTGAAATCCATCAATAATTTGTGAATGACTATAGTGTTGACCAAAATTGTAATTTAATGTTAGATTTACAGGTGAGAAAAGGAGAAGGCATTATTAATTTACTCATTAGGAATGCTGGGAACTATGGTCAAAAATATCTGGAAGGAGCCTAAGGAAGGAAAAAGATAACTTAAAATCCTATTTTGAAAACATTAGATAACACTAGGTAAAACATATTTCAGGATATTTGAAATATTTTTATATTGTAGAAATGAAAGTTTTACGTTTCTGCATGGTTTAGATTTAATAACATGTTAAAGACTTATTAGCTGTATATTAATATCATGTAGATCTTCCCCCCTCTTTGTTTTTATGTTTATAATTTTTTGGTTGTATTGTCACAGTTGTTTTTACTTGTTTGTTAAATCCACTAAATGCATTTTAAAAAATAAAAATATAAACCATTAAATATTAAACTTATCAAATAAATTTTCAAAATCCAGATTTTAGTGGTTTGTACATGCTCAGTATGGCCTTGATTTTTAAAAAAGATTCTGTAGTTCAGCTCCACCCTCCATATCCATGTGTGAAATTTCATTTCTGTTGTTGTCTATGTTTGACTGGACCAGCCTCTTGGTCCTGGTGGGCAGCTATCCATCTTTGTGTTTCATCCTCACAGCTGAGGATGATTTATATTATGATGATATTTTGGGAGAGAAGATGGTGAGGGTGAGAGGCCCTAAACAAAACCTTTAAGCAACGGAGTGTGATTACTTGGGCCTGTGAAAATATATAGCAAGGTCAAGAAAAAGAACTGGTTCTAGCAGCCGTTAAGAGGAATGATTTTGGCAGCAAAGTTAAGGATGAAGCAGAGGCACAGAACAAGTTGTTATGTTTGGGGTTCTGTGAGGCATCGAGGAAGCAGCAGGTGAACAAACAGCTCTTTATTAAAGGTTTAAATAGAAGCCTGAATAACTGCAGCTCCACCCCTATTTACACACTCAACCACTAGGTGGCAGCCAATAGGATTCAAGTATTAGTTCCTGCTTTAACACAAGATAACTAGCATGTAGACAGCAAGTCTGGCTCTTAACTGACAGAGTCTTATGACCGTTTTTTCAACAATTCCAAGTAATTCACCTCAATACATTACACAAGTAATATAAGATTATTGAACAGAACATTGCAAATTGTCCCTCTATCAAAATATATAAAGGCTGAACCTGTGGCTCTTACACTATTCAGAACAGTTATGCATACAATGAATAGTTATCTTTCACTCCCAAGGCCAGGAAGAAAACAGTTACACTTACAGTATATTGACTGAAAGTGGTGGGAAGAAAAATAGGCAGACTTTTCTATAACTGAATATAATTCTTAGGTTATTTATTTGGCTAATCTTCAACATAGATATGACTTCTATTTATATGACTGTAATACAGCAACTTATTGAGCCCTATAAAATGAGCCCTGTAAAACTTCTGCTGTATGGCAGTTCCTGAAAATGGCCATGTCAGGATTTATAGTATTGCTGTGCCAGGACTAAACCCTGATAGCCAGGGCCAGCTTTAGGCTAAGGTTGAATAGGCACTGTCCTAGGATTCAAAGCTTAACAGGTCACCCCTCCTTCCACATCATTCTAAAAATGCAAATCCTTGCATCAGCAGGAGGTAGCGCCATCAGTTAATGTGGCCTAGGAATGCCAAATACTTTCAGCCAACACTGTTGATAGCAAGATTAGTGTATTATCATTACAACACAATAGGAGGAGTCCTGCAGGTCAACAACGATAAATAATAGCAAGAGTTGCTTTTGCAACTCCACTAACCACAAATCAAATTGTCAATACCTAGTTCCAATACCAGAACCAAATTGTAGTCTAAATGGGACTATTAGTACAGATAGTGAATCAGATACACTAGCAAAGTGGGGTGGAGTATGAAACATATGGTTACTCCCATACCAGTCCAGCATAAAATCTAGCAGCTGCAGCATTCACAGAATCTGACTCTAAGGATTTAATTCTGTGCTTGAAAAATATGTTGGGAAATCCAAGAAAATGTACTCTATTGAGCCTCCGCGCTATCAGCCCCCTCTACCACAAAGATCCTGCAGGAGAAGGGCAGTGTGGACAACCGTGGGATCTGACAGGGTGAGAGCTGTGAACCATAAAAACAAAGCTTTCGCTGTGTCCCTGCACAACAGATACGGTGTCCTTGCTGACCTTAATAGGGAAATTAAGGAGACAGGTAAAGGTATTTGTGATGATAACTCAAATAAGCAGGGGATTGTGGATCGAGATGAAGAACTTGTTTTCGACAGGGAGAAGTGCGAATCAGGTATTACACATCAATCATGCAAGAACAGAAAGGCATCCAAAAAGAGAAGCCACCTTCTGGTTGGTGATTCAATTATAAGGGATGTAAATTTAGGAAAGGACACAGAGGTTTCAAAAGAGGTCAGATGTCTCCCAGGTGCTACTGCCAGTAGGGACAAGAAGAGTATTTCTAAAATAATCAAGAATACCACAAGGACTGTGATGTGGAGGCTATTGTATATCTTGGCACTAACGATCTGTCCCCAAAAGATGTACTCGCTGTGCAGAATGATTTCCAGAGCTTGGGGCAGGAACTTAGCAAAATAGGCTTTAGGCTAACTTTTTCAGAGGTTTTACCAGTCTATAAAGAGCAAAATGGAAAAGGCCAGCGTATAGCACAATTCAATATGTGGCTAAAGGAGTGGTGTAAAGGGGAAGGCTTTGGATATATTAATCATGATGTCAGTAGCTGGTCCAATGAAAAAATGGACAAAAGAGATGGTTTGCATCCATCAAAAAAAGGGACTGAGTTACTCGGCTATAAATTCACAGATTTTCTGGAGGAATATTTAAACTAAACAGCGGGGACAGTGAGTTAATTGATACAGAACAACCCTGTCCCCAGCAATCTAAAAACTATAGGGCTATCAGTGCATGTAACATAGATGTGTGTGTGGACAAGAATACCAACCTTGCTGTCAAGCAAAATCAAGCTTTCAGTAACGAGTGCCACACAAAGTGCACTAACCAAATAGGTGGTAAGACAATAGGAGAACTCAGGCACCACACAGGTTATGTAGAAAGTAAACACAGGGTCGGTCATAAACGACTCAAATGTCTATACACCAATGCACAGAGTATGAACAGCAAACAGGGTGAACTAGAAATTCAGGTTAATGAGGGCAGATATGATATTGTTGCCATTACAGAAACATGGTGGGATGAAACACACAAATGGAACACACAGCTAGAGGGATTTAAATTATTTAAAAGAAACAGACCAAGAGGTGGAGTTGCTCTCTATATAAGAAATAACTACATCTCTACAGAAATAGAGCACAACCATGATGAAAACTGTCTTGAATGCATTTGGGTCAATATAAAAGGGAGAAAAAATGACATTGCCATAGGTGTATACTATAGGCCACCCAACCAAACAGAGGAAATAGATGAACTTTTTGCTAGTCAGCTAGCACATCACAATAGTAATGGGGGACTTTAACTACCCTGACATCAACTGGGAGACAAACTGCACCAAATGGAAGATCAAACAGATTCCTGACAAATCTAGCAGGCAACTTTGTCTCCCAAAAAGTAGAGAAGGGAACTAGGGGATTAGCCATATTGGATCTAATTCTGACTAACAGAGATGAAATGATAGAAGGTGTTGAAGCCACAGGAACCTTGGGAGGTAGTGATCATGCAATATTGAAATTCAACATTATGCAAGCACAAGCAATAGAACATAGTCAAACTAGAGTCTTGGACTTCAAGAGAGCTAATATCAATAAACTTAGGGCTTGGGAAGGATTCCATGGATGAGAATCCTCCAGGAGAAAACAACTCAAGAAGCTTGGAAAATTTTGAAAAGCAAGATAATAGAAGCCCAGTCTAGCACAATACCAACAAAGAAGAAAAATAACAGCTCTCAAAAGAAACCAGCATGGCTGCATAAAGAACTCTTTGATAAATTGAAAGATAAAAAGGACAAGTATAGAAAGTGGAAAGAGGGGCACATAATTAAATCAGAATATCAACAAATACCCCGAGCCTGCAAAGATGAAATGAGGAAAGCTAAGGCTCAAAATGAACTAAGGCTTGCAACCAAAGTAAAAAAATAACAAAAAAGCTTCTTTCAACATGTAAAAAAACAAGAAAAAAGTGAAGGAAATGATTGGTCCATTAGTGGGTGAAAGTGGCAAGAAGGTGACAAGCAATAGGGAGAAAGCAGAACGATTTAACTCGTTTTTTGCATCTGTTTTTACACAAAGGGAAAAAACAGACCAACTATCAAAAATAGTGCCATAAAAAACAGTATAGAAACACAAGTTAAGATAGGCAAGAAAATACTAAGTCCAGCCTAGACGAGTTCAAATCACCAGGACCAGATGGATTACACCCCAAGGTTCTCAAGGAACTGGCAGATGTGATCTCAGAACCACTGAACTATATTTTTCAAAGATCATGGAGCATTAGGGAACTACCAGAGGACTGGAAAAGAGCTGATGAGTTCCCATCTTCAAAAAAGGGGAAAAAATGGATCCAGGAAATTACAGACCTATCAGCCTGAGCTCAATACTTGGGAAGATTCTGGAAAAGATAATCAAACAACGAATCAGCGAACACCTAGAGGCAAACAAAATCACTATTAAAAGCCAACATGGGTTTGTCAAAAACAGATCATGCTAGACAAACCTTATTGCATTCTTTGACCAAGTGACAAAATTAGTGGATCAGAGGAATGTTGTGGATATAATTTACTTGGACTTCAGTAAGGCATTTGATAAAGTAGATCACAACCTACTACTCGATAAGATAGAAAAATGTGGGTTAGACAGCATCACCACCAGATGGATCTGTAGCTGGCTGACCGGCCGTACTCAGCGTGTGGTCCTCAATGGAACCGCATCTACATGGAGGGAAGTGTATAGTGGGATGCCCCAGGGCTCTGTTCTAGGCCCAGTACTCTTCCACAACTTTGTCAATGATTTGGACGAGGGGCTAGATGGGGAACTCATCAAATTTGCAGATGACACCAAGCTGGCAAGAATAGCCAACACTGCAGAAGACAGGATTAAGATACAGGAGGACCTGGACAGACTTGAACACTGGGCGCTATCTAACAAAATGAAATTCAATGGTGAAAAAAGTAAGGTTCTACATTTAGGCAAGAAAAACCAATTGAACAGGAGGTACCTTGCTCAATAGTAGTAACTGTGAGAGGGATCTTGGAGTCCTAGTGGACAATCACTTAAATATGAGCCAGCAGTGTGCTGCAGCTCCCAAAAAAGCCAACACAGTGCTAGGCTGCATTAACAGAGGGATAGAATCAAGATCACGTGAAGTATTAATACCACTTTACAATGCCTTGGTAAGGCCACACTTGGAATCCTGCATCCAGTTTTGGTCACCACGATGTAAAAAAGATGCTGAGACTCTAGAAAGAGTACAGAGAAGAGCAATAAAGATGATTAGGGGACTGGAAGCTAAAACATATAAGGAACGGTTGCTGGAATTGGGTATGTCTAGTTTAATGAAGAGAAGGATGAGGGGGGACATGATAGCAGTGTTCCAATATCTCAGGGGCTGCCACAAAAAAGAGGGAGTCAAGCTATTTTCCAAAGTGCCTGAAGGCAGGACAAGAAGCAACAGATGGAAACTAATCAAGGAGAGAAGAAACCTAGAAGTAAGGAGAAACTTCCTGACAGTTAGAACAATTAACCAATGGAACAACCTGCCTCCAGAAGCGGTGAATGCTCCAACACTGGAAGTTTTTAAGAAGAGACTGGACAGCCATTTGTCTGAAATGGTGTAGGGTTTCCTGCCTGAGCAGGGGGTTGGACCTCCAAGGTCCCTTCCAACTTTATTATTATTATTATTATTATTATTATTATTATTATTATTATTATTATTATTATTATTATTATTATTATTCCCTGCCTTGTCAATGCATCTCCATAGGATATTATGATTTTCTCAGGGATATATCTCAAATTCCATTGAGATTCAATGACAATGCAAGCTGCAAAATGGGCAACCCCCTTCTGCTGCAAAACACCCCAGATTTGGAAAACATTGCCAGTTTGTGCTACATCTTACCCATTGCCTCCAACAGTGTAAGTCTTGATGCAAGAATATCTGACCAGTTTAACAAAGACTAACAGATGAAATATGTGAGGCACCCCATAGACTTTGTATTCTGGGTCTGCTTGGGAACTGATGGAAGACTTGAAACATTGCAGCAGAATATAATAAGGCATGGATGAGATCTTTATTCTATTTTGTGCCCATGGTAATTTTTGGGACTAAGAAAGGCAAATAATATTGTGTGTCTTATTACAAATAAAACAAATTATTTGCTTGCATGTTTCTATTTGCATTTTTGCATGATATCATGATACATACATTTTAAAATGCTTTTTAGATTTGGTTTTAGATTTTTGAAATGTTGAGATGTTGTTTTATTTATGTTGTTAGCCGCTCTGAGTCCTCGGAGAGGAGCGGCATAAAAATTTAATAAATAAATAAATAAATAAATAAATAAATAAATAAATAATACACCATCATTTTCATGTCATCATTCTGGATCATTCCCTTTAATATACCTGGTTTTCCACTGTTCCCTTCTGTTCCTACAATACCCTCCTTATCACTCACTATATCACCACCTATCTTGGGTGTGGAGAAAAAGAACCTGAAATGGAATTTGAGAGGCAGTTTGGAATATTTTATTCAATGGAATGGCTACTGGGTAATAACAGATGATTAAAACACCTGCCACCTCCTTTGACAGTTCCATCACAAGGAGAATCACCTTAACTGGCCACAAATTTAGGCATTGTCATTTGCTAGCAGTTCTACTCTGAGAGAATAAGAGACTTTTTAAATGATTAATGACAGGGACAGCCCCACCTCCATATCCATGAGAAGAGAAATTGTGAAATAGAGAAATAACAGACATGGAAATGTTCCCCTTTCCTGCTATCTGGTGTCAGGGAAAGGAGGTAGAAAGACGTAAAAGGAGGGAAATATCTCTGTTTTTCACTAAAGAAAAAATAAGTTTCCCCCTTCCTGAGATCCTTGAGGAGGATGAAGCAGAGGTAGATGTTTAAAGGAAGAAAAATCCAGCCAATGAAGAAATGGAAGTCAAGTACAGACACTCATGCCTGGAGGGAGGGATGCTCCAGGCATTTTGAGACTTATTGGCAAGAGAATTGGAAAAAAATGAGGGGGAAATTATTTGAGCTGAAGCTAGCAAGCTGAGAACAAGCAGTTCTCAAAATTAGACAAAACCATTATTAACTGTTATTCCCTACCCTCAAGACTGAAATGACAATTTCCAAACCTCTGTTGATTCAAAAGGAGACATAAAAAATACTATGATTTGTACTCTGGAGCAGACTGATATATTGGGCCTGATTTCTCTGTTGCTTTTAGGGTAATCTTCTGCATATTTATGATTTCTATCTTGTCTGCAGTTGAGCAATTTATTTAACCATGTCATGCCTGTGAAGCTTCTGCGTTTTTGTAATCAAATTCCTAAAGGTAGGATTGTCTGGAAAGGTGAGATTGAATGAAGCGAATATTAAATACTAATATTTGTTAATATTTAAATCAAACACGGTCTTGTAATTAGTTACATTTCACATGGTACACAATATTGCTAGAAAACAAGGAGTGTTGTAAATAAGACACATTACATTGTGTGGGACATACAATATATTAGCTAGGAATAGTTCTTAGAATATATTACTAAAAAAATTATATATGTTTAGAGTATTCTAAGAAGTATTCATTTTTGTTGAGTGGAAGGAGAGAAATGTCAGAAAAAAAGAGGGACATAAGCAGAATCTTGCTGGATCAAGGTTCCCAAGTGTCATATTGGGGTTTTTAACCGCTTAAATTTCTGCTACATAGCAAATTGTTTTTATTCTTTCAAAGGTAGTATCCATGATGAGTAGTTGCCAGTGATAACCTGATATTCATTAGTTTGTTCAGGGAAGGATCCTGATCCCAGTCCCTGTTTAGGAGGGATTAATGGGCGTAATCACATGTGAGGGCAATGAATATGTCTCAACTAGCGTTAGGTATGCCAGCACTATTTGTCCTGAATTATGCTGATCCTGAATTTCCTGTAGTTTGTTTCAGAAGACGACCATAAAGTAACACTATGAGAGAGTGAGATAAATGTAATATTTTCCATGCTTTTTTTGTGTGTACTTGCTGTAATGCCATTTGATTGATAGCTGAAGATATGAACATCCATGGGGGAGGGAGAAAATAATGAAACTTTTTTCACAATGTTTTGACATAAAGGCTTTTTATTTTATATTGTGTACTTGTGCATCATTTCATGACTTGAGTATGAAAGAGTACAACTTGCTCTATGTTATCACAATGCTCATTTTGTCACTTTGACATCACCATGTGGACTGCAAACCTGTTCATGTGGAGGTTTTTATGCATGTATACAAGTTAGGAGTGTGAACCATTCTGAAAGGCCTTAGGATAGCACCAGAGTTTTAAAGAATGATCCCACTCCAGGTGTAAGCCATTTGCTAGCAGATATTTTTCTTCTAAACTGAACAGTTGCATCTTTATAGAAAGCTGACTGAGGAGATCACTAGTTATTTTATCTTTTCTCTTCTGCCTGGCATAATTGCAACTAGAAGTCTGGCCTAGTTTGGTCCATTAAGTATCATGGATATAACCTAGATATGTTCCACCATTGAATTATTTTTTCTCCCATTTGCCTCTGTTGTTTTGTCACAGAGGTAAGACACAGTTCTTAACTTACTACAGTTGAAGTAAGTTAATTTTTACTTAGATCCAGTTATCTATTTTACAACATTATATGAACACAGAAGGTTGGTATCTTGTTCTGCAGGAGAGACATTTCTTGTTTTGGAACAAAGGAATGATTTAAAAAAAAAAAGCTTTGGGGATTGGATCCTATCAGTGGTGGGATTCAAATATGTGAACAACTGGTTCTCTGTGTGGATGCTGCTTCCGGAAGTCCATTCTGGGCCTGGGCAACAAAAATTAGCTACCGGTTTTGCCAAAGTGGTGCGAACCGGCTGAATCCCACCACTAGGTCCTATTAAGAATGCTGTACATAAATGTTTAAGCAAATAACATTGACAGCATAATCACCTCTAGTGAATTGTGCCAAAATCATTACATTGGAAGTGCTGCAGTTAATATTAGACAGTAACATGTTACAAAATAACTCTTCACAAAAAGATCTTTGTATTTTGCCCAGCTTCTTAACCAACAAGACTATTATTCTGCCTCCTTTTCTTTCCATTTTCCTGTCTTCTACTCTAATGTATTATACAATAGTGCTCCATTATAATGCTGAGAGAAGTTTCAGTTTCATACTGTTTTTGTTAATTAAAAATCCAAATAAAACATATAATTAATACATTCTTTTGATTGGCTAATTATGAATGATCCTGGATGTAAAATAATAGTTTTAAACAATGATGAGTAAGAATAGGAACAATTTAGTTCAAAAGCAAACAAAATGCCAACCTTTAAGAGTGAGTAAAATATTCAGCCCATTCATATTTGAAAGGTATATTTCACAGATTGACATTTCTCATGTTAATAGTGCAAGGATTCTGATTTTTTAAAATTTTAAATAGAGGTTGAATGACTCATGAACAAACTCTAGCATATTTTGAAGATTTATTTTAAAATATCAGCAATAACACAAAGAAGTGAATATTTCCTATCCACTCTGCCTTCTCTAGATCAGGGTTTTTCAACCTTTTCACCCCTTGTACCACTTTTAGGATATGGCAATATACGAGTACCACCAGTCGCCTAGCAAGGTGTCAAAAACTTGATGACCCCCCCCAAAAGGAAAAAAGTGATAAAGTACAGGTAGTCCTCGACTTACAACAGTTTGCTTAGTGACTGTTTGAAGTTACAAAGGCACTGAAAAAAGTGTCCCCCAAGCCACAGCCAAGCAAGACACCTGCCTGCCCACCGGGCGGCGCCCTTCCTCCTGTCTGAGGTTTTCATTGTTGTGAGCATTTCTGTTGAGGATTGGCAGCGGGGGTTTGGTGGGGGGGATATTTGGTTTTTATTCCCCCCATCTGCTAGGTGCTTGAAGCAGGTTTTGGTCACTTCACATGACCCTGAGACACTGTGACCGTCATAAATATGAATCAGTTGCCAAGCATCTGAATGTAAGTCACAAGACCCTGCAGATGTTGCAATATTCCAGCTGATCGGTGCTTCTTCAGGGCTCAGCAGAAGCGCAAGGATCAGTACCAAGCTCCAGCTGGATCCTGGTGCTGATCCTGGCGCTTCCACTGAGCCCTGACAGTCCCAAAGAAACGCTGATCAGCTGGAAAGTGGCACTGATCCTGGTGCTTCCGCTGAGCCCTGCAGCTCCAGCCATCTCTCGCTCAGGCTTGTGCGGTGTGGTTCAGCTCATTCCCCTCCCCTGCTACCACATTTCTAGGATGGTCGCGTACCACCTGCCAGGTGCCAATGTACCACAGGTGGTATCTGTACCACTGGTTGAAAAGCCCTGCTCTAGATACTGGGACTACATATCCCAGAATTCCTAGCCAATAGAATAAGAATTCTGCAATTTATAGTACTTGGAGACAAATGGGTTGAAAATGCTGCCCTATGCAATTAAACTATCTGAAGAAAAGAACTGCATAGAGACGCACCTTCCATTGCTTCCTTATTCTTATCCCTTAGCATTTCTTATCTTGGAGGAATAATATCTGTAAACCTGAAAATTCCTTATTCCTTGAATGGTGTAGCCTTTGCATTAGGCTAATAGGTATTACTGGTTAGTAGTTAGTATATTATGTACACTATGTGTGCTCTATATTCATGGAGTTCCAGCTTTATAAATTGAAAACGTTGATACTTGAAAAGTAATAAATAACAGACACCTTCTGATTTTTCTTTGGCTGTGATTTAATGTATATTGATCAGTTACCTTTGCAAATGTTGCCTAATTATTCAAAGTCACAGAAGCCTTTCCAAGTGTTAAGACTGATTTTTGTTACCGACAAAATATCTAAAGATCACCAGAAGGTGCAACTAAAAAAAGAAAATAAATCTATTGTTCTTCTGTGTTCCAATCCTATTAAATCAACTACTTGTCTGTTATAAATTAAGTCTGCACTACAGGTCAGTGAATTTCTATTAACTGCTTATTATGAGAGAAAGTTAACCAGTAGATCAACAACTTTACACATCAGTCAGAGCAAGCTGTCACTCTATTGCACATTTACAATAAATGTCCTTCAGACCATCACATGTGAAGGAAGAAATGCCATTTGGCATTTAAACTTTAGTTGCCAGCACACATTAAAGCAAAAAATCAACTTAGATTGATTACAGCTTCTGATTTAAAAGGTCAAAATTGCTAAGACATTTTTTTTTGTTTTTAACAAACTTCACTTCTTTTTATTTTTTCTTTGTCTCTGTTTTGTCTCCTGTTTTCTCCTCATGAAGAACAATTATTTGGAGCACTTGTGGGTGATTGCAAGTCCTCTCCATGTCCAGAGAGGAATTACAAAGAGCTGGTCTATTTGCTGGGTTTTCATTCCATCGTGATCATCATTTCCAGTGTTAGTGGAGCTGTCTTCAGTTTGCCATTTCATCCCCAGAAATCATAAGTTTAGAATTTGGCAATGAGGTATATTTCTAGCAAAAGGAAGAATTTCTCATTTTAAAAGCAAAAATCTTAAGCCATGGCAGATGTCAGGTTTTGTGGGTTTTTTGCCACTCCAGAAGTTGTGTTAAGATCAGTTCTTTGGATGGTCATATGGTTAACTGGGCATTTTCTTCACTGTTTGATAGGTAACACCCATCTTTTAGTTTCAGTTTTCCATGAGCTTGAGTCAGGACTATGTTTTCTCCAATGACTGATTCATACTGAACCTCCAGTGATGTAAAAAAATGAAGAACTCTCAAATATCACAACTTTAATTTGTCTCTCCAGCAAGCTCCTATTTTGCAAGCTCATAGTGCAACAGAGGAGTAATAATTCTGACCTACTTTGCAGGGTTGTGGTTAGTGTACCTGCAAATCCAGAGCGCCAGGCCCATTCCCCTCCCCCCAAGAGCTATTCCTAAGACATTTTTTTAAAAAGAGGAAAGAAAGAGACATTTAGTTGATTTACAAACCTACTGCTTTAAAATACAATTTTCTCTGTTGTGTAATTTATATAATCGGTAGCCTTCTAAGTTAAGAAGCTAATGCTTATACAAACTGCAGTTATTATTTTGATTCCTATTTGTTTTTTTTAAATGCTTAGCTGTTTCAGTTTTCTATATAAAGTCATAAAATGTAACGATAAAAATTTATACAGGGAAAGAAATCTTAAATACCAATTACATTATACTTTCCAATTGGTAATATTTTATCTTCTCTCACAAATTGGTGAATGGAAATAATGTAGAAAATGAAGTAATTGAGCCAGTGTGAGACTCATTAGAACAGCGGTTCTCAACCTATGGGTCGTGACCCCATTTGGGGTCGAACGACTGTTTCGCAGGGGTCGCCGGACACTGCATGCGCGGATCGGCCCATCGCGGTCCGCCATTTTGTTTTTTTGTTGGTTTTTTGTCACGCGCGCACCGCGCATGCGCGGTTCGGGCCGTCACGCGCTGCGCATGCACGGATCGGCCTGTCGCGGTCCGCCATTTTGTTTGTTTTTTTTCCGCCGTGCGCCACGCATGCGTGGATTGGCCCGTCGCGGTCCGCCATTTTGTTCATTTTTTCCCTCGCGTGTGCACTGCACATGCGCGGATCAGCCCATCGCGCGCACGCGCGCACACTCAGGGTTGCGCCGCGCATGGGCGGCGCAAGTGGGGTCTCAACCTGAAAAAGGTTGAGAACCACTGCATTAGAACAAGAAACTGGGTATCATTTATTGATAATGGCTGCTTTTCAAATTGAACATTGCCTTGGATTTTGTGACAATGAAAATACTTGATCAAATGTACATAATGAACTTTATTTGAGTTCACCTGTCAGGTTATATGAAATTTATAAATAATAGCTTTTAACCTTAGACTGCATCCTTTCCCACAATTATGGACAAAATTAATGTTAACTAAGTTGAATTATTTTTTTCAAAGCCAGACTTTATAGTTGACATAAAAGACATTAAAAACCTATGTTGTAAATTTATTATTTTAGGTAATTTGATACTATCTGACTCCAAGCAACTTTTTATTTACAACTGAAGAACTGTAGGCCTTCTAAATAACATTGGCAAATGTCTAGGTTTCTAATGGGAAAGGCTTGCTAGTATTTAAAAAAAGGAAAAAAGTCTATGTTTGTAGCATCTCCAAAGATCATCTCCATCCCTTCCCCTTCAATCTCTCTCCTTCCTTCCTTCCTTCCTTCCTTCCTTCCTTCCTTCCTTCCTTCCTTCCTTCCTTCCTTCCTTCCTTCCTTCCTTCCTTCCTTCCTTTCCCCTTCAATCTCCTTCCTTCTCCATCTCCTTCCTTTCCCCTTCAATCTTCCTTCCTTCCTTTCCCCTTCAATCTCCTTCCTTCTCCATCTCGTTCCTTTCCCCTTCAATCTTCCTTCCTTTCCCCTTCAATCTTCCTTCCTTTCCCCTTCAATCTCCTTCCTTCTCCATCTCCTTCCTTTCCCCTTCAATCTTCCTTCCTTCCCCTTCCATCCCTCCCCACATTTTTGAGCAAGGAAGAGTAAGCTTCTCCAGCGATCATTGCTATATTGTTTTTGTGATTAATCACTATGCTTTAATTATGTTTAATTTGTAACAATGAAAATACACCCTGCATATCAGATATTTACATTACGATTCATAACAGTAGCAAAATTACAGCTGTGAAGTAGCAACGAAAATAATTTTATGGTTGGGGGTCACCACAACATGAGGAACTGTATTAAAGGGTCATGGCATTAGGAAGGTTGAGAACCACTGCCCTAAAAGGAAGAAAATCAGCCATAGGGTGCGGAGCCCCGCGATCCCTTGGCTGCTGCACTACTGCGCAAAACTGGAAGCCGCTTAGTGATAGTTTTAAATCGTGATGGACTACTTCCCCAAAGCTACTTAAACCCATTTTCAAAGTTATGACAGCTGCCCTCCCAAAACCATATGATTGGATTTTGGGTGCTTGGCAACTGGCTCATCTTTATAGCTATTATAGCTTGAGCAGGATTGTCTGCAAGATTGTCTGGGGCACTACACATTCTCTTCATGACCTGTTTTCCTTGTTACCTTCTGGGAGGAGGCTTCATGGTATCTGAAGCAGAACATCCAGATTCAGTTAGCTTCCTCCTTCCGTTATGTATTCAAGATGGACAGTGAATAATATTTATATGTTACTTATATGTAAGGATGTAGGTCCATACATATGTTGTATGTAGTATGTTTTAAATGCGTTATGTATGTGTACACTTTGAGAAGAAGCAACTAAATTTCATTTTTAATGTGTGCCATTGTGCCCATAGGAAAAAATGACAGTAAAGGTTCTCTCTCTCTCTCTCTCTCTCTCTCTCTCTCTCTCTCTCTCTCTCTCTCTCTCTCTCTCTCTCTCTCTCTCTCTCTCTCTCTCTCTCTCTCTCTCTCTCTGCACAATCCTATGGTCATGTGACTGATTTGTAATATACAAGGCTGGTTTCTAGTATTTACTTCTGGCTTTCAGCAAAAAAAAAAAAGCCCATTGTGAAAAATGACTGCCATGTTCCCTTAATGACTATGGTGTTCACTTAACAACCATATAAAATGTCAAAAAAATCAGATTAGTCATGTAATACCTTGATTATGACTGCAGTGGCTTATGACTGTGATTCCAGACTCAATTATAGTTGTAAGATGAGGACTACAGTACGCACAGGCACTTCAAAACATTTAAACCCTTCAGTTGCCATATCCAGGAATTTCCCATCCACAAATCCTCCATTTTGTCTGGTTTCACTCTCAATTTATTGGCCCCAGTTCATCCTGTTACTTTATCTAGGCACCGATATCAGACATTGACAGCCTCTCCTAATTCATGTTACAAGTAGAGCAAAGTGTTATCTGCTTATTGGTGACACCTAACTATTAACTTTTAATGTGTGCTCCCAGCAGTTTTATCTGGATTTTAAGTAACAGAAGGGATAAAATAATTCCCTGTGGCAACCATCCAGCCTTCTAAATAGGTTAAGATAATAGGCATCCTCCAAGACTGTCAGCAGCTGCAGAGATAACATCCTTCCAGTTATTTTGGGAATGATACATGTAACCTCAGATGCTTATAGGTAATATTTATTATTCATTTAGTCATAGTTATTTCAGAATCCACTTTCTTTACAAGGTGAAATATTTATTACAGTTCCTCCTATGTGTGGGATTGCATAACTTTATTGTGCCACATGATCTAACCAAAGCTAGTGATGGTTCATTTGCTCATTGATTTAAAAAACTGTCAGTTAAGCCACTATATGTTATGAGATCAAGAGGTCTTATATATGCTAAACTAGGGTCCAGATGGAGCAATTTGCTTTGTGACAACCACTTTTATTTTGAAAACCTGTGATTTCAGTGATATGTCCACAGGGAAGCTATAGCACTGTTGAAAAGAGACAAAATACAAATATAAATATAGTTTGATGGTCTGAATACTTTAAAAGAAATAATGGCTTATTGTTAAGCATTATTTCTATTCCTTAACATTAGTTGTAAATGCTATTTACGATGCTGCACTATTTACTATTTGAAAGGCTTTTTGATAATATTTGTTCTTGAGGTTTTGAGCAGAAGGTTTTGGTTTAAAAGATTCTAGTTCTAGGCTTGGGTTTCATTTAGTTTTGGTTTAAAAGGTCCTACTCAATGTGTAACAAGTGATTTCTATTTCATTCCATCCCATCCCATTCTTCTGATTCTTTTATTTTTAGAGCTTTGAATGTTAATTCTCATTGTTATTGTTTTGATGACTTTTATATTTATATATTGCCTATAGTGTATTAAGCATTCATTTTAGAAGGCAACTAATATATACAAAATATAAATAAAGCTTATTTATAATATGCAAACTGAAGGTTTTCTCTGTGTTGTAAAGGAGGGATTTGTGCACTTAGAAAAAAGTGAGTCCATAGATTCCAGATTTCATACTCAAATTCCTTTGAATAAAAGAAAGGATGGTCTATGTGCTCCCTTCCAACACAGGTTATGTCTGAATAATCTGTCCACATTACATAGCCAAAGGTCTTGATTGTGCAACTGATGATTTTTACTTCACAGTTAAGGGAGTTTGGCAATAGAGTCTTGCAGTAAGAAGCACTCATGCATAGTTTGTCCAGATTTTCTTTCTATTTACTCAGCAGGTGTATTTCAATTGTATTCTGTGCATGTTCACCAAAATTGAGCTCAATCCTTGAGTAGGTGTCAGCATAAGAGTAGCTGCATCTCAGCATAGATTCTTTTCTCTGACTTTTGTGCATTTCCACTTTTAGATTAATTAAAATACAGAACAGAAGGGTAGAAAAGAAGCACTTTTCTGAGTGTACTCTATAAGCCTGGTAATGGTTTAATTCTCTATTTCTTCTTGATGTATTTAAGGTCAGCTTGTAATAACTTCCCTAGAGCTGATCTAGTGTCACTGCTTTAAAAATGTTAGAAAATTCTTGCTTTTCACACTTTTGTCTGAATGACTTCCATTCCCCCACCCCGCACCCTGACCCCCTTCTCTTCTAGCAGTTTCCTTACAACTGGTAGAAATTAGATAAGATTTCCTTTACTCATAACTTGCTGATTTATCCTTAGAAAAGTAATAAAACTTTATTTTCTTCTTAACCTGGTTTATAAAACACAGCTGTCACAATAGCCTAGTATCAGTAGTATATTTTAATAAAAAGAGGAAGAAAGGTTTTTGCTGGAAGTGTGCAATAGGCCTGGTAATTTAATTGCTAACTTTCTAATTGTTAATTTTGCAGAGTTTTTATTTTTATGCCTAGCAAATATGCTTAACTCTTATTGGAGAAACATACATGCAATTAGATTTAAAAAATTAACAGGTGGGGAAGGGGTAGAAAGAAGAATGTTAGGCGATCTATATTTAATAAGTAGCCATGATAAATATTTTAAATTAAGTCATATTTTGAATAATAAACCTTTGTTTTCCTTTCTTCAGCATTATGAAATATTTCTTGTAATTGCAGATATACAGTAGTTTTGTTCCAATATATTTCAAAATAATATAACATTCCTAAAAATTCATTTTGTTGTATAATATTATAAGTGCTGAAGCAACGGTAGATCTGAAAAGTGATATTAAAGGAATTTTACATATAAAGTTAGTTTTCTTAAAATTATTTCTTTTTTTTCTAAGGAGCTCATGCCCAATTAAAATGTCTTTTGCTTTATCCAATTTAACACATAGAGCACACAAATATCAATATCAATAGCCCTTAGATTTATATACTGCTTCATAGTGCTTTACAGCCCTCTCTGAGCAGTTTACAAAGTCAGCATATTGCCCCAAACAATCTGGGTCCTCATTTTATTGACCTTGGAAAGATGGATGGCTGAGTCAATCTTGAGCTGGTCAGGATTGAACTCCTGGTAGCGGATTGCAGAGTTAGATGTTGCTTATGTAAAGTAATAGCTCAAACCAAACTTCTACTCTGCATGAAAGCATTGTCTTGATCTAGACCAGGCATGTACAACCTTAATAATGGCTGTTGACAGCCTATATGGCCTAAAAACTCAGTGATATATGTATGCCAGGCATTATATACGAAATAGGCTGCTCTGAGTGTTGATGATTTGTGCACTTCCCAAAAAATAAGCAAGGAGGTTGAGCTCAAAAACTTGGAGAAACATATTCTTAAATGACTTTATGTAAAGAGATCACTCCCTGAAAAGAACCACGAGAGAAATTAACAAAAGGAGCAGAATGAGAGCTTCAAAAATAAGCAATTTCACTTTAAAAAAAATAAAAAAGAATTCAAAATGACGTTATCTTAGTTCTTATCACCACTTGTTATATTGCCACAAGTACTTAAACCTTTTTTCAATGTTTATTCTTGAAATTGATTTTTGAATGAAATCTGAGCTACTTATCTCTAAATCTATAATGGGAATCTGCGTTCCTAGATTTTCCAAAATACCACATCCTATATCAGTAATCAAGCACTGCATTTTATTTTATTTTCTAGTTCTTGTTGTGCAAGAAAAAAAATGAAACAACAAAAAATCAAAAGTAGAAAAATACTAATAATTTATTTTTAAAAAATACAAATCCAAAGAACATATTTGAAACAAAAAGGTGAAAAAATTAATCAGGAATATACATATTTTTCTCTTAGAAAAAATACAAATATTTTAAAAATACAAACATATTCCATAATGTTGTTCAAAATGATGCATTACATCACTGTGCATTGTTAAAGAAATGGCAAGATCCAAATCCCACTCTCTCTAAATAGAAAAATTAATGATGAATAATCCATAACCCTGATCAGCATCAGGCTTAGGGATCATTGGAAAGGAATGTGACAGTGGTGCTGGATAGGATTTTGGCTGATGCTGGCAGCACCCTGCCAAGGCCCATTAAAACCTAACATTTCACTGGATTTCCTAGGATGCCAGCTGCTGTGATAGTACTTTGCCTTTTAAGGATCTAACAAATCTCCTTCACTAATGTTGTTTTTGAGCTTTTCTCCTATGCATATATAAAAAGCTGTTATAATTGACCAGTGCAGAAGGTAACAGTTGCTCCATTTAGTGAAAAGGAGCAAGTCCTGAATTGCTCTGCAGGTTTGCTTTAAAGGGCACACTTCTCTTAAAGCCTTGAAAAGTGAAGCATATCCATGAATGTTGGATACTCTGAACTGCTGCAACTCTTTCTCAAAGAAAAAGAGAGAGAATGCATTTAGATGTTCTGTTTTTCTCGAGACAACAGTGCAGCTCAGGCTAGGTCTGTGCAAGCTTTTCTCTTTTGAAAGGGAATTGTTGCTAGACTCCTGGAATGGCATGAAGGAGGAACCCAAGGGGAAGTAAACGGTCCACTGTTTGGTGAATTTCCCTAACATTTCTGAACTTCAGATTGGATACTTGATCATGTTGATTTTTTTGTAAATCTAAATATCAATATAATATCTACACTTGCCTTTGAGTGTGTAAATGTGCTTATTAGCATTTTTTATCCTTCTGACTTTTCCATTCGTTCTGACTCATACACTGTTCTGAATTGAAGTATCTGAAAAATTGATACAGGGCTTATGAAAGATAATTAGCTCCCATCGGGGATAAGAGCAAGAAATTATTATAATTAAAGCAATAAGCTTATAGCATACTTCAAAGGGAAACAGGTACTTATTTTCCTGTTTAAGAGAAGGTAAGGCTGTCAGTTTAGAGCCATACACTAGCGGGAAATTGCATGTTGGATAAAATTTTCATTGAGGGCTGAAAAAAAATGAGGCAGTTTTCTTGAATCTTCAGTGATAAATATTTTAAGCACCATAAAGGCATCCTGTGAACTTTGGCATTCTTCTGACCAAAGTTTTATCAGTTTTTCCTTCAGATTCACCAACATAAAGATTAACCGAGTGACCCTACTATCTTTCTTCTCTGGGAGTGGTGATCTTTTTCATGGTTGGGGGTTCGAGGATGAAAGTTTTCTTTGGCTAGAGGGGGTTACCAGGTCACCAAGCAGGTATGGCCAGAGATGGTTGAGGCCCTTCAGGGACAGTTTCAATTGTTAGGATTGTTTGTTGATAGTATGCATGTAAATGTGTGCCTTAGCCCGGGAGGAGAGAGCAATAGGTGGGAGACAAGAACAACTCACCATAGCTGACTCACCCTGGCCAACTTGCTCCAGACAACTCGCCACAGGATAACTTAATGTGGACCAACTTGACACTGCAAACTTGCTGTGGAACAATTGTCACTATGGGACAATTCAATGCGGGATAACTCAATGCGAGATCATGTACTGTATTTGCTACTGTTTCTTTGACATTATTTTAATTTTTGTCATTCCCATTTCATTTTATTCTCCTTTAGCATCCTTTCTTTAATGATTCTATTCCATTATTTCTTTAATATCTACAAGAGTTACAGTAATATTGAAGAAATGGTGGAATAGAATCATTAAAGATAGGATGCTAAAGGAGGGACAAAATGAAATGGGAATGAGCAAAATTAAAACAACGTTGAAGAAACAGTGGTGGATACAGTACACTTATCTCGCACTGAGTTATCCTGCATTGAATTGTCCCATGGTGAGTTGGGCCACATTGAGTTATCCCGTGGCAAGTTGGCTGGGACAAATTGGCCAGGCAAGCTGGCTGTGGTGAGTTGTCCCATGCTGGTTCTTATCATACATGAGAGTGCCAACCTGGCTTGTCTAACTGAACCCTGATTGGGCCTGGAATGGTAGGTTGATAGGTCAACAATTTTTTGAATCAATGTACCTTAAATGAGCTTAAAAGTCCAACCAATTTTGGGGAACCATGCCTCCCATGGGATTGAAATTTGGCAAATTGTGGTCCCTTCAGTACTACTATACTGCTGTGGTCATGAACACATGATCAATATTCCAATGCTCCCTACCAGCTTCCTACAAGGAAAGTCAATGAGGAAGCCAGCAGGAGGTTGGAAGTTGCTCTTGTTGCTTTTTTGCCAACCTGTAGTGATTGTATTTCTCTGTTTAGGTAAGGAAATCTCTCTGAAAGGATAGTACAACAGGTCATCAGTAGTTTAGTACCTAGAAAACCCTACTTGGTACCAGGCCTGGTTATTTGAGGCACTGTCTATTTTCGCAATTTCTACCCATCCACTATGAGATATCCCTTGATTAAAAAGAGTAATTTTGGGGGCACCAAGGAAACATGCCATCTCTACAATGGCCTCTCCCTTTAGGATGAGACCTCCTCTGAGATACGTAACACTCCCACTCTGATGGCCTTCTAAAGTAGGGGTCCTCAACCCCCTGTCTGTGGACCAGTACTGGTTTGCACAAGCAAGCAAAGCCCCAGTCCGTGGAAAAACCTCTCTCCATGGAAGCAGTCCCTGGTGACCACAAGGTTGGGGACCTCTGTTCTTGAAAACATGGCTATTCTCTCAGGCCTTGAGAGAAGGTGGATAGGATTCCCTTATGTGTGATGTTTTGCCCAGATTGTCATTTTATAATTATTCTGGAATTATTTTTATAATTAGTATTGGTCCACTTCATTGTATTCTGGGTTTTTTTTATTTTTAGTGAGCTGCCCAGATTGAAGTTGGTTGAATCAAAATTGGATACGTAAATGTTATTTCTAAAGCAATATCCTTGGAAGGAATTCTAATATTGCATTATATTCCATTCTTACACCAGACTAATCCTGTATTATTTCCTTCTGCATATGAAGTAAAATACATTTGAAAATATTGCTGTGGAAACCCAACATTTTTATTATTTCACTATTAAGACAGCTTCAGGAAATGCATAGTGATGCTTTTGTAGTTATAATATTCCACTATAAATGTTTGTGTGTGTAATTTATATATGTTATATATGATTTAGAATATTATATTTCATTGCCTGCAATGGACACCCTGTGTAGCAAAGCATGCATTTCAATGTATCTTATAAAATTTATTTTTGAAAAGAAAAGGCAATAAATCTGATTTGGGACTCATGGGAAGAGGCCATGCTTCACTTGAACATGCTATTTCATACCATGCAACTGATGAGGTTGGTCTCAACAAGACAGTTCATGTCATTTCTGGGATTCAACTGGTGGTTCTAGTACAGGGGTAGGCAACATTGGCTCTTTTATGACTCGTGGACTTCAACTCCCAGAATTCCTGAGCCAGCCATGTTCTAATAACACATGCAAAATAGAACATGGTATATTTTATATTCTACAATATTGTGTTCCACAATCTTTTCATTTGTAAATAGCCAAATATTTGATATTGCAAGTCATTTAAATGGATTTTCTGTTGTGTCTGGTATCTACTTTAACTTTAGTAATTTTTAATTGTTCATTTTTGCATGGGTGACAGCACAGCTGGAAATGCAATAAAATCCATTTCTCCTTCCCACTCTACAAAATTAGGGATAAATATTTTACGGGATGTTTGCATTCTCTTTGTCTCTTAGAATGGCCAATTACTACAGCCAAAATAAATAGAATGCCCCCCCAACTTTTATTTATTAGGCAACCAGTATTCTTTTAATGGTACATCTTTCAAGGGCTGACCAGATGTTAAACACGCTGTGCAGCTTATTCAACATTGCAATTCTACTTTTTTGCATATACATAAATGAATGGGGGGGCTGGTTGGAAATTCTGTCTTTTGTGAATTCCCATGGAAATAAAAGTAATATCTCTTAAGCTGTTTAGCCACTTTTCTAAATAAGTCCTAAAACATCAACATAAAGACCAAGCATTTAACCTTTACCTTTGTTTTTTTAATTGTTGCTACAATACTCTTTAATTTTAAAAATGTATACAATGCCATATTATTCAGTGTAGTTTATTTATTTAATAGGTTTAAGATGACTGATGCTGATCCAATGATAGATAAATAATTAGCTGTCTGATATGTGAGGGTTCCAAAGTGGGTGGGGATGTAGCTAGACTACGGATGGATGATTTCAGAGCAATTCTAGCTATTTTAAAGCAAAACTAAAACTTTGTAATACTACCTAGTGTTTTTCATTAGTTGAAGGTTGTGAGTCACTTAATTATATGACAAGAGGAGCAAACTTGCTCTTCCTTATGACTCATATAATAGAAGCATCCTGATTAATATTTCAGTGGTGAAACAGTATTTTTCAGAAATATTTATGGCCTGATAGACTTTTCTCATCAAGCTACAATTCTTTGTGATAGAAGTTTTTTAATCCTGAAATCCTGGGTGAAATTATTGGTAGGATGAATTAATATACAGGGCAGACATAGATACCATGCACTCTGCCCAGTAATAAAATACAGTTTTCAGAATAACATAAAAATTAACCTTGCAAATGAACAAATAATCTGAACACTGATTTTCTTCAATAGTAGTTGATTAAGGAGATTTTCAGATGAATATCTAATCAAAAAATTATATAGCAATTGTCTGCTTATTAAAATATTCACAATGTTTTGAAAAATTCATTATGAAAGTTGAAGAGATACTAAATTTGCATTGGTAAATGTTACTCAGTATTTCCACATAATCACACATTTAAATTTGTTAAAAGTGTGCATTTCTGAATGTTTTCTTGTTCTTCTATTCAAAGAAGTTGATCCTCGCTGATTCAACATATCATATTAATTGGCAGATGCTTTATTGAGCAGTACTGCAAATCTGCTTTTGGGAAGAAAGTATGCTGAAGTCAGCTTCCTCTATGTCATTGTCCTTTTTTAAAAGAAAGAAAAGTATAATGTTCATATTACACCACTAAAATTCAAATCTAGTAATATTCTGATAGCATTTCTTGAGCTTTATACTGGGATCTCAATGAAAATGTCCTACTTAAACTTGATTTGCATTGTCCTATAAAGAAAGCATTTCCGGTGACAGAAAAGCTGCCATTGATATTAAGGAAGTTTTTATCTGGAGTGAATAGCCACTTCATGTATTTTCACCATGCCTGTTGGAAAAGGAACTCCAGGAGACAGTGGAGGACAGGAAAGCCTGGCATGTTATGGTCCATGGGATCATGAAGAGTTGTAGACTGCTTAGCAATTGAACAACAGCGAACTGGTGAAGGACAGGAGAGGTCTCACTTCTTCTCTGCACCCAAGTTTGTCTTAAATTCTCAGATTCGGGAGTTGGTGTCCATGTATATTAATGTTGCCAAAGTTGAAAACCACTATCCTGTGCAAAGATGATCATCCTCACAGACTTGTGTTAATTAGTGATTTTTAGAAAAAGGAATTAAGGATTGTCAATACTGACATGACAAATGATTAGAAATGGTATGTATTTTATTACATAATAAAATATGTTATTCCTTTAAAAATTAACGATTACCTGGCAGAAATATGACTGTTATTTATGCAAGTAAGACCAGCTAAATGCATAAAATTCACGTGTAATCTACAGAGAAATGGAACCATGCTGATGTACTTTCCCTCTTCAGATATTCAAATATTAGGATGACTATTGTGGGACAGAAATTTGGCTTTGCTCATTCAGGTAACTTTCTCCCAATTGTTACCTGCAGGTTTCAATGTACTGAAAATTAAATCAGCATATATACCCACTATTTGCACAAAAGAATAGAATCACATTAAAAAAATAAAATGGAACATACATAAAACATGAAAAAATAAAGGGATACAAATTCTATTTAGAGGACAAAAACTTAGTTGGTTGGTTTTGTTCATGATGGTAGCAATATATCACCCAATTTCCAGTATTGTAAAATCCCATGTCTTGCCTCTTCCAGTTGTCTGAAATTCTGCTTTGGGGCCTACTCAGATGCAGACATCAGCATGTTCTCTTTTTGAGTAAAAGTAAATGCTACTTTTTGCTCCCACTTGCTAAGCAAACCTCCTCCAACTTTGTTTCCTTATCACATATAAAAGATTTGTCATTTTAGTTTGACATGTAAGACCTCATTATAAGAAACCAACATAAAATCTCTAAGCCTATCTTGACCTATGATTTACTTCTGGATGAGGGTGTAGATGAAATTGACAGCATGCTTGAACCAGGGAAAGTCCAATGCCTCTAAGCCAATTTGAATAATTGTGAAATGTTCCTTTTACACAGTATGTATGTGAAAGTTATGATTAAAGGCAACTATTTCATCAACTAGAACAGAATGTCAGCATTTAGTCAGGGCTTACATAACAGTTAAATAGATGAGGAAAACTATCCCTAGTTAAACTGCCCATGTATAGTGGTCAATTTAAGACAGAAGTTTTCTAGGGTTGAATAAAATGGGTAAATTATGATTGTGTCTCTTAAGGCATTGCAGGATTTAACAGTTTATGGAGTGTATATTTAAAATCTTGAATAATATTTGAAAGGCCTTATTTCTGCAGTGGAAATATGTACAGTTCTCTTCTCTTTAATTTCTGGTATAGGTAGTCCTTGACTTACAACAGTTCATTCAGTGACCGTTCAAAGTTACAACGGCATTGAAAAAGGGAACTTATGACTGTTTTTCGTACTTATGACTGTTGCAGCATCCCCTTGGTCATGTGAACAAAATTCAGATGCTTGGCAACTGACTCATATTTATGACGGTTGCAGTGTCCTAGGATCATGTGACCTTCTGACAAGCAAAATCAAAGGAGAAGCCAGATTCTCTGAATAAACGTGTTACTACCTTAACAACTGCAGTGATTCACTTAACAACTGTGGCAAGAAAAGTTGTAAAATGGGGCAAAATTCACTTAACAAATGTCTCACTTAGCAACAGAAATTTTGGGCTCAATTGTGTAAGTTGAGGACTACCTGTATTTTTATATTTCTAAGAGAAAAAGAATATGTGATTTGCTATGTATTAAGTAAAATACTTTCTGAGGCATAAATAGGTTAATGTTGTTTAGGTTCTTTATCTTAGAAATTTCTTTTTGCTGTTCTGTTTTTTTAATTTTATTAGTTTTATAATTATAACAAAACAAAAAATAGTTACTACAATAAAATTGTGTATAGTATACAAATATCATAAGGCACCTTACCAACCACATCCCCCTCTACCTCTCCCTTTCAACTTCTATCCCCCCACTTTCTCTACCTCCCTCACTCTCCTCGTTCCTCCTACAACTCCCTACTTCCCTTCTCCTTCACTCCTCAGACTCCTCCTCCTCCTCCTCAAATGTGGTTCCAAGGTGCCGCTGAAACAATCCATATCTAAACTTATATAACACAATTAAATATCAGATATTACAAATAATAAGATTATGAATCCCCCCCAACCACCACCCCCGACTTCCCAGAGTGAATACAGGGTAGAAACACAAGAAAACCCACTAAATTACCCAAAATATTATTTAGAACCTATTGAAAGTACTGTATTTTACAACCCAACAGATAAGTATTTAATTATATGCTAAATACAATTTCTTAAAATGATATCTCCCTTGTATATAGTCTATCCATCTTTTCCAATCCATCATATATGTCTCATTTGAATGGTCCTTCAAATATGCAGAGATTTTGGCCATTTCTGCCATGTTTATTACTTTCAAAATCCATTCTTCAATAGATGGTAATTCTGGCTTCTTCCAATATTGTCCCACCAACAATCTTGCTGCTGTGATCAAATTCAAGATTAAATTTGTCTCTCTGGTGGTACAGTCTTTTATAATACCAAGCAAAAACATCTGCGGTAAAAATTCAATACGTTTTTTCAAGATATTTTGAAGAATCCACCATATTTTTATCCAAAAAGCCTTAATTTTTTTACAAGTCCACCATACATGAAAATAAGTAGCGTCCGTACTATCACACCTCCAGCACTTAGCTTGTAAATTAGGATACATACATGATAATTTTTTTGGGTCCAGATGCCACCTGTAGAACATTTTATAAAAATTTTCTCTTAAATGAGTCGCTCGTGTAAATTTTACATTTTTCACCCAGATCCTTTCCCAAGTATTCATCATAACTGGTTGTCCAAAATTTTGTCCCCATTTTATCATACAATCCTTAATCAACTCAGTTTCAGAATCAATTTCTATCAATGCATTATACAATCTTTTAATATGCATGGGCCTTTGATCTATGACTTGTTTAATTAAATTTTCATCTGTTGAAGATAGGCCCATCTTAAAGTCTTTTTTCCATCTAGACTCCAATTGTGCATATAGAAACCAAGTATAAACAATTCCTTCATCCCTTAACATATTCAAAGACTTCAGTACTGGCAAATTCCCTTCTTTAATTAGGAGTTTCTCATAAGGCACCACATCTAAAACTTGTGATCTATTTATATTCTCTACTGCATGTCTGGGAACTGTCCAAAGAGGAATCTTTGCATTTAATTTATACTGATACTTTTTCCAGACACGCAGCAGAGCGCTTCTCAATATGTGCTCTTTGAAGCTCCTATCCACCTTTTTATCATAAACCAGATATGCATGCCAACCGTATAATAAGCCGTACCCTTCAATATTCAATATTCTATCATTGGTTAAATTAATCCAATCACTTATCGCTACTAAAGCAGCAGCATGATAGTACAACTTAAAATTGGGCATTTTCAAGCCACCTCTTTCCCTTATATCCTGAATAATTTTTAATTTAATCCTCGGTTTCTTGCCATTCCAGACAAATCTATTAATACCCTTCTGACACTCATCCAAATTTGCATCTTTTTTAAGTATAGGTAGCATTTGAAAAAGAAATAAAAATTTTGGCAATACATTCATTTTAACTGCTGCTATCCTACCCAACAAAGATAATTGTAATTTAGCCCATTTATCCAATTCTATTTGAATCTTATTCCACAAGACTTGGTAATTGTTTTTATATAATTTCCCATTAGAAGCTTCAATATCAATTCCTAAATATTTAACTTTCTTAACTATTTCACAACCTGTTATTCTTTCCAAGTCTTGTTTTATTAGTTTGTCTAGAAGTCATTTTGTTCAAACCAAAATTTTTACCAAAATATATCCTCCTCTTATCTTCTTGAATTACAATTTATAAGATTTTAAAATGTAAATCTGAGCCATCTCATAGCGATCGCTATAAATGCTTGAGACAAAGAAAGAAGAAGAAAAAAAAAGTTCACTTTTGCTTTCCAGTAACTTTCTCTTTACAGTAAAAGCGATCGCCATCTTAGGTACTGTTGTGGGTGTTTCTAGACCAGCTGGGGACATATCAGAGGATGACGAAGCAGAACCAGGCCCCTCTGGGTATTTTCCCCTCCCGGCAGCCGAGCTAGACAATGAGGAGCTTTGTATGCATTCTGAGTCAGACTCTCAAAGTGATGAGTCAGATTTGGAACAAGAAGTTAGATGACTTGATCCGAGATTCAGAAGGTTTGATAAGCGAAGGTGTCAGTTAAGTGGGAAGAGGAAGTAATGGGGGAAATGACGTATCGGAAACTATATTAGAAGGGGAAAGAGAGACTACGCCTTTGTCACGAGCAACGTTAATCAAGGAGTAGCCTGATACCTTGAGCAGCGCGTTTAAACTCAGTTTTCTGGTGTTTTTTGAAATCTACGGAAGAATAATGAGGTCTTGGACAATGTGATTGATAAAGAGTGAGTTAATTGGAAGGTGGGGGGAGAGCATGTTTAATCTAAATGTAAATAACTCAGAATTGGCCGTTCCGGCCAGCAAAATGCCAGCAGCTTGCTTTGAAGTGAATCCTTTTGAAATGTGTTAAATAAAACTCTTAAAGACATCTTTATGTGGATTTTACTGAGCTGAGAGGGGCTAGATACAACAGATTGCTCGTGACCAAAAAGAAAGAAAAGACGAAAATTAGTCCGAGCTTTCAGTGACGTCATGGAGCAGCTTCTTGCTGATAATCCGGCTCTGTATCAATTAGTTCAAAATCTCCAGCTACAAATCGGCAATTTGCAACAGCAGATTCAAGCTGCAAGAGCCCCAGCCCCAGCTCCAGCCCCCCCTCCCAGACAAAGCAGATGTTATTTAGCCTTGCCTGATAAGTTTACTGGAGAGCGTAGTAAATTCCCAGCTTTTTTAAACCAATGCAAAACATTCATTGCCTCAACTCCAGCAGATTTCCAGCTTGATGAAACTAAAGTAGCTTTCATTTTAAGTTTACTCTCTGGTCCAGCTGCTGATTGGTCGTCTCCTCTGATAGACGGACAAGATCCTGTCCTGCGCAATTATGCAGGATTCTGCCAGCTGATGGAAAGAGAATTTGCTGACCCCCTTCGTAGACAAAATGCCACCAGGTGGATACGAGAGCTACGTCAAGGATCGCGCTGCGTAGCGGAATATATATCAGATTTTCGCCGCCTAGCTCAGGAAATTAATTGGAATGATGAGGCTCTCATGGAAATCTTTCAAGATGGCCTGTCTTCCCAGATCTTGAATGGATTGAGACATACTGTAATACCCGCGACCCTGGATGCATTATACCAACATTGTTTGGTTATGGAGGCGCAAACGCAAGCCATGGATGCCCGCCTGGTCAAACAGATGGTTCCAGTCACCGGAAGTGCCAAGCCAGTTCCTGCACCACGCAGAGGATTCCAGACCCTACCTATCAATCCACCCATCCCGGCACCCAGACGTATTTTCCAACCATTGCCGGCTTATACTGAGAGGCGTCCTGTACCCATGGCCGGAGATGAACCCATGGATCTTGGTGCAGCCAGATCTCGCTTGACCGAGGCTGAGAAGGCAAGACGGAGAGCTGAGGGATTGTGCCTGTACTGTGGAGAGATGGGTCACTTCGTCATGGCCTGCCCCCAGAAAAGACGTGGTACGGCAGGTCCTACTCCTGTTCCAGCTCGGCCTCCCATTCAGCAGTTTCAAGCCACCTTGCCAGGAAATGGCCAGAGCCCGGCCTAATGGAAACATTAGGTCGGGCAGGCGCCAAACCCAGTTCCAGTTCTGCAGACGAAGACCCCGGTCCTCTGAGACATCTGATCCTAGCAACCAATATACTTCTGGGAAATCATGCCCAGGGCATTCTGGCACACGCCTTGTTGGATTCTGGAGCCACCACCAATTTCATGGATGAAGCTTTCGCTCGTCAGCATGCCATACCTTTGTGCTCCGTGAAGCCGCCTATGTTGGTTGAGACAATCGATGGTCGTGAGTTGTTGTCTGGACCGATCAAGTTCATGACCCAGCCCATACGCCTGGTCATAGGACAACATGAAGAAGCCATCCAATTCTATGTTACCAAGGGACTTCATTTCCCCTTAGTTCTCGGCCTAGCCTGGTTGAGAACCCATGATCCTTGTGTGGTGTGGTCCCAGAACTTTGTTTCATTTCCCAGTTTGCAATGTGTAGACCACGTACGCAAAGTTTGCGCAGCCCAGCTATCATCCCACCCTGACATCACCTTGCCGGCCGACCTAGCGGACTTTGCAGATATATTCAGTGAGAAAGAGGCAGACCAATTGCCGCCGCATAGACCATATGACTGTGCCATTGATTTGCTGCCAAATGCCAAACTTCCAGGGGGACGCCTTTACTCCATGTCAGAACCCGAGTTGGCCACATTAAAAGACTTTGTGGACAAAAACCTGGCCAGGGGTTTCATTCGTCCCTCTTCCTCGCCTTTGTCAGCTCCTGTGTTATTCGTGAAGAAGAAAACCGGAGATTTACGCCTATGCTGTGACTATCGCAAGCTCAATGCCATCACGGTGCGCAACCGGTACCCTCTGCCTTTGATTCCTGATCTCATGGACCGTCTCCGATCAGCGACCATCTTCACCAAGATAGATCTATGGGGTGCTTACAACCTGGTTCGCATCCGAGAGGGGGACGAGTGGAAAACCTCGTTTGGGACCAGGTATGGTCATTTTGAATATACCGTCATGCCCTTTGGACTCACCAATGCTCCGGCCGTCTTTCAACATTTCATGAATGACATCTTCCGGGATTTATTAGATCAATTTGTGGTGGTTTACCTTGATGACATCCTGATTTACTCCCCGTCATGAGCAACTCATCTTCAGCATCTCCGGCGAGTTTTGCAACGCTTGAGAGAGCATCACCTTTACGCCAAGTTAGAGAAATGTCAATTCTATCAAACCACCATTGAGTTTCTGGGACATGTGATTTCTCCACAAGGCATCGCCATGGATCCTGGCAAGGTTGAGGCCTTGCAAACCTGGCAACCACCATGTAAAGCAAAAGATGTCCAAAGACTTTTGGGATTTGCGAACTATTACAGGATATTCATTCCGAGATTTTCTGCCTTGACTGTGCCCCTTACTCGACTGTTACGGAAAGGCATTAAGTTCCAGTGGGGCGATGCCGAGCAACAGGCGTTTCAGACCCTCAAAAAGGCTTTTGTTCAGGAACCCATTCTCAAGTATCCAGATCCTTGTCGTCCCTTTGTAGTGGAGGCTGACGCCTCAGATGTTGCGGTAGGGGCCGTGCTACTTCAAACACGCCAAGATGGCGGCCCCCTGTTCCCGTGTGCTTATTACTCCAGGAAACTGACTCCCTCCGAACGCCATTATACCATTTGGGAAAAGGAACTATTGGCCATCAAGACTGCTTTTGAGACCTGGAGACACCACCTGGAAGGAGCCCGCTACCAAGTTGAAGTTCGGACTGACCATAAAAACTTGGAATTTTTGCAATCTGCCAGGAAATTGAATCAACGTCAGATCCGTTGGTCTTTGTTCTTCGCTCGATTCAACTTCAAAGTCACCTACATTCCGAAAGGGTACAACAAAAGAGCAGATGCCTTGTCCCGTAAACCTGAGTATCTACAGATCAAGGACCCCTTACCGCTTCGAACCATTCTGCCTATCGAATCGATCGTAGCCGTGCATGATCCGGTAGATCTACGACGACAGATTCGGGAAGCGCAACAACTAGATGACTTTGCGATACGGAAGAGACAAGAGGTGGGTCCCGACTCACCTTGGACCTTGTCCGAGGGACTATTACGCTTCCGCAACCTGTTATATGTTCCAGCAGGCCCACTCCGTGGTCTCATCCTGACTCAATGCCATGATAACCCTGCGGCAGGTCATTTTGGTTTCTTTAAGACTCTCCACTTAGTGTCTCGGACTTTTTGGTGGCCCAGACTTCGCCATGATGTTCAGTCTTATGTGAATTCCTGTGTACGGTGCCGTCAGGCAAAACATGCCACAGGAGCCCCTCCGGGATTATTACAGCCTTTACCCACGCCGGAGAGACCCTGGGGAGCTATTTCCATGGACTTCTTGACTTGTCTACCTGTTTCTGCCGGCTACACCGTTGTCTTTGTAGTGGTGGACATGCTGACCAAGATGGCACATTTCATTCCTTGCCGACGAATACCGACAGCCAAGGTCACTGCTTAGCTGTTCATTCAACATATCTTCCGGCTACACGGTTTGCCTGACAAAATAGTGTCCGACCGAGGAACCCAGTTCACCTCGGAGTTCTGGAGAGAACTCATGTCTGCGCTTCAAGTCCAAGTTAATCTAGCCTCCACGCATCACCCAGAGACTGATGGGGGTACAGAGAAAGTGATTGGCATCCTGGAGCAGTATTTGCGTTGTTTCATCAACGACCAACAGAACGATTGGTCCAAATATCTCTCCGTGGCCGAATTCGCTTTCAACAACTCTCAGCACACTTCCACTCAGACCACTCCGTTTTTTGCCAACTACGGCTATCATCCCAGATTTTTCCCGCTCACGCTCCTCGATTCTCCAGTTCCAGTTGCAGAGGACTATTTAACCGAACTCCAGTCAGTCCACGAGATGGTTAAGCAGCACTTGACTAAGGCCAAGGAAGACTACAAGAGGGTTGCAGACTGCTCTCGTCGCGACACGCCGCAGTTAGCTGTTGGTGATCGGGTTTGGCTCTCCACCAAGTACTTGTTTCCAGGGAGGATTCACCGCAAGCTTGATCAACGTTTCCTGGGTCCTTTTCCTGTGGAGACGGTCATCAATCCAGTGACCTATCGTTTGACTTTGCCTAGGTCTCTTCGTGTACATCCCGTGTTTCATCGCTCCTTGCTTGTTCCTGTCAACCCTGATTCTCCGCTTCGACCTCCTGATCCAGGCCCGACAGCTCGCCGTGCTCAAGTTCCTGTTTCTCGGTTGGAGGTGTCCGGTATCCGAGATTCCCGCTGGCTCAACGACCGCTTCCAATATTTGGTTGATTGGACCGGGGGTGGGCCAGCCGCTGGCTGTTGGGTAGATGCTCAGGATATTGAGGCTCCTGAGTTAATGTGGGATTTTCATACTGCGTTTCCCTCCAAACCACATCCCCGAGGAGGGGCCTGCGGGGGGGATAGTGTTGTGGGTGTTTCTAGACCAGCTGGGGACATATCAGAGGATGACGAAGCAGAACCAGGCCCCTCTGGGTATTTTCCCCTCCCGGCAGCCGAGCTAGACAATGAGGAGCTTTGTATGCATTCTGAGTCAGACTCTCAAAGTGATGAGTCAGATTTGGAACAAGAAGTTAGATGGCTTGATCCGAGATTCAGAAGGTTTGATAAGCGAAGGTGTCAGTTAAGTGGGAAGAGGAAGTAATGGGGGAAATGACGTATCAGAAACTATATTAGAAGGGGAAAGAGAGACTACGCCTTTGTCACGAGCAACGTTAATCAAGGAGTAGCCTGATACCTTGAGCAGCGCGTTTAAACTCAGTTTTCTGGTGTTTTTTGAAATCTACGGAAGAATAATGAGGTCTTGGACAATGTGATTGATAAAGAGTGAGTTAATTGGAAGGTGGGGGGAGAGCATGTTTAATCTAAATGTAAATAACTCAGAATTGGCCGTTCCGGCCAGCAAAATGCCAGCAGCTTGCTTTGAAGTGAATCCTTTTGAAATGTGTTAAATAAAACTCTTAAAGACATCTTTATGTGGATTTTACTGAGCTGAGAGGGGCTAGATACAACAGGTACATTATGTTGATTGTAGAAATACGTGGTCAGAAGTAAAATAAAAAGAAATACTTGCAATACTAGACTCCTGTATTCACTCCGCCTGCATGTAGGTCTCTTTTAAAAAATTTTCCTCGAGCAGGAGCTGGTCGCGGCGTCTAAGCCTGTTTACAAACAGGGACGTCTCTGGGTAGGAGCTTCTTCAAGCTTTTTCCTAGGGAGTTCTCACTCTTCCACCCTGATAAGGTTACCAGGGAGACTTCAGAGGAACTCAACCTTAGCCTGATGGTCTTCACCTCTTCTTTGCCCGAAGGGGGGATTTATCACCGCAATAAAACAGCTGGTGTTCGCTGTTTATGCGGCTTAACAAACCCAGAAGAACGGAGCCTCCGAGAAGGCTAGCGACGCCAGCGGAGCCACCCGGAAGCCTATCTTAGAAATTTCTTCGTAAGTATCATTGCAGAGTTAATATCATTAGTAAAATAGATGAAATATTTTGACGGGCTAGATTTTTTTTAAGCTGTTGTGAGCTTATGCATAATTACGCAGATCTTATGTTTAATTTTGAATACCATTTTAAAATGGCAGTATAACATAATTTATCCATGTTTGGATAGCAAAATGCATTTTATTGCTTTTGACTATACTGAAATCCTGATAGAAAAATAAAGCAATGGCAGATCGCCTTACTATGAAAACCCCTCTTTTTAGCCCATAAAAAAAAGAGGTGGAGAGAAAAATGACATAGAATTTGTTTTTGCATTCCTTGTTTGGTTTTCAATATGTTTAGGTCCAAAGCATATATTGTCTGCACGGTGTTTGCGCAATAGTCTGACCCATTGACTAAATTAATAACCGAATGGCTAAGCTAGAATTTATTATTATTTATTATTATTTATTTGACTTATATGCCGCCCTTCTCCTAAGACTCAGGGCGGCTCACAGCAAAAATACAAGTACAAAAATATAATATAAATCAATTAAAATACTAATTAACAAAGTAAAAACTATAAAACAATTTCCACTCATACAACACACAGTCACAATCAGAGGCCCCGGGGCAGAGTGCAACTCACACGCCCCAAACCTGCCTGCATAAATGTGTTTTTAAGAGTTTTCAAAAAGCTAGGAGGGAGGGAGCAGTACGAATCTCTGAGGGAAGTTGGTTCCAGAGGGCTGGGGCAGCAACAGAGAAGGCCCTAACCCTAGGCCCCGCCAGATGACATTGTCTAACAGACGGGACCCGTAGGAGGCCAACCCTATGCGCCCTAACCGGTTGCTGGGATTCATGGGGCAGAAGATGGTCCCGCAAGTATCCTGGCCCGTTGCCATAAAGGGCTTTATAGGTCATAACCAACACTTTGAATTGTGTTCGGAGACCAATTGGTAGCCAGTGCAGCTCACGGAGGGCTGGAGTGATATGAGCATGTCTTGGGAGACCCAAGACAGCTCGCACGGCCACATTCTGGACTACTTGCAGTCTCCGGACATTCTTCAAAGGTTGCCCCATGTAGAGAGCATTACAGTAGTCGAATCTCGAGGTGACAAGGGCATGGGTGATTGTGAGGAGTGACTCCTGGTCCAAATAGGGCCGCAACTGATGCACCAGGCGAACCTGGGCGAACGCCCCCCTCGCCACAGCCGAAAGATGGTGTTCTAAACTTAGCTGTGGATCGAGGAGGACACCCAAGTTGCGAATCCTCTCCGACGGGGATAAAACTTCCCCTCCCAGAGTGATGGATGGACAGATGGAATTGTCCTTGGGAGGCAGAACCCATAGCCACTCCGTCTTGTCAGGATTGAGTCTGAGCCTGTTGGCACCCATCCAGACCTCAACAGCCTCCAGGCACCGGTTCATCACTTCCACTGCTCCGCTGTAATGACGCGGGGTAGAGATATAGAGCTGAGTATCATCAGCATATTGATGACAACTCACCCCGTGTCGACGGATGATCTCACCCAACAGCTTCATGTATATGTTAAAAAGCAGAGGTGAGAGAACAGACTCCTGAGGGACCTCGGAGCCGATCTCTGACCTCCTGCAAACACCGACTGCGACCGGCCAGAGAGGTAGGAGGTGAACCACCGCAGAACGGTGCCCCGCACTCCAAGCCCCTCCAACCGGCGCAGAACGATACCATGGTCAATGGTATCGAAAGCCGCTGAGAGGTCAAGAAGCACCATGATAGTGGAATGACCTCTATCCCGGGCCCGCCAGAGATCATCGGTCAGCGCGACCAAAGCAGTTTCTGTGCTGTAACCGGACCTGAACCCAGACTGCTGAGGGCCCAGATAATCAGTTTCATTCAAGGACCATTGGAGTTGGAGTGCCACCACCTTCTCAACAACCTTCCCTAAAAAGGGAAGGTTGGAGACTGGGCGATAATTATTTAAAACTGCCGGGTCCAGGGAAGGATTCTTGAGGAGGGGGCGCACAAGTGCCTCCTTTAAGGGAGCCGGAAAGGAACCCTCCCTCAGTGAAGCGTTAACAACAGCCTGGACCCAGCTCCGTGTCACTGCCCTGCTAGCCGAGACCAGCCAGGAGGGGCACGGGTCCAGTAAACAGGTGGCAGAACTCACAGCTCCAATGGCCTTGTCCACATTATCAGGAGTTACCAGATCAAACTCCTCCCATTCAACAGGACTAAGACGGGCCTCTGTCATCTCGACTGACTCATTGTCAGCCAACACTGTATTCCGATTGGAGTCCAAGTCAGCCCGGATCTGAGCGACCTTGTCTGCGAAAAAGGTATTAAATTCTTCGGCATTGCCCTGCAAAGGTTCCTCTCTCCTCCCCGTATCAAGGAGAGAGTGAGTCACCCTAAACAGGGCAGCCGGACGAGACTCCGCAGACGCAATCAATGCGGAAAGATACTGAGATCTTGCCATAGTGATTGCTTCCAAATAGGTCTTAATATAAGCTCCCAATTTGGTTTGATCAGATTCGGATCTGCTTTCCCTACATTGCTTCTCTAAACGTCTCTTCTGGTGCTTCATCCCCGAGTTCCTCGGTAAACCTCGGAGATCTCCTGGGTCTGCTACCACAGAGAGGTCGCAACGGCGCAATCCGGTCTAGGGCCCCCGTAGCGGCCATATTCCAGGCCGTCACTAGGGACTCCACCGAACTGTGTACGAGCGAATCTGGCAGTTCCCCAAGCGCCCTTTGAAAACCAATAGGATCCATCAGGCGTCTGGAACCATTTAATCGGTTCCGGCTCCCTGCAAGAGAGGATTGGTGTCGTAAACTCAAGCCACAGCAGAAAATGATCTGTCCATGACATGGGCAACACTTCTAAGTCCCTTAATATCAGATCATTCCTCAACTGTTCCGAGAGAAAAACCAGGTCAGGTGTGTGTCCCCTCTCATGGGTTGGGCCCTCAATTACTTGTGTCAGGTCCATGGTTGCCATGGAAACCATGAACTCCCGTGCCAACCCAGAGGACTCACTGAGTGACGGCACATTAAAGTCCCCCAAGGCAATAAGTCTGGGGAACTCAACCGCCAACCCGGCTACCTCCTCGAGTAGCGTGGGCAAGGCTGTAGAAACGCAGCTGGGAGGCAGGTACATAAGCAACAGACCCACCTGTACACCTAGGTCCAACCTCATAAGGAGGGACTCACCACCTGATATCTCGGTAGCAGCGAGTCTGCGCAGCCCGAGTGTCTCCTTAGCTATAATCACCACTCCTCCCCCCCTTCCCTGTAGTCGCGGCTGATGCCATACCTGAAACCCAGCTGGACACATCTCAGAGAGGGGAACTCCTCCTTCTGGGGTCAGCCAGGTCTCAGTTACACATACCAGGTCGGCCTCCTCATCTAGAATCAAGTCCCGGATGAGGAGAACTGTATTTACCACTGACCTGGCATTGAGCAGCAGCAGCCTGAGTCCAGGGTCCAGATTTCGCTCATTACCAGTACTCCGGGAGAGGTTCCAGGGGCCGGAACAAGAGATCGCTTTCAAGCAGCGAGGCCTTGTTCCCCGAGAGCGGCCTATCCCAGGCCTCCTGTCATATCTGCCTCTTCCCCATAAGACCAGTATAGACTGGCCCTCTGATCCCTCAGAGCAAGGCTCCTCCACTTCACTAGCTTCCACAAATGCAGACAGGTCGGTCCTTCTATTTGTCATACAACCACCCATCCATTCAACCCGATTCACTCCACAATCAATCAATCCCCCCCACATCATTCATAACATCCAAAAGAATAAATTAAAACAGTATTAAACAGATTTAAATTATTTAAAATTTAGACAATAAATAATTAAAACAATTCAAAAAACATAGTAATAAAAACAGGCATGCCAGATGTTAATCCTCCCGCAATAATTTAGCTATGCCTGTATTAGTCCCCCCTAAGATAAAAACCTGTGGTAGGTTTTTGGCTAAAAAGTTCGAAACCCACGGGTTGTACTAACAGTAATTGTGGAACCCAACGTCCCAAAGATAAGGCCTTTAGTTGTTATAGTTGAGCGGTGGTGCCTCCCAAATTTAATATAAAACCAGAAGAACCAGCTGCTGGAACAGAAGTAAGGGCAGAAAATAATGGAAGTCCAGAAGAAGTATGAGTAAAAAGCTGGAGTAAAAGCTGGAACAAATGTGGTGGCTAATCCAGCAGGTTTACTGAAACCCAAACTAAGGCCCATGGTAGAAGTAGTAGTAGAAACAGGCGTGCCAAATGTTAATCCTGCCACAATAGTTGTAGCTGTTCCTGTATTAATCCCTCCTAAGATAGAACCTGTGGTAGGCTTTGAGCTAAAAAGTCCAGAACCAAAACCCACAGAAGGAGTAGTTGTAAAAACAGTAGCTGTTGAACCCAACGTCCCAAAGTTGGCTTGATTAAAATCACCTGCAACCACCAACACTCCATCCGGGTAGGCCTGTTGCTGTTTGTAAATAGCAGTTAACAGATAACTCATGGCCACGGTTATGTTAGCATCAGGAGGTATATATACTACAGTTATTATCACAAATGTTAAACTCATGAGGCAGATAAAAGGGGCCGCACTTCACTGCAAAAAATTCCAAATCAGGAGAACAGTGAGTGTCCATTATTTTAACATTTGTGCTCCAGTTATTATTTATGTAAACACATGAGGTCTTAGCATGTTGATCAAATCAGCCATCACATTAAGCCATGTGGATTGTTTGATTTACTTAGGATATTCCATGAACTCTACCATGCAAATGATTTAACAAATACCACACTTAAATGTCAAAACTGATGTGGATGAGAGCAAGCACTGCACCAGAGATAGGATACTTAGTTTTTCTGTTTCTACTTGCTCTAACCTGCACTTATACTGTATGTTTCCTTTGCCACAAGGCTTTCAAATATGTAGAAATGAATTTTAAAAAAAAATATATGGCACATTATTCTGTATTTTACAGGACCATTTCTGTTTAGGTTATTTCCATTCAGAAAGGACCATAGATGGAACACTAGTGCAAACTGCTATAAAGTTTTTCATGTCATGCACCCAACAGTTGGTATACCCAGGTTGGTGCTCTGATCCATATAACCTGGCAGGATAAATATATATCAGAACAATTCACAGAACTGATACCAGTCTGATAGAAAGCACACAGTATTAGCATTGTTGATAGTACACAATTATCTCTGCTGCCTCTGTCTCATTATTACATCCAATAATAGGTCTTACCCGACAACATCATAGAATGATAGGGTTAAAACAGACTTTCTAGTCTAGGTCATCAAATCTAACCTTTTGTTTAAAGCAGGAACGAAATTAAAGATTCCTCAACAGATGGCTGTCTACATTCAGTTTAAGCATATACAGTATAGTAGAAAGAGGATGCCACCTTTCTAGATAATTATTCCACTGTAAAACTGTTCTTAGGATTTCTTTTTTAATTTTCTGTTTTTCAAAATATTAGCTGGATTCTATCTTCCTGTGATTTAAATTCATTTATAGTGCATCCTGCATCCCAAAATGACAGAAGATATTCACATTTCTTTATGTGACATTGTTCAGGTATTTGAGAAATAGTTTTCTCAAGGCTAAACAGTCCATCTCCTTCCATCTGTTTCCATGAACTTCAGTTTTTGATCCTCTGCCCATTATTTCTGCCCTTCTCTGAACAGATTTTGCCAAAGCCTTCCTAAAATGATGTGTTATAATTGGACATAGTGGAAGAGGAAGGGTTCACCAAAACAGAATAACCTATAACTGTTATTATCTGTGATTTTAGGAGTATATTTAGGTTAATGAAATCTAAAATTGGATTTGCCCTTTTTGCTGAGTCACACTATCAATTATCATTACGGTGCAATCAAAATTTCAACATTCTTTGTTCAAGTTCTAGTACTGTCACCCCCATTCAATAAGGTGACCAACTTTTTTACAATGAAAAGGAGGACACAAATAAATTGAAGAAAAAAATATTGTAAATAAAACATTTTATTCATTGCAACAATAATAGAGAATACACTATAATATGATAAATGCATAATAAAAAACATTTGTAACAATAACATTTTATATTGTAATTATGCTTACATGCCATGCCCCCGCCTGCAGCTGCCCCGCCAGCACTGCCGCCCTGCCATGTAGAGTGGGTCCTGCGGCTCCCAAAGCATCAGCTGTGCCGGCTCCAGCCCCGGGGGGCAGCCCGCCATCGACATACCCTGCCTGCAGCCGCCCCATCAGCACACCACCCACACTGCACAGCCCCGTGTACAACAGGCCCCGCAGCTCCCACAGCACGGGGGGCAGCCGGCCACTGCTGCCCCTCACACCCCCGCCCGCAGCAGCCATGCCGCCCCTGCCTCTTGCGCCCACAGCCATTATTGCCCTAGCAGGGCCGAAGATCAAGAGAAAGTTACTGTGACATTGCTGCTCCAGTCTCCTCCAGGTATCTTCGGGACTAACTAGGATATGATGTAGTTGGGTAACAGGGAGGGGTGCATAGTTCCTGCCAATTCGCCTTCGCTGCAGACAACTTACATGTGCAAATTTTGCTGTCCCGGTGTTTTGGCGCGCTCAGCAGCAATTCCTATTGGCTTTTGAAAGCCAATAGGGGGAGTAGCACAGCTCATGCAAAAGTTGAAAAAAAACCCATCAAAAAAAGGTGCCGGAATGCCGTTCTGAGTATTCTATGAGAAAAAAAAAAACCTGCAGATTAGACTTCAAATATCGAAAAGGAGGACATGTAGGAGGACACTTTTCGAGGGAGGACAGAACTCACAAAAGGAGGACTGTCCTCCCTAAAGGAGGACGGCTGGTCACCTTACATTCAATATATGTGGGTCTGAAATTTTTTCCTAGGCAAAGAACTTTGCCTTTAGTTTTTTTAAGTTTCATTCTGTTACTTTCAACTTATTTCTTCAATTCTTCATCCAAGTCAATAATTATAATATTTTAAAATAGAGAGCCCAGAACTGAACTTTGTAATACTTCACTATCATTCTTCAAGTTTATATAGATTCCTTGATGACAACTCTTTGCGGATGATCATTCAGCTATTTGTGTATTCATTTAATTATCAGCCTGTATTTAACCAGTTTGCAGTTAGAATATCATGGTGCATTTGTCAAACACTTTACTGAAATCAAGGTATATTACATGTCCAACAATCTCACAATATTCTAATACTGGCAAATTGTTGTAGACAAACCATACTGCTTACCAATCATTCTTTGTCCTGAATATTAATCAAATTGCAAAATTCTATGCTACAGCCCACAGAACACAGAATGTAATGAACTTAGATAAAGTCTGGTCCCAAGCAGACTATTATTTATGCCCATGCAGGTCATGGTTAATTCCGTGCCAGCTTTAAGATGTGAAAGTGTCCTAGGCTTCACAGGCTACCTACTGTACTTATCCAGGGCCTGGAATGCCATTATGTATGCCAGTGTTAAACAAAAGTATCTGTGTCCAGGCTCATAAATATTTTAAGTAGTGTAACCTGAAGCATTTATTTCTATCCTGTAACCCTTTAACTATAATTCTTAAGTCTAAAGATTAAAATTGATTTTCAAATTAGATAGATCTTAATGTTAATTAATTATCCCCCCATTCTGAATTTAGGATTAATTCCAACTGTCTCCAGCTATCTCTAGAACCTTTAGGAGTGGTCTGACTAAAACATAATAGAGAAAAATTATGCCTTTTCTTGATTTGACACTGTACTTTTGTCTGATGCTGATCCACTTTGTATTTGTGGGGTTTTTTTTTTTGCAGAAGCATCACACTGATGACCCATATTTAGCCTGTGAATCATCAAGACACTTAGATCATTTTGCATGTATTGCTGCTCATTATTGACCTTCCCAACCTATACTCCTTTTCATTCACTGTTCCTACCCCAATGCAGAACTTCACAGTTGTTCCTGCTGAAATTAATCCTGCTAGGTTTTGTGCAATGTTCCAGCTCATCAAGGCTCTCCTGAATCTGTTATTGTTATGCTGCCTCCTGCCAAACGGTGTATTCTTTTCTAAACACAAATGCGTTCCAGGGTTTTGCCGAAATCATCATCAAATACATAAACGAGTCAATGCATAAAGATGGATTGTCCTTTTCCTTAGTGATCTGGTCTTCCTTTCATCTTTTTTTAAATGTCTTGACTTATATTTTCAAAACTTCATTGAATTTTTTGTATACCCATATGATTTCTTCTCCAATCTTTTATTTTTTTAATCCCCTTTGAAATTATTTGCAATTATGCTTTCAGTATCTACTTTTTAAAGGAATTCCTATCTATCTTAAGCAGTTTTTTCTCTTGTCATAGATTCTATTCATAATTGGTTTAAATTTATTAAAATTCACTTGTTTTGAATTCCAAGATACTCATCTGATAACTCATTTTACATTTAAGGATAACTTAATCAGAAAAGCTTATGGATGGTACAAAATAAAAAAAGTAAGAATATTAATCACATTTCATTAAAACATAACATAATGCAGTGAACAATCATACTAAATACAATCAACTAAGGGCCAGGGACTCTTGAAATAAATTTGTTTTCAGTATGCAGAAATGTAAGGATTAGAGTGAATCATATTGCCTCCAGCAGTATGTTGCATATAGTAACAACCAGCACATTTCATTGTGCTTGAAAGTTTGAAATGGCAACCTGTTCAGTGACATCAAGATACATATAATTTTGCAATTTTGGAGTCAGCTACAGTTTTGCAGTTGAATCATGAGGCTACTGTATTCTGCACTAGCTGCAATTTCCAAACTGTCTTCAAAGACAGTCCCACATTTTGCAATAATCCAATAATGAGATGAAGCCATGTGTCACTCTCTGAAAGATCTCCACTATAACTAATTATATCAGTTTGCTGTACTTTATTTCTCAGACTTTAAACAGAATATAGGCCAGGAACATTGTGAACCAATGTTCTTTCTGACTTTTCATTGAGTTGTGGAAGAGGGTCCATTCCAACTTTTCATGGTACACTTTCTGGGATCTTTATTTCAGGGTCTCACTTCCAGTATCCATACGATTCAGTTTAAAGGATTCCTATGCAAATATTTCAGCCAAACAAAATTTGACCAATCCTTCTGAAATGTAATCCATGTTGTGCCAGCCCTTTATCACCTAGCTGATTCAGACCATGGTCCCAGAAACTAAGTTTCTCCTATTGATAGCATTTTCACAGCCAATCATACACTTGCTGTAATAGCTTTCCCTCTTCAATGCTTTTCCATGGATTGAAAGGATGGATAAGAATGCCATTTGATTTCCTAGGCTTCTGAGCTCTCCTTCTTAGTCATTCACAGACCCTGCTGATAAGTTTCTAATTATTCTTTACTGTCTCCTTTGTCTGCATCATTTGTCATTGGGCTTAATAAATCCTAAAGATTGTTTTTTCACATACCTGCATCATGTTCCTTATTGTGTAGTAGGAACTGCGAGGCATTGAAGACACGGAGTAGAATTAACAGATCTTTATTAGGTTCTCAAAGAAGCAAGCTCTAGCACAGCAGTTCTCAACCTATGGGTCGCGACCCCATTTGGGGTCGAACAACCATTTTGCGGGGGTCGCTGGACACCGCGGTCCACCATTTTGTTTTTTTTGTCGCGCGCGTGCCGCGCATGCACAGTTCGGGCTATCGTGCGCACGCCACGCATGCACGGATCGGCCCGTCACGGTCTGCCATTTTGTTTTTTTTGTTTTTGTTTTTTCATCGCGCGCGTGCCGCGCATGCGCGGTTTGGGCCGTCGCGCGCACGCCGCGCATGCACAAATTGGCCTGTCGCGGTCCGCCATTTTATTTGTTTGTTTTTGTTGTTGTTTTTTTCATTGCGCGCGCGCTGCACATGCACAGGTCAGGGTCGCACCGCGCATGGGCGGCGCAAGTGGGGTCTCAACCTGAAAAAGGTTGAGAACCACTGCTCTAGCAGCTGCTTGACACATATTTATATGGACTGCCACTAGGTGGCAGCAAATCAATTTAAAGCAGTGGTTCTCAATCTTCCTAATGCCGTGACCCTTTAATACAGTTCCTCATGTTGTGGTGACCCTCAACCATAAAATTATTCCAGGGTCATGTGATCACCTTTTGCAACCTTGTGACAAGCAAAGTTAGTTGGGAAACAGATTCACTGAACAACCATGTTACTAATTTAATCTCTGTCCCTCTTTCTTTCTCTCTCTCTGTCTCTCCCTTTCTCTTTCCCTCTGTCCCTTTCTCTCTCCCTGTTTCTCTTTCTCTCTCCCTCTTTCTCTCCCTCTTTCTCCCTTTCTTTCTCTCTGTCTCCCTTTCTCTCTCTTTCTCTCTCTCTCTCTCCCTCTTTCTCCCTCTCTTCTCTCTCCCTCTTTCTAGTTCTCTTTCCTTCTTTCTCTCCCTCTCTCTATTTCTCTCTCCCTCTCAAAGATCCTTAAAATCCTTAAAAGTTATGCTTGGGTGGAAGACTTTTTCTTTTACAGATGGGGCGGGTGGGCCCGACATTTGCGGGCAGGCAGGACTCCGCCTGCCGGGTCACTGCCTCCCCATCACCCTCCACACCAGCCGGCTCCCTTGCCAAACCTCCCTGCTGACAAGCGCAAATTTGAGGGTTGCCAGCTGACGGGCGCAGAGTTCGGCACTGCGGTGGCCTCCCCTTCACCTTCCTCACCGGCCAAAGTGTTGCCAGACATTCCAGCTGACTGGTGCAGGTCTGGAGGTTGCCAGCTGACGGGCGCAGGAGGTCGGTGCCACAGCAGTCTCCCAGCCGCCTGCTTCTTCGGCTGGAGCAGTTACCAGAAGTCGCCGGCTGTGGCTGCATCAGCAGCCCTTGGGGGCCATGCAAGCCCTGTCAACTGCTCCAGCCGAAGAAGCAGGTGGCTGGGAGGCCGCCGCGGTGCTGAATTCCTGCGCCCGTCAGCTGGAACGTCCAGCAATACTTTGGCCGGTGCGGAGGGCGAAGAGGAGGTGGCGGAGCGCCGACCTCCTGCGCCCATCAGCTGGCGACCTCCGGACCTGCGCCCATCAGCGGGGAGGTCTGGCGACGGAGCCGGCTGGCATGGAGGGTGATGGGGAGGCGGTGGCTTGGCAGGCGGGGTCCTGTCTGCCCACGAATGTCGGGCCCACCCGCCCCATCTGTAAAAGAAAAAATCTTCCACCCAAGCATAAAGCCAGCAGTTCTGTGCCACGGAGGCTTGAGACATGGAGGCGCGGTGCCGTGGGAGGTGGCAGGACAGAGGGGAGGAGTTACCTACATCCTGCCAGCCGAATTCTGGAAGCCTGCCTGAGTGAAGAGTTTTAGGGGGTGTTGAAAGGGAGACAGACTGAGGGCTGTATTAAGACCATAGATGGCTGTGTAAGGAGAGTGGAAGGGAGGGGAATTCAGGGTGGAGCAGAAAACATGGGAGTAGGGAAGATGTTAGGAAATAAGCACCAAGGTACATGGCACCTTGCAAGGGATTCCCAAGTGTTCTGCAATTGTTTTTCCTCTCTCCTCTGCACGAGAAAAACTTTTGCGGTGTAAATCTGAAACAAGGTGTAACTGTGAGGTGACACAGGAAGTTCTTTGGAGAGGGGAGGACAAGTTGGGCGTTTCCTCTCTCCCAATCCCCTTCCTCTTCTTTACTCCCTTCCCCAGCCTGCCTGTGATCTTAGCTCACAGCTCAGTGGCTTTTCTTTGCCTAGCCTACGCCTGCCCCATTCCCGGGAGCGCCGAGGAGGTACGGCAGAAACACATTAATTGGGATTGCCCTTGGCAAACTGATCCTGCTTTGAACCTTAGGAGAGGAGGAGGAGTCTCTTCCTCCTTTCCTCCTTCTCTCCCTGTCAAGCCCCCGCGGGCTCGACATGAATGGGCAGGGAAGGGGTCTAGGACAACATGCGGGTCAACTCTGTGGGCGTCCCAACCAACAGCTGAGCAGCTCCAACTTCCGGCCGCCGAACATCTGAGTCCTCCGGGAGGCAACGTGAGGCCCTGAGGGCTATTGCAAGCTCGCAGGGGGGTGGGAAGGAAAAGAAGATGGAACAGAGTGAGGCTGCAACAGAGAGAGCGGTGTCTCGGTTCCTAAGACCATCGGAAATATGTATTTTCCGTTGGTCTTAGGCGACCCCTGTGAAAGAGTCGTTCGACCCCCAAAAGGGTCGCGACCCACAGGTTGAGAACCGCTGATTTAAAGTATTCATTCCTGCCTAAAAGAAAGGCTTAAAGTTATACAGACAGTCTATCATTCAAATGGAACAATCAGTAAACCAGACATGTCAAACTCGCGATGTCACGTGATGTATCGGAGGTTTTTTGCAATTGCCGGCAATGGGGTGGGCGCGGCTCCAGTATGATGAAACCGGCCCACAGGCCAGCAGTTTGACACCCCTGCAGTAAACCATTTTTTATAACAGACCTTTTTGAATTGCTTAATACATAACACCCCTTCCCCCTAAATCAATATATATCCATAAATGGAACATATTCATTTAGTTAAGTAGGTGGCTTCTGTGATCATTTCGATTGCCTCATTTCTACCTGAGGTTCCCGGTCTACCCTTGGTTGGCTGGGTAGACCAGAGTCTTTTTGACAGCTTGGGTCGGGTAGACCAGTCTCTGTTTGCCTTGTCTGGCCAGGTAGATCAGTCTCTGTTTGGCTTTTCTGGCCGGGTAGACCAGTCTCCTTTCAGCTGATCTGCTCAGGTAGACCTGTACACTCGTCTGTGAGTGGAGCAGGGAAAGGCTGGGAAATAAGTCCTCCAGCAAACTCTGATCTGCAGGCACTGTTTCTTCAGTCGGTAGCATCTCACCCATGGCTGAGTCGTCCAGCATGTCTCTTTGTGTCGCACAGGACTACAGAGATCGAGACATGCTGCCACTGTCAGGCAGTCCTCGGCTCTCCTCTTGATCGGCAGTGAAGGTTAAATTAGCCTGCCACCGATGCAGCTGAACGATGTGGTGGTGCAAAATGCACCCATCTTCCAAAACCACTTTGTAAGAGAGTGGTTCTGACACCTTACAAACCACAACTACCACCCACAGTGCCCCTTGACCATAGTTCCTTGCCCAAATTCCTCAGGGGCTTGGGCTGTGCTGTCTCTGTTGCAATTCTGTCTGGATGGAGATGGTTCAGCTTCATGGTCAGCCGATGTCCCTATCTCAGCTGTGCTGGGCTACAACCTGTTGATTGCATGGAGTAGTGTGTTGGCAGAACAAAAAGTCTGCCAATCTGTGATGCCAATCGCCCCTTATTATTCTTTTGAGTGCTTCTTTGTTCGTTCTGACCACCCTTTCCGCTTGACCATTAGAGGCGGGTGAAATGGGGCAGAGGTGGTGTGTCTAATCATATTAGACCTTAGAAATGACTGGAATTCAACAACAGTAAATTTTGCCCCATTATCCGATACAATTACATCGGGTAAGCTGTGTGTGGCAAAAATTCACAGTTTCTGGGTGGTCCTGGCAGTAGTCATAGAAGGGACAGGTGCTACTCATGTCACTTTGAGTGGCTGTCCACTACAATGAGGAACACCTGTCCTTGGAAAGGTCCTGGTAGTCTATACCAGGGAGTTTGCGTAGTTTCCCAGCGATGTATTAGGGCTTGAGGCATTTCAGGTCTGGACTGTTGGCAAACCTGGCATCCTTTAACTTGTGCTTCAATATCCTTATTCAACCCTGGCCACCACAGGTAACTTCTTGTGAGTGCCTTCATCCTGACTATTCTAGGATGTCCCTCATGCAGAGATTCTAAGACTCTTTTCCTGAGTGTGTGTTGGACTACAACCCTACTCCCCCATGGAATACATCCTTTGTATGCAGACAGCTCATCTTGTCTTCTAATAAAGCTCTGAAATTCTGTCTCAGGAATGGTTCCAGGCCACCCCCTCAGCACCCAGTTCAAAACTTGGCTGAGAGTTTTGTTGGAGGCTGTCTCAACAGCCACATCCCCAGCATGAAGTGGAGATTCTGGCAAGTCCTGAATTGACAGGATGCGTGCAGCAGGTATGGGGTCTGGTTCTAAATTAGGCAGGGGCAGTCTGCTGAGTGTGTCAGCATGACCCATTTCCTTGCCAGGCTTATGGACTAGCCTGTAGTTGTAGGCTGCCATAAAGATTGACCACCTCAGCATCCTTGGAGATAGGATCTGAGGGGTTTGTTTGTCTGCTGTAAACAGATCTAGAAGAGGCTTGTGGTCTATAAAGACCATAAATGGGTGGCCATAAAGGAAATCGCGAAATTTCTTTATTCCTGCGACTATGGCTAAAGCCTCCTTATCAATTTGAGTGTAATTTCTTTCCGTGGGGGAAGGTGTCCTTGAGTAATAAGCTATGAGTGCTTGCTGCCCATTTGCCATTAGATGGCTCAGAACTGCTCCTATCCCATATGATGATGCATCACATGCAATACTGATAGGCAGTTTTTCGTTAAAGTGTGTTAACACCGAGTCTGATGACAGCAGTGATTTGACTGCTTTGAAACTATTTTTGTGGGCACTAGTCCACTGCCATGGTGCCCTTTTATCTAAGAGCCTATGTAGGGGCTCTGCTAAGGCAGCCTTGTGAGGGATAAAGGCATGATAAAAGTTAAGTAATCCCAGAAATGCCTGCAGCTCTCCCTTTGATTTTGGTCTGGGAACCTGCAAAATAGTTTTGAGCTTTGAATCAGCTGGGTGTATTCCAGCAGCATTGATCTGGAAACTGAGGAACTCTGTGGAGTTCACTCCTATTTGACATTTGTCTCATTTGAGCTTTAGTCCTGCTTCACGGAAGCGCTGAAGAACAACCCCTTAAACGCTCTGCAAATATCTCTGCTGACTCCCCAGCAATTAAAACATAATCGAATTAAGGACACACACCTGGAATGTTTTTTAACGTGCGTTCCATCACACCTTGAAAGAGCCCTGAGGCTACAATGACCCCAAACTGCAGACGACAAACCTTGAATGCTCCTCTGTGGGTAACTATTGTTTGAGCCTCAGCAGAGGCGTCATCCATAGGTAGTTGTTATAAGCCTGTGCCAGGTCCAGCTTTGCAAATAAGTGACTCCTTGTAAGGATGCCAGAATGTGGCTAACTACAGGTACAGGATATGCATGCTGCTGCAGTGCCTTATTAATAGTGCACTTATAATCAGCGCAGATGCACACCTCTCCATTAGGCTTGACCAGTGTGACTATGGGAGTTTCCCACACACAGCTATCAATGGGTTGTAAGACTCCCTGTTGAATGAGCTTATCTAACTCTGCATCAATCTTGGGCTTAAGGGCAAAAGGCAGTCTACTAGGCTTTACTCTGATTGGGGCTATGGTTGGATCAAGGTGGAAAGCAATGGGTGCTCCTTTGTATTTCCCTAAATTGGGACTGAATATGTCCGCAAACTCCTGGCAGACAGCTGCCAAATCTGCTGTTTGGGTTCTGTTGATGCCAGTCACATGGATGCCCAGGGCATCAAACCAGTCTAAGCTGATGAGGCTTGTCTGCTGGCCTTCGACCACCACGACACTGAGGGGACCCTCAAACACTTTGTATGACACTTTTATTGTAGCTTCTCCTTTAACTGCTACGCGGGAGTTTTGAAAATCTGTCAAAACTAAATCTGACGGCTTGAGTCTGACTCGTTTCCCGCCAAGTCTGAAGATGAAGTTAAAAGTCTTATAGGAAATTATAGACACAGCTGATCCAATGTCCAGTTCCATGGAGCATGGAACTCCTTGCAGCTTGACTTTTAGTCTAAGCTTTTCTTTTAGGGGGCAATGGGCTCCAGTTCTGAGAATGCTCCTTCTTCCAGAGCAAAATCCCACTCTATTCTGTCCCAGGACCCCATTATTTCTCCTGGGAAAGTCTTCACATGGAGATTCCCTCTGGTGACCTTTACAGATGGTAGCAATGTGGCCTTGTTTGCCACATGCTTGGCACACAGCTGTGCAAAACTGGCATTCTGAGCACCGGTGTCATCCACCACAGCCAAGACAGCTAGGAAAGGGAACTGCCTTGTCAAGTGGCCGCTGCCTTCTCTCTGGGATCTTCTGCACCCGGTCGATCTCAATGTTTATGTCTGGGTCTTCTGTTCTCTCTGACTCTTCATGATGTACAGCCGTCTGGCTAGGAAGATTCTTTGAGGGATGTAAAGCCTTGACAGTTCCACCTGCGGCCTCTTCTGCCATCACTTCTTTCAGTGCGTCCTGGAATGTCAGGGTCTCTTTGGCAAACAGCCTCTGCTGCAGGTCTCTACTTCTAAGACCACATAGTATTCAGTCCTGAAGCCTGTCAGGAAATTCGTAGAGCTGGGACGCTTGGCATAGGGCAGCCACGAATTCAGCAACAGTTTCACCTGGCTGCTGTTCTGTCTGCTCGAATGCATGTCTATATGCGATAACTGACAATCTTGGTTCGAAGTGTTCCTTGAGTCTATGTTTCAAGTCAGTGAAGGTGACTGACTCCAATGAAGCAGGAGCGACGAGGTTCTTGGCTATATCAAAGGTGGCTTGGCCACACATGCACAAGGTTGCAGCTTTTAAATTATCTTCTCTGACCTGGTTCTCTCTGAAGTAATTTTCTACTCTTGAGACATACGAACTCCAATGTTCGGGGGGCATCACGTCAAACTCTGAAAGTTTGCCTACTTTGGCCATGGTTAGCTGTTGCTGTGACTCCAATGCCTTATGCTGCTAGGGCTTCTGTGAGTTTCCCAGGGATGGGTGCCTTAGGAAGTGCTACCTCCAGCGTTTGCATATTGGCAGGCAGAAGGGGGGAACACTGTTCCAACCAGGGCACTGATGCCTGGTCTTACCCCTTAGTGACTTAGCTCTGTTCTTCCTAGCAGCATAATCCCACTTTCATTGCCACTATTGTGTAGTGGGAGCTGCGAGACAGAATAGAATTAACAGCTCTTTATTAGGTTCTCACAGAAGCAAGCTCCAGCAGCTGCTTGACACATATTTATATGGACCGCCATTAGGCAGCGGCCAATCAATTTAAAGTACTCATTCCTGCCTAAAACAAAGGCTTAAAGTTATACAGACAGTCTATCATTCAAATGAAACAATCAGTAAACCGTTTTTTATAACAGACCTTTTTGAGTTGCTTAATACATAACATTCCTCATAGACAGTATATTTCATGAGCCAATGGCATATATTTTTTTTATTTGTTGTAAAAATGATTCACCAGCTATGCCTGTAAGAGCTAGAAGGCCCAAGGATAGTACCAAAGTCTCAGACCTGATGGTTCTATTTCAATAATAAAGTACAAATACTGTCTGCTTGTTCCACTGAGAAATTATTTGCTTGCAGGCAGAAAAAAGAGATGTAAGTTTGGAACTTTGGGACTGCTGTGCAAATTTGAGGCATCTAGTTGGCAGTTACCATTTTCTACCCCATTATGGCTTTTGTGGGTCCTGTAGTACTATAAATCTAGTTTACTAAAGAGCTGGGCTCTTGAACCTATGTTTGCTATCTTTGATTAATAAGCTGAGTGAAACCTGACAACCATCTCTTCTCATCTGTTCCAATAGGGCAAAGTTGATCCCCTCTGTCCTTTGGGGAACTGGTGCCTCTCCTTTTCTGCACTGTCTTTTTTCTTTCCCTTGAATGCTCAGAGCCTCCTCCTTCTGTTTCTGAGTTTCAGTACATGCAGTGCAGAATATCTGACTTTTCCTTTCAAATATATTAGTCTCATCCATTGGACTTATTTCTTTGTTTGAATGGTGAGGAGATATTTGTGAAGAGGTACTTCCATATATATATATATGGAATATATATATATATATATATATATATATATATATATATATATATATATATATATATATATATATATATATATATATATATATATATATATATATATATATATATATATATATATATATATATATATATATATATATATATATATGGAATATATATATATATATGGAATATATATATATATATGGAATATATATATATATATGGAATATATATATATATATATATATATATATATATATATATATATATATATATATATATATATATATATATATATATATATATATATATATATATATATATATATATATATATATATATATAAATTGTTCTAATAAAAAAACCAACACACCACAAGAATATCAGATCACAACTGCAGATTCCTGTTGATTCTTCTTTACTTTTGCTTGTTTTTGTGCATGAGTAGCAGAAGCTTTTGCTTTTTTCATTTTTAAAAATGTAAGTGGCTTTTTGTAAATATGTCCTAATAAATACCCTTGATTCTGTATAAGTATTTTACATTCTATAATCTTTCTCAGGGACCATCCACTTTTGCAAGATCATTTTTTATTTTTCCAGTTATTTGCAAATACATTAGCCATTGTAGATTCCTTCCTTCATTAAGTAATTATTGTGTCTTTAGTCTGTTTCTTGACTTTCAGATTTTTCTTACTATAATTAGCTTTGAAATCAAAACCAAGCCATTGGTGAAATTGTTGGACATATCCTTGGTTTTAAGAAAGTAAAAGTAACATTTTCTTGTTTCCATATCAGTCTTCCAGGTGAACTAAATAAATAAATAAAAATATTTGAGAGGAAAATTTTGTTAGAGACTCTCTTGTAAATTAATATTAAATCACCATTTGCTTCTTTGCTGGATTTTGGTTATTTTCTATTATGCCTATAGTGACTGTGTATTGGAAAGAAACAGTCAATCATATACTGTACATATGCATGCCTATTACACTATTCTTTTTGGAATAATCAGTGTTACATAAAACACAGGGGATGAGTAATTAATAGTAAGCCAGAGAAATTAGAAGTTTATAGAAAAGGAAGTACAGTAAAAGTTTTAGTTTATACTGATACCATTCAGTGCACCTCTGCATATCTTTCTGACCTTTGAAATTTCCACCAGCTCTATCCAGAACTTCATACATTGCTTTGGTGCTTTATAATCTCTCCTCTCCTCTCCTCTCCTCTCCTCTCCTCTCCTCTCCTCTCCTCTCCTCTCCTCTCCTCTCCTCTCCTCTCCTCTCCTCTCTTCGTCTTCATTTTCTTGGTGCCCCCTTTTCTTTATTCCTTCATGGAATAAGGCAATTTGGCAATTTGAACCTCATTAATTTTTGTAATATTAAGCCATTTCAGTGAAGTTTTTTGTACTGATCATTGTCTTTTGCATTCAGTGTATGTTTTTCACTCGCTCATTCCTGAATCTGTAGCTTTTGTTTTAGCAGACTCTCTTCTTAGAATCCCTTTCCAAGTGCATTCAATTTTGGTTTTTCTCTTGACATACCTGTCTAACTTTCATATGAAAAATAGGCAGTGATAGAATTGTTGCTTCATTCAGCAAACATGTGTATAACAAACACAGGAATCACATTCCTGATACGCAGTTATCTTTTTATCACCATCTTTCTCATTTTTTAATGCTTTAATTTTCAAGTCCATTCTGTTGTACCATAATATCGTGTAATGTTTATTAAAAGTTATTTATGTTCTCAGCCAATAATGCATCATCATCTGCATACAAAAATACACATAAATGCACAGGTTCATTTAACACTCCTCTAACATCACCAATATATATATATATATGTTTATCCATAATTGAACAACCAAGTGGAATCATATATTTTATTCTCTATTTATGTTAATAATTTGCTGTGCATTCAGTTTATTCTCTCAAATCTTATTTCTTTCATAATGTTTTAGGAATCAGTCTTCAATTCCATATTCAGGCAAAACGTTTCATAGCTGAAGCTCATTCACTTTATCATATGCTTTTTCTAAATCAGGAAATTTGTGATTTTTTTAAAAATGACACTTGAACAAGCAAATCTGAAATGCACATTAGCTGTCCAACAGAGATGTGTACTGCACTTACCAAATTTTGTTCATTCTTACTTTCCCATTAATATATGTCTTATTTTTGCATTCAATCAATCATTCTTTTCTATAAGAGAATAATAACAATTTTCCATTTATCTAAAATAGATGCAGTCCTGGCACAGACATTAAACAAATCATGCAAGCACTCCACTAGCAAACTAAAACCACATTTTACAGTTTCTTCAATTTTATTGTTATCAAAGCAAGAACATCCGATATTAGCAGCATTGACATCTGGCCCCCCTACAAAAAGGACAAATCCTGTAATGCAAACAAAATCATACGTTAGGGGTTGCCTTTTGGTTTGTTAGGGTATTTCTTATAGAATTGATCAATGAGTCTGTCAGTTTTTACATCACTAGCTTTTACCCAGATGGCTTCAGACAACGGATACCCTTTCCATTGTACTAAGTACTGTAGCTTCCCTTTAAAAAGTCTAGAATCAAGAATACACCTCACTTCATAGTGAGTGTGTCCTGCTACTACGAGAGGTCCAGGTGCCTTCTTGGGGGGAGGTCATAAGGGGAATCCTAAAAAGGTCACTTTTTTAGGCAGTGCCTCATGAATCCCAGCGACCGGTTAGGGCACATAGGGTTGGCCTCCTACGGGTCCCGTCTGTTAGACAGTGCCGTCTGACGGGACCTAGGGTTAGGGCCTTCTCTGTTGCTGCCCCAGCCCTCTGGAATCAACTTCCCTCAGAGGTTCATACTGCTCCTTCCCTCCTAGCTTTCCGTAAACTTTTAAAAACACATCTTTGCAGACAGGCTTGGGGCGTGTGAGCCGCGCTTTGCCCCTGGGCCTTTGATTGGGAGTGTATGCTGTATGAGTGAGTATAGTTTTTTTTACAGTTTTATAGTTTTTATATTGTACCATTATTTTAACTGACTCATATATTTCTGTACTTATATTTTGTTGTGAGCCGCCCTGAGTCTGGGGAGAAGGGCGCCATATAAGTCGAAATAAAGTAAGTAAAGTAAAGTAAAGAAGCAGTTTGTGGAGTAAATATAATTGCTTCATTAACCTCTTCATCATGGCTCTTGTATTGGGGCAGTCTGGATAAAGCATCAGCTAAAAAGTCCCCCCCCCCTGGTATGTATTTTAGGGTGAAGTTAAATCGGTTAAAGTATTGCGCCCATTGTACTTGTTTTGGGGACTATTTGTGGGGAGTTTCCATACAGCATTAACTTTGTGAACTCTCAAGCTTCCTCCTTCCATTACATATTCAAGATGGACAGTATTTAATATTTATTTGTTATATATATGTAGGGATGTGGGTCTATACATATGTTGTACATAGTATGTTTAGGTGTGTGTCATGTATGTGTTTCACCTTGAGAGTGGGCAACTAAATTTCATTTTTTATGTTTGCCGTTGTGCCCACAGTAAAAATGACAATAAAGGTTATCTTATCTTCTAGGTTTTTGTGATCAGTCCATACCTTGAAAGGCACCTTGCTCCCTTCTAGATAGTGTCATCAATTTAATAGAGCCCAACGAATTGCGAAGGCTTCCTTTTCCCACACAGTCCACCTCCTCTAGCAATCAGTGAATTTTTTCGAAGTGTAAGCACAGGGTTTTAGAACCCCATCCCAGTTCTTTTGCAATAGCACAGCTCTGATGGCCACGTTGCTGGCATCGGCTTGAATCACAAAGGGTTTCCCTGTACAAGGGTGCTTCAAGACTGGCTCGACCGCAAATAGCCTTTTCAAATTCTCAAAAGCAGTTTGACAGTTCATAGTCCATGCTAGTGACTAGCCTGGTTGCAGCTTCCCTCCCTCTTTGCCTGTTTTCAGTAAGTCCGTAAGGAGTAAAGCAATTTCAGCAAAGGAAGGGATGAACTGGCGGTAAAAGTTGGCGAATCCTAGAAAGCTCTGAAGCTGTTCGCAAGTCTTTGGGGCTTGCCATTCGACTATGGCTTTCACTTTAGCCAGGTCCATTTCAATGCCTTCACTAGACATTCTATTGCCAAGATAATCTAGTCAGGTTTGGTGAAACTCACACTTTGATAATATAACATAAAGTCTGGCATTCAGCAGTTTCTTTAGTACTTCTCTCATTAGTTTTATGTGGGCAGTCATATTCATGCTATATATCAGGATATCATCAAGATACACCAAAACCCCTTTGTATAAATGGTCATGTAGTACGTGATTGATCCACTGCATGAAGACAGCTGGAGTCCCCTGTAGTCCAAATGGCATGACTTTAAATTGGTAGCTCCCCATGAGACAGTTGAAAGCAGTCGTCCACTCATCTCCCTCTTTTATCCTCACTTGGTAATATACCTCTCTCAGGTCCAATTTAGTGAAGATACTCCCTTTTGCCAGGTGGGATAGTAAGTCCTTCAGGAGGGGAGGGGGTATTTGTTTTCCACGCTCATAGTGTTTAACCCTTTACATGCAGAGACGAAGGGAGCCATCTTTGTTTTCTTTAAATAACACCGGAGCTCCCACCTGAGATTTGGCCCATTCAATAAATCCTCTTGCTAGGTTCTTGTTCACATACTGCTGCATTCTCCCACATTCTCGGTTGTGGGAGTTTAGGAACAGTTCAATGGAGCAATCATTAGGCAGTGGGGCGGCAGGGTGTCATATTCTTTCTCACTAAATGCCTCCACTAGGTCCCGGTACTCACTGAGGATGAGTGGCTCACCTAGTTGAAGCACAGTAACTATCTTTGCTAGCTTGTTAGATGGGCTAAACTCTCTAGTAACATCAGTCGAGTTAAGGGGGGCTTGGGTCCTATAGGTTATCTCACAGTTCTCATTCACTTCTCCCACCAGATAAACAGCTTCCATTTGTCTAACCAGGCTAGCCCCAGGATCACGGCCTCAGTAATTTTCGGAGCCACTATGAAATGAATAAACTCCCAATGTTCACCTATTTCTAAGTGTATGGGTTCAGTTAATTGCGTGACTAAAGTTCCTCCCATTAGGAAGCCATCGTCTTGCTCAAACCTCACTGGTTTGGAGAGCAGCCTTGCTCGTATGCCCATTTTCAGGGCAAGTGGCAAGCTAATAAAGCACCGGGAGCATCCTGAGTCTACTAGTACTTTCAGATCTACTTGTGCCCCCATCTTAGGGATTATGAGCTTGGCAGGCAGAGAAAAAGGTGAAATGGGTTGAGTCACCATTGGGTCATTCTCTCCTTCATCGTCACTGTCATAGGAGGGCAGAGTGGTGGCAGGTCTGGCTTGGGCCTTGGCACTTTCCTGCAGGCGATGTGACTTGGGCAATGGGTTCCTGCGCAATCCAGTTGGATTTCTCTTTCACTGGCTGCTGGCCTGGTTTCTTTCTCACCAGTGGTCCCGGTCTATTCTGCTGTTGAGGCTAAGGGATTGGGCAACTCACTGTTCAATGTCCCTGTTGTCCATATCTAAAGCATTTGATCGATGGGCCTGCAGGTGACTTGGGGTTTTCCATGGCCATGGCAGTTGGAGGCTTTTGAGGGGTGACTACCATCTGGGTTGATTTGGCCTCAGCCCGATTTCTTGTGGTGGCTTCTTATAGCGGGCAAGCTGGACATCCAGCCTTACTGCTGCCTGGTACCATTCTTACAATTGATTAGGGACCACTCAATAGACACAAGCCTGAGAGAGCTGATCATCCAGTCCTTCCTTGCAATGATGGATTAGGGATTGCTCAGGCCATCTCTCTATTTGGCTGGCTATCTTGCAAAACTCTCACACATATTCCAGTGCGGACCTGCCAGCTTGTCTTATTTTATGAATTTGCTCCTCCACTTTGAGGGCTACGGATGGGTCCTCAAACCTTACTCTCAGCCCTAGGAGGAAGAGGTGGAGGTCCCCCAACTCAGGTGCTTGCTCATTGTATAAATTGTTCAGCCACTCAGATGCTTCCCCTTCCAAGTTGGCCGCAACCACATCAATCATAGGGGCTGGATTCAGGTAGAAATAGGCATGGTGGTTCATGTGGGAATGCACTTGGTTGAGGAAGAAGATCAGCTTCTCCAAGTCTCCATCAAAAGTTGCTCAAAGGAATGGCACCATGAGCAGTTGCTGCACTCCCTAGTGAGCCCGCATTCCTGGTGGTTGCTAGCCTCCCAACTGTGGACGTTGCACCCCCAACTGTAGCTGACCGCCCCATGGTGGCTGCAGAATCCTCAATTTCCACAGGCCCCTTAGTGGTTGGAATATGTTTGGGGGCGGAGGCCACCCCCACTGCTGTTGCTGCACTGCCGGTGGCTGCTGGGCCCCTGGCAGCTGTGACGTCCCCAATTGATGTAGGACCCCCAATGGTCTCAGTGGCTGCTGAAGTGGCATCCCCAGTTGTTTCAGGCCTCCCAGTGGTTCCTGCACATTCAGGGGCTGTTGCCACCCCCATTGCTGCTGACCTATGGGCAGTTGTAGGAGATGCCACAACATTCAAAGGTCACCACCCCACTGCTACTGCCATGCTCCCAACAGTTGTTGACCCCTTGGTGGCTGTATCATTCCCAGTTGCGGCAAGGTCCCCAGCTGCTGTTGCACATTCAGAGGCTGTAGCCACCCCCAACTGCTATTGCTGCACTGCCAGTGGCTGTTGGTCTCCCATTGCTATAGAGGGCTTGGGCTGGGTGGCCGGTAGGTACATCAGTCATGGCTTTGGCTGTCTTGCCGGCGGCCCTCAGGACTTCTGGAGGGGCAATGGCACTCCGGGCTGCCATGTTTGGAGCAGCGGCTGGGACTCTCCCTCTCTGTGGGGCTGGAGGCTAATGTAGGTAGCTTTGTGGACAGGGAAGCTGCTTGCCCTGCGCAAATGGGACCAGAGCTTCCCCTCGGCATGAGTTGCTGACTGCCCCACTGATCATTTATTTATTTATTTATTTATTTCTTAAATTTCTATACCGCCCCTCTCCCGTAGGACTCGGGGCGGTTTACAGCCCAATTAAAACAGATAATAATAATAAATATTTAAAAATAAATTAAATTAATACATGGCTGTTACTAAAACCTGTTAAAATCCCAATTCTAAAACCCGAACAACCTTGTTTAAAAATTTACATAGAGCTTTACATAAAACCCGAGGAGGTCTAGGCCAGTCCGGCTTGATTGAAGAGATGAGTCTTCAATTCTCTTCTGAAGGCGTGGAGATCATGACACATCCGGAGTTCTGGGGGGAGCTCGTTCCACATTGTTGTTGCCCCCAGAGAAAAGGCTCTCCCCCTGGGCACCACCAGCCGACACTGCTTAGCCGATGGCACCCTGAGGAGGCCCTCTCTGTGGGAGCGAACTGGTCGATGGGAGGTATTTACTGGCAGAAGGCGGTCTTGTAAATAACTGGGTCCTATGCCATGGAGTGCTTTAAAGGTGGTAACCAATACCTTGAAGCACACCCGGAAAGCCACCGGCAACCAGTGCTGCTCGCGCAGGATGGGGGCCATTCGTATCCGCCAGGGTGCCCCCACTACCACCCACATGGCTGCATTCTGCGCCAGTTGAAGCCTCTGCGTGCACTTCAAGGGGAGCTCCATGTAGAGAGCATTACAATAGTCCAGTCTGGAAGTGACGAAGGCATGGGTGACCGTGCGTAGCACGTCCCTATCTAGGAAGGGGCGCAACTGGTGTACCAGATGAATCTGGTAAAACATCCTCCGGGCCACGGCCGTCAGATGGTCCTCAAGGGACAGCCGTGAATCTAGGAGGACTCCCAAGTTGTGAACCCTTCCCGTGGGGGCCACTGACTCGCCCCCAATAGACAGCGATGGAATCAGCTGATTATACCGGGACGACGGTAACCACAGCCACTCGGTCTTGGAGGGGTTGAGCTTGAGACCGTTCTTCCCCATCCAGATCCGCACGGCCTCCAGGCACTGGGTCAGCACATCAAGAGCTTCATTTGGGTGGTTCGGGGTGGAAATGTACAGCTGAGTATCATCAGCGTACTGATGGAATTCCACCCCAAAACCTTGGATGATCTCACCCAGCGGCTTCACATAAATGTTGAACAGCAAGGGTGAGTGGACCGACCCCTGAGGTACCCCACAGTCAAGGGGCCTCGGGGTCGACCTCTGACCCCCTGTCAACACAAACTGCGTCTGGCCAGAGAGGAAGGAGGAGAACCACCGAAGCACGGTGCCCCCTATACCTAACCCCTCCAACCGGCGCAGCATGATACCATGGTCGATGGTATCAAAAGCCGCTGAGAGGTCCAATAGCACCAGGACAGAGGAGCAACCCCTGTCCCGGGCCCGCCAGAGATCATCCACCAATGCGACCAAAGCTGTTTCCATGCTGTAACTCGGCCTGAAGCCCGACTGGAGCGGGTCCAGATACAATGATTCCTCCAGGTGCTGAGGGAACTGTCGAGCAACCACACTCTCAACAGCCTTCACAACAAAGCGAAGGCTGGAGACAGGACGATAGTTAGATAAAACAGCCGGGTCTAGGGCGGGCTTCTTGAGGAGGGGTCGCACCACCGCCTCTTTCAGGGCAGCGGGGAAGACACCCTCACTCAGCGAAGTTTTGATAATCGCCTGGAGCCAGCCTCGCATCACCTCACTGGAGGCCAGTACCAACCAGGAGGGACACGGGTCCAGTAAACATGTGGTTGCTCTAACAACTCCCAGCAACCTGTCCACGTCATCAGGTGTCACGGACTCAAACTCAGCCCAGGTAACAGTCTCAAGACCGGTCTCAGCCACTCCTGCTGGACCTCCTTCGTCGAAGTTAAAGCCTTCCCGAATCTGAGCGATTTTGTCATGCAGATATTGCACAAAATCCTCAGCTCTTCCCTTCAAGGGATCCCCCCTCGCCTCCCGATGAAGGAGGGAGTGGGTCACCCTGAACAAGGAGGCTGGGCGGTTATCTGATGACGCAATAAGGACAGTGACATAAGAACACTTCTCTGTCCTTATTGCCACTAGGTAAGTCCTAATATGGTCTTTTACTCGTGTTCGGTCAGACTCAGAGCGACTCACCCTCCAACTGCTCTCTAGGCTTCTTTTCCGGCACTTCATCTCCCTCAGCTCCCCATTAAACCAGGGAGCCGATCGAGAACCATGCTGGTTCAGAGGCTGCAAAGGCACAAACCCTATCCAAGGCATCAGCAGCTGCCCTATCCCTGGCAGCCACCAGCGCCCTGACCGAGTTGTGTGTTAGAGCCTCCGGTATTGGTCCAAGCTCCGTCTGGAACCTCTTGGGTTCCATCAGTTGCCTGGGGCGGTACCAAATAATTGGTTCCGCCTCCCTGCAGCGGGGTGTAGCGGTCTGAAAGTCCAGACATAGGAGAAAGTGATTGGACCATGACAGAGGTGTAATAACTATATTTCTCATATCCAGATCACTCAGACACTGACCAGAGACAAAAACCAGGTCAAGTGTGTTTCCCCACGTGTGTGGGGGGCCTTGAATTACCTGGGTCAGGTCCATGGCTGTCATGGAAGCCATGAACTCCCGAACCTCCCCAGACGCCTTGCCCGCAGATGGCAGATTGAAGTCACCCATGACTACCAGCCTGGGGACCTCAACCGCCACCGCTGCGATGACGCCCAAGAGCTCAGGCAGGGCGGTTGACACGTGGCAGGGAGCCAGGTACGTGAGCAACACAGCCCTCGGACCCCCAAGGTCCCACCTCACAAGGAGTGATTCACAGCCTGCCGTCTGAGGAACAGTGACCTCCCTCGGCCTGAGACCTTCTCTAATCACAACCGCCACTCCCCCACCCCTGCCCTGAGTTCTCGGCTGGTGAAATGCAAGGAAGCCTGGAGGGCACATTTCCACCAGAGGGATACCTCCCTCTGGTCCCAACCAGGTCTCCGTAATACCCGCCAGGTCTGCGGCCCCCTCCGTAATTAAGTCTTGTATCAAGGGGGCCTTGCTAACCACAGACCTGGCATTGCACAGCATCAGCCTACAACCTGGGCCCTTTGGCTCTAAACAACCCAGATCACAAGTAGAGCCGTGGGGGTCGGAGTGCGGCACCACTTGGAGATAGCAGGGTCACGCTCCCGTAAATTGATATGGCCCCCTACTCCCACCATATCTGCCCCTCCCACTTACAAAACGGATGGGAACTGAATCACCTCTGCCCCCTCCCTGATCTGCACCCTCGTGGTTCCGGTCCCACCTGTTGCCTGGCCCATGTTTCTCCTCCTCCTTATTCCCACTTCTTAACCCTCCCCTATCCCATAGACCTCCCCCCAGGCCTACACCATTACTATCATTAATCTTCCCACCCCCACCCCAGAACCCCTTAAAACATTTAAAACCCCTACTTAAAAACCTCCATAACCCCTTTTTTTGAGCATGCCACCTCTCGGGATTCCAAAATCCATCATCAAGGCAGGCCTTTGAAAGGAACACAGGCCATTTCCGCGAGAGGGAGGCATCTCGCAGTGCAAGAAGGCTCGCCTTATCCTGCATCCAGTAATCATAGCTTGGGTAAAAACACAGAGATGAGGATTTGTCCATAAATTCCATATGGTCTTGGGGTAGGGTGGGATCGCAAGGCACCAGCATGTCCTCACCTCACCACGTCCTCAGCTGTCATTGAGGGGGGGAGGAAGCTCATCATAGGAGGCTCCCCTCATCTTTCAAAATCCTGGGGTATCAATATCCATTTCCATGTGTGGTGCCTCTTGTGCTGGCCTGGCAGGCTGGGAACATGATAGTTCTTGCTGGATTTCTCACAACTAGCAACACTGTCATTGAGCAACACGGGGGAAGGCTCCTCAGCTGTCATTGAGGGAAGGGGGGCAGCCATCTCTCCCCCACGAGGCTCTCACCCTCGTCTCCCCGTCGCTCCACTACTCCAGGCTCTCCTCCTCTCAAGAGGGGGAAGGAAAGGGGCCAGCTGCGAGGCTCCAGCATGTCTTCACCTTGCTGCATCCTCAACTGTCATTGAGGGAGGGGAGGGGCCAGCTCTCTCCCTGCGGGGCTCCTCAGCTATCATTAAAAAAGGGGGGAGGCCAGCTGGCTCTCCCCCTGGGGAGTTCTTAATCCACTGCAGGTCCGCTACTCCAGATCTTTACAGCCAAGCCAGCTCCCGGCTCCAAATCACATAATCCTCCAAGGCCTCGGCGTTTCCAAAGATGCCGCGTGTGGCTGCTGACGCCTCTGCTCGCCCCAACTCAGTCCGGACTCCTGAAGCCCTGTTTCACCGCCAGATGGCCGGCAGCGTTTTCCGGTAACCACCCAGGAGTGTTTGATGGAAATCTACCCCCTGGGTGGGCTCCCCAAACCTCATCTCCTGGACCCAAGCATCGGACGCTCAGGCATAAGCATCCATCTTGCGCATGCTCAAATTCTATTCATCATGACTGATTGCTTATGGAGAACAGGAGGGTTGTTCCCCCCTTCTCATCTCTAGCTCCTTGAATCTCTCCACTAACTACTGTCATGATTCCGTGTGATTCCGACAGCTGAGTCTGGGGAATCTGCAGAGGAGGAGGAGGAGAAGGAGCCTGGGGAGCCATTGGAGTCAGGGGAAGGCTCTGATGAGCTCCAAGACTTACATTCCAGTGAGGAACCTGGGCCCTTCCACTTGTGCTCAGGATGAGATGCAGCTGGGTGGGGAGGCTGGGTTGGACTTGGAGGATGCACAGCTGGCGGAAATGAGAGATGCATGCAAATGAAGACAAGCTAGGAGAGTAAACCAGAGAGAAGCAATGGGGTGACTCTGGAGAAGACACTGAGAAGCCATACCTTGAGGACTGAATTACAAAAGGGGAATGTGTGGGCGGTGCTGGTTGCTGAAGGCAACTGTTGCAAAGTACTTCATGGGATCATGTTCTGTTGGTATTGCCGGTGACTAATTCTCTATTTTGCATTGTGTTTCATGTGGACAATTTCCTTCATTTGGATTGTGTTGCTTTTGTTTTTGGACTGTTTGGCTGGTAGGTTACCCATATTAAAAGGGGTTTGTTTTCTTCTGAGTCTCCAGCCTATTTTCTCAAAAGGGGTTTTGTCCTTGTGCATTTAACAAGGATGGCCATAGGTGGGGACAGAACAACTATGGACTGCGGATAGGTACTTCCACTCACCAGAGTCCTCAGTGGTAGTTGATTTTGTGGCTCTCCATCTGTTCGGGGAATGCAACTTGTGAGAAGCCCCTCTTTGCAGCTCTATCTCGTCTGCCTTTGAAACATTTGGTTGTGGCAAGGCTATCTTGAGATGTCTGGAGTCTCCACTGGGTAGGGTCCAGTCCGATGACCAGATCAGTTGTCCACACTGCTTGGGTGTTGCCCCCATTTGGGAGACCTGAAAAGTTTCCTTCTCTGCCGGTGCGCTGACCTGCACACCTTTCTCTGAGGCTGCAGCCACGGCCAGGATGCTGGTCTCAGCCGTCCCTTCCTTTTCTATGTTGAGATCTTCCCTGAATCTTTGGCAGTCTATCCCTAGACTTTAGGGATAGAGACTGGAGCTCGGAACCCAGGATGGATAGGTAAAAATTGTAGTTTTTGGGTTAATGTCATGGTTCCGACAGATGAAACCCTTCAAAAGAACTTTGAGGCATTGTTTTTCTTAAAGAATCTTTTATTTGGGAAACAAAGTATCAGCACTACATAGTTGAACCCAAAAACTAAATTTCCCTCCCCCGAATACAAAGTAACGAAGTATAATTCCCACCCCCAATGAACAGTCATAAAGCACATTCCCCAATTAGCTTAAAGTGCGGGCTTTTTCCCCAGCTCTCCAGCCCGCCTGAATGTTGTCAGCTCTTGACCCAGTTTGTCCTTGGATTCCCATGGCAGAGTTGTTATTATTATTATTATGACTAACTGAAATCTCATTCCTATCCCCTCTCCCAGCACCAACTAATTCTAAAAGCATAGAGAAAATGACTGCATTTTCATCTGTAGTCAAAGCAAGAACATCCGATGACATTATTATTCCTTTTATATTCCAAGGCACAATCTTCCATTTGCCCTGGTCGCCATCTGATAGATTTATATATGTTCACTGTTTCGTGGCTTTGGTCAATTAATGTTTTCATGAAATGACTTTAATAAGATAAAAAGTAGGCTAGGTTTCCAATCCTAAAGATACTGTATCCATGTCACATAAACATCCGATGCTGAAGGTGACAATATTTATCAATTTGGCCACATTTTGATTACAAGTCCATTCAAAGACCAGTTTTACCAGTTTTAAGTATACTCATGCTACTTTATTCTATGCAACTAGAATATCTAAAGCAGAGATCAGTTTGGAAGCTAAGATATTGTTGCCTGCATCCCATGACCTAGGAAGTACATGCAGAGTATTCATAGGTACTCAGAATACAGAAATAATTAAACATCCATAACAGACAACCAGAAATTCTCATTTCATTAGCAACTGTTCAAGAGGTAGCCTTCCCTCCTAGCAGAAAACACATTATCTTTGGCACTTGGTCTTCATAAAAGAGTCAAGAAACCTATGTATGCTTGGTGTACCATATTACTTTAGCCTCAGTGCAATTTCATGAAGTAACTTTTAGGACAATATTAAAGAAGTTGGAGATTTCTCAGACATTGCATTGTGAGAAGTCTAAAATGGCAGAGATTCTGAGCTGATTGCAAGCAAGTGGTCATATATTTCAAAGGATCTGGTGGTAAAACTAGAGGCCCAAATGATGACATTGGCAGCAATGATCCTTGGTGGAGGTTTTAGCAAAAAATCAAAAACCAAAACCCACTGGCAACACTGATAATTATCGTAGTAGAATATACTCCTCCCAAAATATTTAAAAGTTTCTGAATACAGCTTGTAATGTCCCCTATTCCTACTTATATGATACATTCTTTGACTTTTGTATAATGGTTTAAGGAAAGAGAAAATCATAAACATGTGTAAAATCTCTGACTATAACCAGGAAACATTTGCCAGCAGTAAGAAATGTATAATATACTTATATCATTATGTTCCAAGTAACTTTAGTATTGGTATATCAATTGTAGTATGCTCTCCAGGGTTGTCTTCTATTAAACATCACATTCTTATGTCAATGGAGCTTCAGAAAAATACTCAGAGAATCAATGTATATTTTAAGATGTAAACTCAAAAACTTGATAAAAGTTATTTCTTTTCATATAGCCTAAGAGAAACCAAATAAGACATATTAACATGATTCAGAAGTCAATTAATTTCTTCAGATGATGCAGAAAGAACACTATCTCTACTACAACTTCAGGAATGGCACCCACTATTTGTACATTCCAAAATACAATTTGTGACTACTAGCTGAAAATAATGGGTGTGACATTATTGTAAAAGAGCATCATCTCTACAAAGCTTTAACAGACTAATGTCATAATAAATCTTTCATCTGCATGGCATTATTCACCACTCACAGCGTAGCAAGTGTACCATATCCTTGTTAATATTAATCATGTAATCTTTTTCATTTTTTACCCTCCTAACCAATGCTTAAATCTCTTACATAAAAATAATTTAATACAATCACATTAAGAGAGTCTATTTAAAACATTTAAAAAAAAAGAAAGAAAGACTGCAAACAGGAGCTGGGAAAGAGATGTACTAAGAGGAATAAGCAGCAAAGATTTCAAAATCCATCATTTAATGAATGAATATTCTTTGTGTTCTTTACTAAGCAAGATGTAATGTGAGGTGATCTGGCTGTAAATTATTTCAAAAACTACATTGATACATTGACTCTGCAGCTGATGAGTTGCAATTGTTCTTGACATGGACAAAAGTTTTCTTGTTTGACTATCTTGCATTTGCAATATATTATTATTATGTGCTATTGGAGGAATATGCAAGCAGAAAAATCTACCGCACAAAAATAAATGTGTGTTTCATTGCCATTATTATGGCATTCATCAGCATACTACTGATGTGACTAGACGGTTTTCAAACATATGCAGTATGTATCCTCAGCAGCTGCTCTGTGTGAATGATTGAGTCAAGGTAGACTGGGACCAGTGAAAGAGGATGTCTATTGCTCAGAAAAACAAGGAAGAAATTGCTTAGGTTTAATTATGCAAACCAACTGGCTTAGTAATAAACCAGAGTGACTACCTAAAGCTGAAAATGCTCAGTGAGATTTCCTTTTTTTAAAAAAAACAAAAACCTTTCTACCATGCTTGAAAGATATATTCATATAGATATCTCTATTTTGTGAAATTTTATTGCTGTATATCAGATTAATGACAATCTTCTATTGATAATTGAAAGATTGTTGTATCTGGAAAGCAGTGACCAGTTGCTAATTGCAGTTATTGCAGAACAAGCACCAACGGCAAATTATATCTTGTGTTGTTTACATTTCCCCTCAGTGCAAAACTCCACATTTTGTCAGTATTTTGACATGCTTTTAAAGAAGCTGTAATGTAGATATATTAGCTAATACCTCCTCCATGTAGTTTTGCATAAAGTGCATTTCAATTTCATGTTATGCCATACTGCAGAAACATTTTGCTAGCAATATCATGAATAATTTTAATAGAGGTAGCAATTAAGCAATTATATGAAGTGGGATTCTGGGAAAGAGCCTTGCTAAAGCAAGTAAAATTACCAAAGCATTTAAAGATTCCTACTGTTAATTTCTGCCACCACAGAACTATCAAGTGGTGTGCTGTTTTTAGCAAATATTAAAAGATAATAGTTTCTCCAGTGAATTTCCATTTACAAGCATATGCTTTTGGATTTGATCCATTAATAGCATTATCTGCAGCTGCTAGCTATTGTGTTGCTTAGATATTTGGGAAGCCTCAACATCATATTTATTTGTACTGAAGTTCCTGTGTTCAAAGCAGGTTTCAGCATTGTTATCAGGGCTATAGGACAGAGATCAAAAGTCTGTTCATCAGAATATGCAAGAATATGGGCAATCATTCTCTGTTAGCTGAACCCACCTCACAGACTGGGTATTATAGGGAAAAAAGGAGGCAGGAGCATTATTTGTGCAGCAATAAATTGTACAAAATAAAGATGGGATGTGCTTCTAATAATAAAATTTACCTGTTCCCTTGACAAAATAAGTTTAAAGTATGCTTACTAGCTGGTATTACACATATTAAACCTTGATTTGATTTATTTGTGAAATTTATACAGCCGTCCATTTCACAAAAAGTGACTCTCGCTAGCATACAATTGTAAAACAATATAGAAAAAAAGTTATTAAAAATGTAGAACAGTCATTATTAAAATATAAAAACCACAATATAAAAAAGATGTTGAGACTCTAGAAAGAGTGTAGAAAAGAGCAATAAAGATAATTAGGGGACTGTAGACTAAAAGATGAAGAACTGCTGAAGGAATTGGGTATGTCTAGACTCTAGTTTAATGAAAAGGACTACGGGTAACATGATAGTGATGTTTCAATATCTAAAGGGCTGTCACAAAGAAAGGGGGGTCTGCCATTCTCCAAAGCAACAGGATAAGAAGCAAAAAAATTTGTCTGAAATGGTATAGGGCAGTGATGGCGAACCTTTTAGAGATTGAGTGCCCAAACTGCAACCCCAAACCTACTTATGCATTGTAGAGTGCTGGGTGGGTGTGGCCCATTGGGTGGGCGTGGCCCATTGGGTGGGCATGGCCCAATGGGTGGGCGTTGCTGCCATGGTAATGGCAAACTGGGTGGGACTAAAAAGTTCAATCAATCAATTCCAACTTTGCAAGATCTTTTTTTTTCCCTGCAAGAAGTTGAAATTGACTGATTGAACCTTTTTTTTTTTTTTGCACACAGTGGCAGAGGCCTAAAGCGAAAAGGTTTTATAAAACCCAGCTGAAGGCCTAGGACTGGGGCGACGGTGCGCGTGCCCACAGAGAGGGCTCTGAGTGCTGCCTCTGGCACCTGTGCCATAGGTTCGCCACCACTGGTATCGTGTTTCCTGCCTGAACATGGGGTTGGACTAAATGACCTCCAAGGTCCCTTCCAACTTTATTGTTATTATTAAGATCGTCAAATGCTGCTTACCATATATTGAAAATATTCAAGTGATGTATACTGTATTTTAAATAGGAAGTCCTAGTCTAGAATTTAAAATCAGCTTTCCAAACCATAAGAAAGGAAAGGGGAAAGGGGCATGCTACCTCTCAAAATGATACTCGTGCCTTTGATACAAATACTCCCAAGTCTTAGTTAGCCTGCTTTGTTACAGATTAAAAGCACAGGTTTTAAAGATTTTTTTTTTTGTTATTTATCATTCTGAATTGCTTCTCACTTTTTGTTGTCCTGACTAATGAATAGATGTTGACAAAATTTTGATTGGTCAAAAATGAACCAATAGGTGGAAGCCCTTATTTTCCCTTTTTCCAGAAAGTTCCCATGCTTACCTGAACAAGATATGAACATGTGCACACATAGCTGGTTATTGTAAAGTAAGTGTTATTTGAATAGCCACAAACAAAAAGTAATAGTAGTTTTCTTCCTTTCTGTTTTTCTATGCAAGAAAAACATATAATCCTAGTTATCTGAGGAAGGAGAAGGAAGATATATGTTTTGGAACCCAGATAGATATTTCATTATTGAAAGATATAAAGAACATAAGGGTATCAGAGCAAGGGCTTTATAATTTAACAAAATAAACGATACTATGAAGGGTAGAAATCAGCTGAAGGAATTGAAGAGCAGGAGGTTTAAAGAAAGCATAATGTCCTTGAATATCACCCAAGAGAGAGACATACTTCCAGAAAAGAAATATTTGACGATATCCAGATCTTTGAAAGATACTGGCAGATGATCATTTTATTGTCAAGAAAATGCAGAACTTTATAGGCACAAGAAACACAAGAACATAAATTTAATCATGGATTATGTTTGGCTCAAGGGCATCCTTGGATAATTGCCAGGCAAATTTGGAATTAGCTCAACAGGTTCAGTGCCATTTAACTTATGTAGAAACATTCATTGAAGATATTTTCAAGGTCACACATGGATGCACATTATGGGTTATTCTACTTTTGGGGATATTGTTGCAGTTTGTGAATGTAATGAATTCATTCAGACATACTATACATCAGAATGAAGGCAGGGACTTATGTTAACAAAGGCAATAACAGACGGAAAATAATAGCAAGACTTGTTTTTGCTGCAGCATGCATTTACAGTGTGACTTTAGAATTTGCAGCAAAGTTACATTCCTATCTGGATATAGAGCACTCATTTTATTACTGAAAATATAGAAATATAGAAACTCAGCAAACTTAACAAAAGTAGTCGGGATAATGCATTTTATTCCAACTCCATAATTTACTATGTGATATACAGCAATATAGTCCTACATTTAAAATCGCCAATCAAATTCTCCCCTTCTTATTCAGCCCCCTTTTGTTGGAAGGCCAATGTAGCATTTAGTAGTGTATCCTTTAGGTTCATTATCAATTATGTTAGTTAATCCTGGTCTTTATTTCCATAGTTAACAGCTACTATTCAATGCGTTCTGAACATATTTTGTAATAGTCTCCTTCTGAAAGACCAAATAAAACACTAGATGAACACACACATGATGTAATCATAGTAAAAATATATCAGGTTCTCATCTTCATTTTGTAACATTGTGTGTTCCTCCTAAGAAATGATGGGGGGGGGATTAGCAAGGATTTCCCTGAATTTGCTGAAGACATCCAGTGTACTATAATAGTTATCTTACTGAATAGGGACACCAAGGAGAACAGAATCAAGTTATCTGAGCTATTATATTCATTGGGCCAAGTACCACCTTTCATCTCAACTTATCTCACATAGCTGTGCTGGGGGGAAAAAATCAGTCCACTGATGGGCATTTCCAAAAGAATAACATGGTATAAATATAAAAACACATAGTTATGTTATAGTGGGTTGATTTATTGATATTAGAGTACACAAAATAACCAAATGGGGTGATTTCCCTTCTTTTCTTAAAAAGATGTGTTAACCCCTTTGAGTACCAGACTTGTGTCATCCTCTCAGCAACATCTTGGGGCTCAAAATGTAGATAGTTTCAATTTTTTGTTTTGCCTAGAGAAACTAAAATGTCATCAATCTTCCACATGGTATGTTCAGCTGGAAAGCTTATATCATACAAAGCCTGGAAATGAAGAAACCTAAAGATCTGCAATAAAATGAAAATGCAGGAGCTGAATACCAAGTATACACAATTTTGACTAGCATGCCACAACAGACATAGCCCCCAAAATGTGTAAAGCACTAACAACAACAACAAAAATTCAGAAGAATCCTTTCTTCTTTTTTCATAAATGTTTATGATTGTTGCCCAAATTTTCCTATGCTGTTTTATATGGGATGGATGTTAGCAAAGTTTTATACATGACAGGAGGAGTATAAACAAAAAGCCAGACTTTTGGCAGTGAGCACAGAACACAATTTCCCCCCAAAACCTGCACTGATAGGTAATGAGATTTAATTCACAGGAGAGGGAAAATAAAATATCCATATTCATTGCTTAATCAAATGAAATACTTCAGAGGATTCTGGGAATTCTCAACAGTTGATTTAAAAATTCTCCTTGATAGTGGTAAACAAATTACCTTATGAATAACTTCTTAATCAAGGCACAGCAGAGCTGCTCTCCTCTTGATCTGTCCCTTTGGGGGGTTCCCGTCAGAGCCCTAGTCTTGTGCCGCTTGGTTTGGCTTATAAAAAGCTCCCTTACATTCTGCTGACAGCTGTAGATCTCTTTTTGTTAGGGATAGTGAGCATCCTGTGCCGAAGACAGCATTGAGCCCAGTTTGCAATATGCCCAATTAGAGAAGCTAAAATCTCATTTGCTTCACCCTGGGAGTCCCTGAAAGCACACTGTTTGGGCCTCATTACAGTATTTTTAACTCTACAAAAACAATTTCATTATGGAAATTAAAGAAGCTCATTTGGTCTCTGCATTTACACCAAAGTTAATACTTGCTACAAAAATTCCAGCCTGTTGCTTTCCCTTTTCCTTTTTATCATAGCCTAAAGTTTCTTCCAGAAAATCTATTGATGATCTATTTTCTATTAAGAAAGCAACCAATGCCCTTGTTAAAACTCAGAAAGCACTGCATGCAAAAGCTGTTCTTTGGATCACTGGGAAATTAAAAGCAGAGTTTTCAGTTTTGTGGGAACTTAATTATCTCATTCTTTTCTATGATAACTTCCATCAAAGAATCCTAATTTAAAAAAATCAACACTAACATTTAATTCATATCAGAACACAGTAAGAAAAATAAATCAAATCTGCACTTAATTTGATTCACACATTAAATTAAGTCTTCATCAATTTGAATCATGCTTGTATACTAATACCAACGTTCACAATTTATAAAGTATGATTTGTTAATTCAATGGCAGGTTTCATGCAAGTTTTAATCTATCAAAAGTATAATATGAAAACCCTATTGTGGTTTAATCTAATGTATAAACTAGGGCTTTGGAAGGATAAAATCCAAACGTCATTTGGAATACATAGGAGTGTTCTTATAGCACCTATTTGCAATTCATTAAAGAAGCCACATCTCCCCCCCTCCCCAACAATGGTGTGCTGCTTGGTAGCTGCAGCATGGTATCAGGAAAAGAAGTGTTTAAGGGGTTGTAAATACCTCTATGTGTACTTTATATAGGCTCCAAATCTGAGATGAAAATATTCTAAATCTGTAAGTAAAGATAGATTTCAAATAGGATGGAAACAAGCAGTTTACAAACAAAGCTCTCTCTCCTGGGATTTGTCCCTATTTACTTACTACCTTTGGACTATGAGTTTGATACAATCCTTTCCTTCAGCACTTCTGGCTGGAAGATACAAAAAGACACCACACTCAGTACTAGGATGTCTGCTGGTCAGAACAAATAGAAACGATCAAATATGTTCTTCTGTATTGCTAATTTTATATAGAACAAAATGCTCTAATTACTCCTCTCCTTACTAGCAAAATAGGACACAACAATTAACACCATAAGCGATTTATATTTTCTGATATCAACCCTAAAATAACTCACAAAGTTGCCAGGTTTGGCATGGCAGCATACAACATCAAGCAAAGAATAATTAAGAGGAATTGAACCTGCCTGAGTAGGAAGAGTTAGAAATGGCTCAGGCTCAGCATTAATTACTGGCTTTCAGGTCTACAGACCATGTCTCTATTGAAATATATTTATCTCAGGTTTGGCATGGGTTTCTAAGACCAGTTTATAATTCTTAAATCCTTTTATTGTTTTATTTATGAATGTGTGTCTGTGTGTATATCTCTTTCTATAGTATTTGTATTTTATATTGATATACTAAATTCATATTATCCAGATTGCTAATTTTAATTTCTGAAGATGACCAGGTGGAGCCCAAAGGCGGGTTCAAACGCATCATCAGTCTGGAGCCCCTACATCTCTGAAAGAGACCTAAGTCCAGCCCTCCTTGAAATCTGTTGATTCTTATCTGGCGCCAATTTGCATTGACTGTTAGTAGGTTAGATTCTTGTGTATAGGTTGCGTGGAATGAACTTGCATTGCTTTTGAACTCTATCCTGGTTCCTGGTTTCTTGCACCTGACATTTTCTTCCTGTTATATATGTGTATCTTGAGCAGCCCTTGAGCTTATTTTGATTTAATATTGTCCTTTAGCCATTTTTTGTCTGTATGTGCCTTTTTCAAACTATCCTGACATTGTCAGTTTAGTTTTGGATATTTGAATAGTTTATTTGAATAAAGTTAAGTAATTAAAAAAGGAAAATACCACAAGGATTTAAATTGAAAATATTAGAAAACTTCATCTTTCTTCTTCATTCTCTCAGTTACCAAGGTATTATCTTGGTTTCAAATTATATGCTACTAAACAATTGGAAATCTCCCATTAAAAGATATTTGAGTTGTATTATTTTACCAATCATTTACACAATTGTACAGATTTTATAAGGCCAAATAATCACTGCAAGAGCAAAAATGTTCATTGCAATTTAAGATACAAGTTGGGACTGGATAGTGATGGGGATGGCCTGGACAAATGTTACATATATTCTTTTGCAGAGAACACCCACAGAACCATCAATAACATTTTAAAGGAATCCAGTTTACTAGAGAAGAAGAAAACAACAACTCACTACTCTCACTGCCCTTCCTGGACATCCTGATCAGCAGACACTATAATGGCAAACCAGAAACACAAGTCTACAGAAAAGCCACCCACACTAATCAGGTGTTGCACTATCAAAGCAACAACCCAACCTCCCACAAGAGAAACTATGTAAGGACTTTATTTAGATGACCCCAAACACACTGCAGCAACCCAGAACAGCAGAAAAAGGAAATACAGCATCTTTACAACATATTCCAACAAAATGCATATCTACAAAACTTTATCAACCCAATACAGCACAACTGATACAAACCCTAAAAAGCATTACACTGCCATACATCAAGTATCTCAGAAAACACCAACAGACTACTATAACCACATGGAATCACATAGCGCACAAATCAACTAAAGCCCTTCAAAACATCCTAAGCAGACCAAAAGATCCAACAACCCCAGAAGAAAAAATAGGAATATACAACATACAATATAATGACTGCAACAACCACTATTTAGGACAAAGAAGCAGAACACTGGCGGAAAGCATCCATGAACACCAACTAGCAGTCAGAAGACATGATGAAAATTCTTTAATTTCACAACATACAGACAGATTTAAGCATAGTTTCAGTTGGGAAAATGTGACCATCCTAGATCAAGCCAAGTCCAAAATTGCCAGGGAATTTCTAGAAGTCTGGCACTCTGACAAATCAGCCATCAATAGACACATAGACTTAACAACATCTATAGACTATGCAAAATAGACTATCACCCAGCCCAACCAACACTGACAGGCAAGCCAGTAGAATATAAACTGACAGCAAACTGCACTCCTTACTAGCACTGATGATGTTACCTAGTTTGGGCAATGAAACATCTACAAGAAAACAAGAAAGCTCAGAGAGCACCAAGGACCCTTCATGTCAGCCCTGAGCTACAAATATTCTCCTTTATTAGTTTCTTTTGCAAGTGGGCAGCAATTTGGTTTATAACTAAGACAGAATCTCAGCAGTTAGCTTTGTTGCAATGATTGTCAATATCCAATTCTGTGAATATGTTAAACTCAATTGACAAAGCTAATTAAATTACTAGTTGGGGTGAAACAAAAATCTATACTTTACCAGGAAAGCAATGACACAGAAATATATCAACAACCAGGGTTTAAGTCATTTTAATGCTAAATGCCAATTTTTTTTCATTGCTGTTTACTTCAGATTTAGCAACATTCTTCCTGTGGTGATTTCTTCTCTATCATGTTAAATATAATTGAAAATACATATAGAGAAATTTTAACAGCTGTTCTTTCTACTGTGATCTTTTTTGGATGCTGTAATAAAATTTCCCTTTGATTTTTCATTTGAAAATTCAGAGGGTAACTTTCCAAACAATATCTCTCCATTTATCTTCAGGGGGGGCTAGGTGGTCATAATCAATCCTACTATCAAACAGAATGAGACAGTTACCTTTAGAAGCATATGGTAGCCACTTTCCTAAGTGTATTCCTGAAGTCCAGGGTGGTTTCCATATCCAAAACATTAACATATGTGCCGATTGTCTGCCCTGCATTCCTGAATTAACCCATTGTCATTAAAACTTTATCTTTGTGTCCAGATGTCTTCTATATGTAAAACACAAAACGACACCAATTTGAATGTTGCCTCATATGGTAAAATCTATTGGTTTAGCCTTAACAATATTGGATATGTAAAAATGTCTGATTTATAGTCTGTGAGATAATATGTAGATTTGATGTCTAATGACATGTGAAATTCCCTGTTACATTTTCCTCCACCCTCCTGATTAAAGGCTTTATTCAATGGGGATCAATCATCTTCTGTCACCTCCATCTCCTCAGTTATCCCAGAAAGAAGTTTAGGGAGAAAAGGAGAAAGCTCTAGTGTGAGAGAAGAAAGGATAGCTACATTAAGTTCTCACCAGTTGTCAGTACCCTAAACCTCTATGAGGCATCACAGGATCCAGTGCTTTCATCAAAATGTGTTGCGCCATTTTGATGTAAACTCCTTCCCTTTCATGCATGCATGCTTTTGTCATTACCTTTCCAGTGGATGCCACTGGACAAGTTATTTAAATTTTGCCACAGATTCTCTCCTTTTACAGAAAATAAAACACATTTTAAATGAAAACATATAAAAAACCCAGGTTCATTTGTGAAACAGGGACTGTCTATCTTCAATTGTTTCTGCTGATCCAATACGTTCTGGCAGAATGGTCATGCTCCAGGTCACTTCTATAAAATGTCATATTATTGATCGATAAATTGTGCCTTCTCTATTACAGCCCCCACCTTCTGGAGTAGCATCCTCATAACAATATGAGTAGCACCCTGTGTCCTGGGGTTCTGAAAATCCTTTTGAATTCAAGCCTGGAGTTAATGTGTTTATAGGGCCCCTGTTGTGGTTTTCTCCCATGGTTATGATTGTTTTAGCCTAGACTGGCACTGTTGTATGTTTTTAATTGTTCTTGAATTTTGTAATTTGCCTAGGATATACTGGAAGGGCAGCAGTAACAAATTAAAAATAACAACAACACATGTTATTATTTATTTTCTTCCAATTTTAAAATCTTTTAAAATAATATTTTTTTTAGTCCAGGTTCCCTCAATATGTATTCTGCATATAAATTGAATTAATAAAGAGAGAATATATAGCAAAGTTTTACTCCTGTGCTGATTTGGAGCCAATCTGTTTTACCATGTTTCATCAGGCTGTGGCTTCCTGACCTGTGTATAGGTGTCACTCAAAGACAATGAGATATTTTGAAATTCCCATTTTCCAAAACATATAACAGTGTGATATATTGACACAATTTAAGGTATTCCTATAATCAATGCCAGACATATTTACTTTTTTAAATACTATTTGCCTTTCTCAATTATCAGCATACATCAGCAATACTGTTGCTCAACATTTCTAAGGCTATCTTGAATACTTGGATCTCCCACTCCAATTAGAGATCTAATCCATGTTGGGATACCCTAAGCCAGTGGTGGTGAACCTATGGCATGCATGCCAGAGGCAGCACTCAGAGCCCTCTCTGTGTGCATGCACGCTGTTGCCCCAGCAGAGTTTGCCAGAGTAATGAACATGCGGCATTTGGAAGTGATGGGGCAGGAAGTTAGCGAGCAAGTGACATTTGGAAGAGTTTGGAAGTGACGGGGCACTGAGTAAGCAAGCGAATGAGTGAGCACATGGCATTTGGAAGTGACAGGGAAGGAAGTGAGCGAGCAAGCAACATTGGTCCCCTGGGGATGCCCCAGAGATGGTAAGGGACTAGCCCCCGCTGTCCTGGCCCCAGGCACACCCAGCTCGGTGGCCCCAAGGCATGCGTACAGGAAGTGATCGCACGGGGGCCAACAGCATCCAGCAGCAGGGGCTGCATAGCCCACTGTGAATACCGGCCCGGCCCTCCAGCAGCAGTTGGGGGAGTACATGATATGGGCCGCTGGACATGTCTACTCCATCCCATCTCTTTTTGGTTGAAGAGCTGGTCACCACTGGTCATCTCAGCCCCCTCGAGGGTCTTGCCCTTGGCCCACAGGTGGAGTGCATTCCCCTTGCACACCTCGATACCTACCATGGCAGCCAGCTGCTCACGCAGGTCCCATAGACCACCACCCAGAGCTGCAGGCCTGCCCAGCATGAAGGAGGCGAAGTGGTTGGCTAGGAAGCCCCGTGTAGAGGTGGTAGAGCACACCCAGTGTTAGCAGGCAAAAGGCCACCCTGAGCGGGAAAAGCTGGATCCCCATCAGCTTCATGACTGCCCAGATGGGGGGGAGGCATGCAATCCTAGCTGGGCCTGGGGGGGCATGGCGTCGATGGGGATAAGGCTTTCCCTGCTCAGGGTGGCCTTTGGCTTGCTGGGTGTGGGCATGCTCTATCACCTCTACTCGAGCTTGCTAGCCAGCCTTTGTGCAGGGTGGGCCAGACACTCTGGGCAGCAGTGGCAGCCTAATGGACTTGCATGAGCTACTGGCGGTGCTGGCCCTAGGCAGTGCCAAAGTATGTCAGGTGCACAAAGGAAATAGGCATGGGCCAAGGGCAAGATCTGCAAGGGAGATGAGATGACCAGCAGTGACCTGCTTTCCAACCACAAACAAAAATAGACGAGATGGAGTATTGTTATTTTGTTAGAAATTAAGGTTTTTATATAGTAGTTTGCACACTCTGCTTCTTTATTTTTAGAATGTAGAGTTATCACTTCCACTTGGTTTGGCACTATATTGTTGTCTAGATATGCTGGCATGGTTAGAATCTTTATTGGTTCTTCTTCTGTTATTTGCCATATGTCTATAGATATTCCATCAATTGCTGTCATTATCCAACTGGATAATGCTGATCTAACTTCATCATCTAGTATTATGAGTTCTTTGAAGTAGAAAATATCTTTACAGTATCTTGAATGTTAACACCCTCCTGTACTGAATTTAGCATAGTCCTTTGAACTTTAATTTATGAATCAGGTACAATGTGCCCACTGGCATAATTTGAGGGTTGAACTTCTTTCTGAATTTGAAGATCTTTTGGAAGATTTTCCTTGTTTTTCTATGTTTTATTACATAAAAATTAATACTATAACAAGCATTCATTTTAAAATAGATATAGCACTCATGGAGACAATATTCCACAGTACTGAGATGTATTTTTAGTTGAGTTCTTTCAACTCAATATTAGTTTATAGAAATGGATTATTAGATTTGAGAAACAGCAAGAAAGGTTGCAAAAAGGTATGGTAGAAATTTAGGAGAAAGATAAAGAGTTGAAAAGGTGGCCTATGAAATAAGCTGTTATTCTTTAGTAGTAAAAGAATCAAGGCTTTTAGCAAAGAACCAATGCCCTCTATTTTTTAAAAAAAGAAGTCTGAGAATTGTTTTCTTTATTTTCTAGTTAGAGATACTATAGTCATCCTAAAATATGTTTAATGTGTTCATTAAATGTGTTTGATATCTTGAGTCAAGAATACAGATAGTTTCCAAATCAGTAGCTTGAAAGGATAACAATATTCTCAGTGATTGCAGAAGGCTCAGAAGCTGATTGTGTATATCACTTAACTTGAGCTTTATGATTTTTCCATTGAATAGATTATGAGTAGGGAGTTTAATGACTTCCATCAAATTGTTTTTATATTGTTTATGACTATAAGAGTTAACAGATTGGTCAAGAACAAGGGACTCTGGAAGTTGTAATTCAAAACTTTGAGTGATATAATATTGACATTTCCTAGATTAAAAAAATAGCTGGCACACATAAATATCTGAGGAGTCCTTAATGCTTTGGTTGTTTTCTTGCAGATGTTTCATTACCCAGTTGGGTAATGAAATGTCTGCAAGAATACAACCAAGCTCAGAGAGCACCAAGGATCCCCCATTTCAACCCTGAGCTACAAATATTCTCCTTTATTGGAAACACAAATATTTATCTAATTGCTTCAGTTTATTATATCACATGTTATTTTTAACATAATAATTGTAATGGTAGGAACACTGGCTAAACAATTCAGATGTTAAAGATAGATCAGCAGTTAGACTATTGTCTGGGAATTCCCTGTGGCTTTATTTAATTCACCTCCCTTTTTACCTAGAATTCATTTATATTTATGTATGAAACATAAATTGACTTTTTCAGGTTATTTATTGAATTTATATTCTACTTTTTGTCCAAAAGTGGCACTTAGGGCAACTAATCATTGTAAAAATGTGTATAAAACTCTGGATTTATAGGTATAGATATTTACAGAATTATATCCATAACCATTGTGGACTGATCTCAAGCTGAGTTACAAGGTACATTATCAATGTTAAAAATTCGCTATTATTTCTTCAAGATATCATGATAGCAAGTAGGATCAGTTGGAATTACTTTGCTACTGAAAAGCTGAAAAAAGCACATAAGCTTGCATTCCATCAAGAAGAGTTAGGGATGTCTGCAGAATGAGGTTAAAAAAAGACAAAATGGTAATTGTGATAGGGTTAATGAAGTTTCACCTGGCTTTTATAGGCATCACATGCTGTTCTTCACTGCATCTGAAGATAGTAAGTTACTTTAGGAGTTTTTGCTCTCATTTCTACTTATGCAGGCAGTGCTTAATGTTGATGTTTGATGTATGAAAACTGTCATGGAGAACTATTTTCCAGAGCCTTCCAACAGCCTGTCTCAGCAATTATGATAAAAGTCATATTCCCCTTCAGGTTTATTTTACATTTGATGATAGTGCTGAAAACATGATTATTTTCCTAGTCCCCAGCCTCTGATTATTGCATGAACAAAAGTGCTTCTGGTCCTGATGACACTATCATATATGACAGTAGACCCATTAATAAATTAACAACACTGAAACTTGCCTATGCATAAATGAGTGTTTTGAAGTGGTTTAAATGGGAAACCATGATGGTCTGAAATCTAATTCTGGGACTTACATAGGTTTTATGTGCATAAAGCAAAGACAATTAGCACTAGCTGAGCACTTTTATTTTCAAAGCTATATTAGAAGTACACTCAGAGATATCAAGTTAAAAATAGCAACTTGGAAAAGATGATAATGAACACTGCGCAATAACTACCAAATGTGAGCTGAAACCTTCCCCCCCCATCTACTTTTATTTCTTTCCTTTAAAAAAAATAATAAACTTTTTTTAATGTGCTCTTTTTTCTATTGACATCCATGTACATAAAGAGGGTTGCTGACTGCCATTTTTAAAAAGGACACACATTTTCTAGGTGTGAGAAAGGGGGTTGGGGAAGTTTTTGAAAGGATTAGAATTGGATAGAAAAACTAGTTTTTTTCTTCTTTCACTAATAAGTGAACTTCAGTTTGGTGGCATGATTTCTGAGTCAAGGGTCTACAAAGTGCAGGTTGGTGCAAAGCTTTCAATGCTGTGAATTTCTTTTTTTTTTTTTCATTGTAAACCATATTCTTTATTTTAATTCCAGTAGAACAAAACCAAATACCAGTGAACGAATTGTAAGTCCTTGTTTTGAAGCTCTTTGTGATGTTGATTCATTTGCTGCCCTGTAGTCAGTGCTTTAACTATTGACTCAGATGTTCCCATGATTGGCATCCTGCCTTTTAAAAGAAACCCCATCTTTATTGCTCCAGGAAAGAATTTGAATCTCTAAATCAGCTCTGATAGGACCTGGCTTCCTTTTATGTCACAGATGTACTTGTAGGAGAGAAAAACATATTGAACAGTAATTAGAAGCTGGTAAAATGCTACTGGAGCAACTTTGAAAAGGTCAGTTTCCAGGCAAGAATTAGTTCAGCGATGGCATCTTAATTTTTCTCTATCTCCTTAAGTTTTAATCAGTGTTGTTATAGCAATGTTTCATTTCTTTCTTTAACAAGCACAAAGTAAGAACATGTGATTCTTTGTTTCTAACCCTAAGTTGTAATTGTGTAAGAATCCCATTGATGTAAAAATGTTAACCTTTCTAATTTGTTTCACTGTTAGATTTTAATTGTTAAGTGTGAAGGGAAAGCTTCTGGCTGGTGTGAAAAACAGAAGAAACTGTGTATACTTCTTTGATTTCATCTTTTAAACTTTAAGCAGTGTTTTTAAAGCTTTGGTTAAGATGGTGTGAAGGAATCTAAAAAAACTGAGAATATTTGGTATACTTTAGAAAACAGCAGGGTCATTTTGAGGAAAATAACAAATCTCCTGTTGACATAATTAAGAGAAATTTCCCTTTAAGAAAAACATTCAGTGTAGTAATTTTAACAACAAACATTTAATTTAATATATCACTTGTTTAGGAATGCTGAACTGAAGTCTTAATATTTAAAGTTTAGTACTTAAGTTGCAAATAAAAATATTCCAAATTTCTGAAGGTAAAGTCAAAGAGTTAATTGAATATATTGGAACAATTAAAGTAGAGATTAGGGATAGATCAACAGGGAGAAAATCTATCAATGTGGTCTCTACAATGATGGGACATAATCAATCAATCCATACATAAGTAAATAATGGCAAGAATAATTACTGAAGAATTTTAGTATCCCCTTTAACGCAATTTAAAAGTACAGTAAAGTTTTTGTAAAAATATGGTCATATACAGTATAAGAGATTTGCATCAGCTTCCCAATTATATGCTGGTGTACAGTTCCCTAATCTTTAGTCAACATGGTCAAGCCATACTTATGAAAGATGACTGGAGATATTAGAGAACACATCCTAGGTATCAGTTATAGAACCACTGATTTAAGCAATGTGGTACCAAGTTCAAGGCTGTATATCAATCAATTTTCTAAACTGCTAAGGTATAAGAAGTTTAATTACTTTTTTAATATTAAGGAATTTGCTAAATGTCATGGCTAGGCTGATAAAAAATGGTTTAATACTTGTTTCTAGAGGATTTTCTACTGATGTAAGAGAGTATTTGCTCTTTGGACTTACCTAGTTTTGATTTTGATTAAAATAAACAGATTTCCTAATTAACAGTGATCTGAACCTACACTAAATTAATACAACACACTAATTCCTATAACCAGAATATATAACAGAATTGTTGCATTCCTTAAAAATACTTTGAATACTACAGTAAGTTTTTTCTTTCAATCAGGCTTGGCTCCAGATGACTTCATGTTTACAAATTTCCTGGCAACTATATGAAAATTGTTTGCTATTACCTTCTTTTGTTATGTCTATGGAGATTCTCAGTCATCCAGGTCGTAGGTATCCCAAAGATGCTTTTTTTTTTCATGAGGCAACTAGACTTCCTTGTTTTTCTTTGAAGACATTTTGCTTCTTGTCCAAGAAGCTTCTTCAGCTCTGACTGGATGGTGCTGAATAGAAAAATTTATACTTCTTGCAGACAGCTGCTCATTGCATTCTTTTAGCAAGTTGTTGATACTACCTGGAAGCTTATCTGTGTCCATTCAACAGTTCCAAGAAGGCTCCACACACATTTGCACCACTCAGGTGACCCTGAGGACACAGCATTAATGACTCACTGAAAGAATGCAAATGAACAGCTGTCTGTAAGGAATATAAATCTTTCCATTCCCCACCATCCACTCAGAGCTGAAGAAGCTTCTTGGATGAGAAGCAAAATGTCTTCAAAGAAAAACAAGAAAGACCAGTTGCCTCATGAAAAAAAAAAGCATCTTTGGAACTTCTTTTGGTATGTTTGTTGATTTCCCAGCACAGCCTACAAACCTGTATTGTTTGATAGACTCCCATCCCAGTATTAAAAAGCTTTAATAATGCTTAAAGTTGAGCTTGATTAGTGTTGCTAAATTATATTTCAAAATTTTGGAATTTATCTGTTGATGAAAAACTTCAGATCACCTTTGGAATGTTATGAATATTTTACTGGATAAACATGTGTCAAAGGTACACAGAATATTTGTATTCAATATTTGAAATAAACCTTCTTTAGTGAAAAATTGCATTGTAAGATTATACATAGTCAAGGTTTTATCAGTTTTTCAAAAATACAAGATTTGTTTTCTTTTGTTTGTTGTAAAGCCTTAAAGAAGTTTTTTTAACAAACCAAACTCTAATGTTCACTATTGCATGAGCCAGAAATCCCAAAGTTAAGATTAGCATTATCCATAAAAACTCAACTCAGTGCTACAGTTCTTAATTCATTTAAACAACAAACTTCAAAGAACCTGAATAGTAGCCCGCAGCAGCAAGACTGTTGGTGGGACAATACTGGAAGAAGCCAGAACTACCAACTATTGAAGAATGGACCTTGAAAGTCATAAATATGGCAGAAATGGCTAAAATATCTGCATACTTGAAGGATCATTCAAATGAAAAATATATGTTGGATTGGAAAAAATGGATAGACTATATACAAGGGAAATATCAATCTAAGAAATTGTATCTAGCTTACAGTTAAATTTTTATATGTTGATTGAAAAATGTTTATAATAAAATAATTATAATAATAATAAAAAAATAATTTAAGGTTGAAAAAAATAAAAAAAAATACTACTGTATACCTTAGTACCAATGAAAATATCTATGGGTGGTGGCATGGCAGTACTGCAGCATTGAAGCTGCCACAAATTTAGTAAATTTCAATCTCATAAGAATCATGGGTCCTGGAGGACTGCTGGTGAAGAGGGGGTCATTGGGGGAGGCAAGGCTGGGGCAATGGCATGTGTGCCCACAGAGAGGGCTCCAAGTGCCGCCTCTGGCACCCGTGCCATAGGCTCACCACCACTGCCCTGGTATACTATTTTAAGAGGTTAAATGTTAGAGATCCCAGAGTTTTACCACTATATAGATTTTGTGCTATACATAAAGGAAATGATTGGGGGTGGTTGTGATTTAGGCCCATTAGGCTCAAGAAATTAAAATAAGTTTTGAATTGAGTATGAAAAGAAAATGGTGGCTTTGAAGCTGGCCCAGCTGTCATTTTGAAATGCCTAGGCATTTTGGTTCTTTAGAGGTCATTATAACTTTGTGAATTGAAAACTTGCTGTTATCAGTTGTGCTGCTTTTCTACTAGAACTGGAATAATCAATCAAATTTTGTTAAAATTAGCTATAGTAGATACAAAAAAATCAGACAATAAATACCTTTTTTCTGGATTGAAAAAAGTTAAGATATTTTTCATAAAAGCAATGATAAATTCATACTAAAGTTATAATTTATAGCTCAGAGGCATCTTCAAGCTTTTGAGTTCTTCAGATCTCTTTTTTAAAGAAGACAGAAAACAATGTCTTTATAGTGATTTTTTGATGTTATTTTTTCTGATATGTTTTCTTATTTTCTTATTAGTATTACTATTAGTAGCAGTACTGTTGTTAGTATTATTTTGAGCTGTTACTATAGCTAGTTGATATAGTACAGAAATACCACAAAATAAACAAATGTATTCTGAGTTGTCTGTATTTAATTACAAATATAGTTATTGTGTGTGAAATCTATTGATTTTTATGAGATGCCATGATATGATATTTTATGAGAGGAAAATGTCCCCACTCTCACAGAGGCTGTTGGGGAAAAAATATCCCCACTCTCTCAAGGGCTGTTGGGATAAGCAGTGGAGCAAGTGCAACATGCCTGGATAGTCCCTCTTTTGAGTTATCCCATGTTGAGTTGTCCTGTGACAAATTGGCCAGGGAAAGTCATCCCAGTGAGTCAGCCACGGCAAGTTGTCCTAGACTCTCTAGTCCAAGCTCCTGGTCAAGCAGGAAACCCATACCATTTCAGACAAATGGTTGTCCAATCTCTTCTTTAAAATCTCTAGTGACGAAGCACCCACAAGCCAGAAAAGCTATAATGTTTTTCTGTCACTAAAACTGGAAAAAAATTAGATGGACAAAGATGCCAAAGTAGTAAGCATTATTTAAGAATTGAAACCGATGTATTCTCAGAAATGAAATTCCTGTTTCCAGTGATAAAAAATCCTTTTTTGTTTATAAGTTGGAGGTAACATCTATAATTAATGTAAGTGTGGTAACAATTATTGAGTCCATTTTTTGATGATATGTTTTGAGTATTAATAATCAGAACATTTAGTATGGCTGTTCTTTTCTTTGAGATGATTGATGCCATATTATGAAAATTAAAATTATTAGTCATTTTTTAAAAAAAGGCAGAAAGGGAATATTAAATATTTTCCTAATCTGATTTGAATAATGGCTGACTGATTTGTTTAGGTAACTAAAATAACAGAGATGAAGTGATAAGGACCAGTTTCAGATTAGCAGTATTCTGTGATATACTTGTATGTGCATTATTTTAAACCAATAGATAGAGGTTCTTTTGTTATTACTGATTGTGCAGGTAAAGATATAATAAGGTGATATACTTAATATAAAATATACTGAATAGATATATTAGGGTAGGAATATGGGTGTAGAGTGAAATATCTTCCTTCATTATATGAACACAATGACTTGAAAATGAGAATATTTGTATGTATTCATGAGGTGAAATACAAGGAAGAACAGCCCACGTAAACACTATAGATAATGGGAATTGGCAGTAAAGCACCAAATACATAATAATTAATAGCTGAAATAGAACACTTACGTTTTTTGGCATTAAACCGTAACCTGTAATCTTTGTTGAAGGCCTGACAAATATAACTGCATGCTGGAATGAATTCCAATTGCCCTTTGAAAATGGCCCTGTTAAGTATTGTAACCTTGAGATCAAAGATTAAATGTTGAGAGAGATTGAAAATTTCCCTGACTGGTATCTATATATTTCAATTCCAAAGGTCAGATTATACTACACAATGACTTTTTTGTTTGGCTGATGAAAATTCCCAAAGAGCATAGCTGGCCAATGATAGCTGATGCGATGTGAATAGACTGATGATCAGAACATTTAGTATGGCTGATATTTTTAACTATAATACTAATATAGTTAGAACAGCTTAATGAACCAAGCTGAAACTTATCTCTCTGCCATAGTCTAGAAGTGTTGATAGTGCTGGTAATGATATCAGTTGCTTTTATGTTCTGTAAGGAAAGATGTTTCTCCTTTTTAGGACACAGGTGGGAAACTTTTGAGTGAGCTTTAAATTTGGGGGGATGTGGGCAGGATGGGGATATAATGTAATAATTCTTTCCATGTGTATGGAAAGGATGGACATTTTTCTCCCCTCCTTATTTTTGGGGAAGGGGACTTCCCCCACCCCAGTACAGTAATATCTTAAATGCATTTTATATTTTTTCTGTGACTCATTTAAAAATGGCAGGGAAAATTGCTATTTTTCGGCACTTGTGGACAGCAGTGCTTCACTCACACATACCCTTGAGCCTCAGGTTGCCAACCCATGCCCGATCAGTTCAAAGTCATTGAAGAAGTTTAATACCTTATTAAGGACTATCTGAAAATAACGAGGTACCATAATGAGCACCCAGCTTAGATGCAGAGATCAGATAATTATGAAGGACAGAATGCTAAATGTCTGTTTAACCCCTTCTAATTAGTCGAAAGAAAGCCAAACTTAATTGTCTGATACGGTTCATATATTTGTATGACGAATATTTCCTGAAGATGCTGGGAATAAAATTTCTAAATTGGAAGCACAGCTATATAGAGATAGACCTCTGTCCTTACTTTTTAAGAGAAAGAAAAGATAAATGTGTTCATCATTGGCAAAATTTCCTACCTGCTTTTCCCAGCATAGGATATATGTTGAGCTTCCAATTGCCACCATGCAATTAGAGTTTTTTTTAAAGGAAACCAATGGATTAATCCTTCACATACTTATTAGGGGATAATCCTTACTGCATTTGGTGGTCTTATTTTGGAGAAAATGTACGTAAGGTTTCATTATGGAATTTTAATCCTATTGCAGTTATTTGTTTCTCTTTAAACTTATTTGCAAACATTTCTCACTTTTTTGTTCCCGTCATGAAATTTTATGTAAAGTTAGATTGAATTCATGATGAATATAATTCTGAAATACTCTCTTTTGGAATTTATCATAAGCAAGAATGGCATTATTATTGATTTTAAATAAACAGTTACTTATATTGTACAGAAAAACTATATTGAGACATCACACCTGAATAACAATTATTTTTAAACTATTATCTGGAAGTCCAAATTTTAGAGAAATATATATGCAAAATATAAATGTGAGCAAATAAGTCTTTTAGAAAAAAATGCAATCAGGTGTTTGAAAGATTTGTGTTTGGAATGGTCAGTGTCTCTGCGGTGAGGACTAGAATAGACTAGAAAGTGTAGGAAATGTAGGAACACTTTCATGGTATTCCATAAATTCTGGCTTTCAATTGCATGCAACAGCTTTAATTCAGAATTACTTAAATAATATTGATGAAAAACTTTAACAGAAAACCATAATATAGAAGGAAAATTTTATTCTTACATATCTTTTAACAGATTGATTCTTAATATGAAATGGATAACAAAAATCCAATTCTCAAAGATAAAGTTATTTTTTTAATTATTTGTAGAAGTCTTCTGTTCTACTTCTAGTCACAATAAATTATTAAAGTGAATAACATTAATAACTGTCTTTCCATTAACAATGGTTACATTTAGTGGTATACTTTTGGTTTCAGTTAACAAACTCTAAGTCAAGTTAGACTTTACAACTACTATTGTATAATAAGATTGTTAAGCACTGCTAGATCAAACCTTTAAAATAGTTAAGGAGAATGGTGATAATATCTTTCAAACCATTTATTTATTTGTATCTTACAGAAGCTAGTTGCTATGGTAACCCTCCGTATATACAGGCTGCCAAAACTGAGTGAAAAGTTAGAAGGAAAGAGGTGTACACTAATTCAGGTGTTCATTTCACAGGATTAGGAGCCACGTGTGGATCAATCTGGCAGGTTATTTTCACCTGACTCCTACAGAAATTACTACTATTTATAATGAGCTAATATTAAATGGAGGGTATTAAACTATTGCTGAAAGATCCAGGGATCAGGTTCTGTAATTTATCTTAATTCAATTCATTGAAAGAGATATAGATATGGCAGACACAAAAAAGTAAGTATTTATATTCTTCTCCTGAGGTTGGGAAGGATGGCTCCTTTATGACTTGTGGACTTCAACTCCCAGAATTCCTGAGCCAGCATAGAAAATGATGGATGATTCACTTTCATCTTATTCCTAGAGTGTGTATGCATGGATGAACATTTGCACGTTTTAAGGACAGGTGCTTTGCACAGTTACAGCAAGATTACTTTTAGAGTTGGACATGCTTTGAAAGGGATTCAGATTTCTGGGGACACTAAAAGTGAAGCTGCTTTAATAGATCAATTCATTGAAATTAATGTGAGTTTTGAAACCGTCACAACTTTTTCCCCCTCATTATTGCATCAAAGCCTGGAAAAAAAAGTAGCTTCAATGAATAGTAGAGAATTACTGCACTCCCATTTTCCAAAGCATATCTTCCAAATAATATTGCAATATGCACAGTGCTAGTGGCTTTGTGAATAAGCCTATCATTCACTATTGTTTGATTAGTTTGAGCTGCCCAGAGTTGTTGAATCACCCAGCATACAAGTTTAATAAATTATTATTATTATTATTATTATTATTATGGATCATTGCACATATTATTATTAATTATTATTATTGTTGTTATTATTCCTTGGCTAGTATTAATTATTATTATTATTATTACCTTGGCTAGTATCACTTCAGAGCACTGAAGACATTTTAAAATATGGCTCTTTAATTCACTACAGCTGTTTCTTGAGACCATGGGGAAAAAACATGCTAGCCCTCACCTCCACCAGGGGATCCTATAAATGTGCATGAGCACAGCCATTTGCTGATGTTACTTTGCCTATGAAAAACAATGTCATCAGATCACCGTTATTGTTAGCCAGATATTTGGAAGTATCCAAATCCAATATTTTTATTTTGGCCTGTGAACAGCATAAACTAAAAATATAGATATTGTGGGATTAACAATTATAACATAAAGGTATGGGTACAACTTGTACAGAAAGGGACTATACCATTTCAAGATGTAAAAAGCTACACAATTGCATAAAAGTAAAACTTGCAAAAAGCTATTGGTTAACTGAAATTAAAACTGAGTTAACATTTGAGTGACTATAAGATAAATATACTGTGATTTCTAAAAAAGTTATAATAAAAAATAAATTGAAATTAAGCGTTGGTATATAACTGAATAACTGGGTATTAGAGACAACAATCTAACTGTTACGTTTCAGAATTGGTGAGGCATTGACAAGGCAATTCGTGCAAACAACAACCCGTTTATTAAGTTAACACAGAAGCAGCACTAACTGTGGCTTAACCTCTATTTATACAGATCACCGCTAGGTAGAGGCCAATAGAATTAAAGCAGTATTTCCCGCTTAAACACAAGCTAACAAGTATGTAGACAGACAGTCTGGAGTTTAAACAGATGCAGCCGTTTGACCATTTTCAACAGTTTCCAAGTAATTCACATCAATACATAACACTAACATCAGGGGTGTGTCAAAGCTGATTACTTCAGTGGTCACTACCCAGCAAATGTTGCATTCTGCTGTAGAGAACTTTGCAGTGTTGTGCCTTATGAGGGTGTGGTTAAGTAGTAAAGAGATGCAGAATGAGTCTGATCTGCCTGAGGACCTAGAACAGCGGTTCTCAACCTATGGGTCGTGACCCCATTTGGGGTCGAATGACCATTTCACGGGGATCGCCAAACAACGCAGTCCACCATTTTTCCCCTTTTCCCCTCGGCCGGCGCAGGGGGCAGCACCGCGCATGCGCGGGGTAGCACCGCACATGCACGATGCGGGCCGTCGCGCCACGCATGTGCGGTGTGGGCCGTTGCGCCGTGCATGCACGATGCGGGCCGTTGTGCCATGCATGCGTGGCACCGGTCGGGGTCGTACCGCGCATGCGCAGCACAGGTCGGGGTTGCGGCCTGAAAAAGGTTGAGAACCGCTGACCTAGAAAATGAAAAGGAAGCAGAGGAGGAGGACATACTTGACAGGTTTAACTTGCCTGCATTCTACAGTATAGATGTTCAGTAAGGACATTTTCCTGTAGTGTAAAGCAGCTGAAGAAGGGTAGTCAAAATAAAGGATCTTAAGAAGCTTCTAGCTGTGTAAGCAATGTAGTTGGTGTAATTATATATATTAGGCTTTTAAAGATGGCTTGGAGACTTCCTTAAGTCAGTTTGATGCTCTGGGTCCATTAAATATGGTTGAAAGAGTTTATTAACCTGCTCATAATCCAGAGAGAGGAAAGAGATGGGGAGCCTGAATGATGATACTTTAGCCAGCAAGATTCATTTCTTTCAAAAATGAATTTAATAAATATAATAGAGGAAAAAGTATGTTCTACACATCTCTGATATATTCTCATTCTGCAAATAGTGTACTAAAGATGTTTACTCATTTGTTATGCAGATTGTTAATTGGTCTTTTAATTCTGGTTTTGATCCAATTCTATTAAAACTAGTTGGCACGATAGTTCCATTTCTTAATTAAAACCTGCCTTAGATCTTAAAGCGCTTGCCTTCATTAAATAGTGTTCTGGCTTCATCTCTTAAATGTTGTAGCCAAAGAACTATCTCATTTGGATTTATTTATTTCCCTGTTGATTTAAGGTGGGTAGTGTTATAGTAGAAAAACTTACGTTAAGATTAATCCTGTATACTATTACCTTATCTACTTTTTTTTTAAAGTGCCAAGTCACTAATAGTAGAGTTCAAGTTTAATTAGCAGAAATAAAGAATTAGGATATGGAATCTTCAAACTGAATAAATAAATCTCCTATCATTCATTAAGGTAAGATCTTTCTGAATTGTTTAAACCTCCTTTTCCCAAAATGCAAGTCTGAAGGGCTGAGTGCCCTTTTTCTAGATAAGCCTGGTGCTGAAATATCCATCTGCTTCTCATTAGTAATGTTTTGAATTATTCCCTTTACCTTTTCACCTTTGTGGGTTATCTTACAGCCATCCTATCATTTTATCACTATTTCTTACAGATAGACTATAGGGCTTGATGCAAATATCAGTTTTACAGGAAATAGCTAATAAATGATGGGGATATTAGGATGCTTTATCATGTCATGCTAACTAGATGTTAGTACAACTTATTTGAAGGAAACATGATTCTTAAGCTGCACTTGCCAGCCCTTACTGTTATCATGTTACAGAAATCATAAAGCAGTATAGACTTGGACATTTGAGCTGTGTAAATATTTATCTACTTTTTAAATTATGATTTAAATTATGACACAGGTATACCTCCAAAATGGTTTCAATTACTCTCTAAAGGAATGCAAATGATCATCTGTCTGCAGGCAATATAAATATAAAGGGAGTCAAGCTATTCTCCAAAGCACCTGAAGGCAGGACAAGAAGCAATGGATGGAAACTAACCAAAGAGAGAAGCAACCTAGAACTAAGGAGAAATTTTCTGACAGTTAGAACAATTAATCAGTGGAACAACCTGCCTCCAGAAGCGGTGAATGCTCCAACACTGGAAGTTTTTAAGAAGAAACTAAACAACCATTTGTCTGAAATGGTATAGGGCAGGGGTGTCAAACTCACAACGTCACATGACGTGTTGTGATGTATCATGACTTTTTTCCCATTGCCGGAGCTAGGGTGGGCATGGTTTCAGCATGACGCATCTGGCCCGCAGGCCAGCAGTTTGACACCCATGGTATAGGGTTTCCTGCCTGAGCAGGCAGTTGAACTAGAAGAACTCTAAGGTTCCTTCCAACTCTATTGTTGTTGTTGTTGTTGTTGTATTAGTAAATCCTTCCACTCTCCACTATCCAGTCAGAGCTGAAGAAGCTTCTTGGATAAGAAGCAAAATGTCTTCAAAAGAAACACAAGAAAGTACAGTTGCCTTGTGAAAAAAGCACCTTTAGGACTCAGGTATCAGGGTTATTTGTTGTTGCTGTTTTTTTAATAATATCGGTAAAAATACGACTCCTACGTGCATTCATATTACAAAATAAATAACTCACGATCACCAGGAGAATCCAATCAGGAATTTTTTTTTAATAAAACCAAGCTTTCATCGGAAACCTCCGACATCGTCAGGGTTAAGGCTAGTTAACAGGAGCAACCTATATATAAGGCTGCCTAACGTGACGAGCGAGTGAGGAAGAATGCACGAAGGAGGAACAGGAAAGGGTTAGATACTTCCCGCATACCAGCCATTTGGAAACCCGCCCTTATTGACAAATGAGTCCCTAACACAAAGAATGAGACCAGACCCACACTCACGAAAACCACACAGGATGTCACCACCACACATCCATGCAAAAAAACCCCCAAACCCACACCAATGATGAGGCATGACCACAAACCAGAAGCCAGACCACAGCTGCATCATTAGCCACTTTAAACCCCTCCAATCCATACATGAAGCAAACTGACACCCACCATGAAGATGAAGCACGACCACGAACGTGAAGCCAAACAACAGTAACACAGCTCACCATTTCACATCCCCCTGCAACTCAGACCAACCTGAGCACAACAAAGCCCCCACCCAAACAGAACACTCCCCCATCCAATCAGAGCACAGCCAACCCCCCCATCCAATCAGAGCACAGCCAAGCCCCTAACCAATCAGAACACACCTCCACCCAATCAGAATCTCCATAGACTTGATACCCGAGTTTAAGGCAATAAAGCACTAACATAAAAAGACCACATCAACTGCCAAGTTTGCCTAACTGTTTGGCCCAAATGCTTGGGGGAACACCTAGTCTCCAAAATCTTGGGAAAGGTTAACAAGGTCAGGACCTTCCAGATTTCCAGAGGTGAGAATGTTCCTGTCTGGAATCTTTTAAGTTATGAAGAGTTCCCAGTTTTATCTTCCTAAATCCATAGTCTCATTGTTATATTGGGGCCGCAGTTCCTGGTAACTAAATAAAAGAAGCATATTTGGAAAGTATTAGACTCAGGTAGACTATGCTCATAGTTAATATCCACATGATTTCTAGAAAAATAAATACAATGCAATACTGTTAGATCACTCACAGTACTTTATTTCACAAGTAAATATTTTTCCCATAGCAATAATTGTAAACTTATCTGAGTAGGTATGGGGGCAGTGTGGTGGTAGAGGGAGAAAGACAGGGAGGGAGAGAAATAATTAGTAGAAAAAGAAACACATGAAAGGTAAAATTCCTCATTGTTTCCTTCTTAGAGTTCAGCCTTACTGCTGCAATGTTGTATTTTTACAAAGTGTTTAGAAATTATAATTTCTGAATTTGTGACGTTCCATTTTTCAGGTTTTGAAAGAAGGCAGAAGGTACTTGATGATAACATCAAAAGAATAGTTTTGCCTTAGATCAATCAAGCTAACAGAATCTTTAAAAACATGGTACCAGGATGATAGTTAAGCCCACCTTTTAGGAAGTGGAGTTTATGGATTTGGGTTTGTAAATATTATACATTTTATTGTAATAGGGACTTATTATGCAACTTGCAATTACATGCATTTGGTGGCTATAATCTTCTAAATAAATGCATACATAAATAAATTTGTCTTTTTTCTTCATAAGATATAATATTTTGGATAGGCTGTCATAATTATTAAGATTTTTTTAAAAAAAGGATAGTAAAGGGCAAGTAACCCATTCCTTGAAAGTCCTATCCAAATTATGACTGAGTGTCATGGTTCCGACAGATGAAACTCTTCAAAGAACTTCAAGGCATTGTTTATCTTAAAGAATCTTTATTCGAGTAGCATAGCATCAGTACGTACATAGGCAAAGCCTAAATCTGAATTCCCCTCCCCTGAGCATATAGTATCAAAGCACAATTCCCTCCTCTAATTAACAGTCATAAATCACATTCTCCAATTAGTTTGAAATGTCGGCTTTCCCTCCAGTTCTTCAACCCGTCATTTCTTATCATCTCTTATTTCAAAAAAACTTGGTTCTCACCCTAGTATTGTTATATCTAACTAAACTCCCACGCACATTCCTCCCTCCCCCAGTACCATCTAATTCTAACTCTAATTCTAAGAGTAAAACATAAGAAGGAAAATGGCTGCATCTCCATATGTTGTCAAAGCAAGAACATCCAATGTTAGAATCATTGACATCTGGCCCCCCTTACAAAAAGGACAGATCCTGTAACATAAACAAAAGCATATGTTAGGAACTGTCTCTCAGTTTGTTAGGGTGTTTCCTATACAACCTTTTGATGAGTCTGTTGGCTTTCACATCGCTAGCTTTCACCCAAGTGGCTTCAGACAGTGAGTATCCCTTCCATTGTACTAGGTACTGCAATTTCCCTTTAAAAATTCTAGAATCAAGAATATGGGCTTCCGGTGGCTCCGCCGGCGCCGCTAGAGTCTCCACTGTGAGGCTCCGTTCTCTGGATCAGTAAAAGCCGCTAAAACAGCGCTCATCAGCTGTTTGTCGCGGCGGGAAAACCCCTCTTCGGGCGAAGAAGAGGAGTAGAGCAGCAAGAGTAAGGTCGAGCCCTTCTAAGATCTCTGGAATTAATTTTCAGAGACGGAGAAGGTGTGCTCCCTAGGCACTTGGAACGCTCCTGCCCAGAGACGCTTCTGTCGGCTGACAGAAACAGACGCCGCGACCGCCTCTGCTTTTAAGAAATACATAATAAGGACTTTATACAGACGGAGTGAATACAGGAGTTTTCTGAGTAACGCAAGTATTTTGGTACTTTGTTTCTGCCTATGTAACTATTATTCTTTTAATCAACATAATCCTTTCAAGATGGCGATAGTTCTTTGTTCTAAGTGAAAGTGCTTGAAAGTGAAACTGAACTTTCTCTTCTTTTGCGGAAGTGATTTGAGAAACCATTTTGACTTGAATTTTTTACTGAATTACAACGTAACTGGACTTTTAAAATAATTTAAAATAAACTAAGAAGGGAGGAAAATTTGGTAACTTAAGGGAAAAAAAATGACGACGAGATTAAAGACAGCTGCAGCGAAGGCGGCTATACCATCCCCTGGGCAGTTAGCAAAATCACAATCTGCCCCTTTAGCCCCTGTAGCGCAGACATCGACAGAACCTCAAGTTTCTACACAACCCCCTCCAGAAATGCTTACAATGAAAGATTTGCAGACTGCACTGGCTTCTGCATTATCAACATCTTTATCTACAGTAAATGATAAGTTGGATAAATTGGAGGAAAAGATAGAAGAACAGAAAAAAGATTTTAAAGTTATGATAGAAGCTCATAACTCAGAGATAAGAGAAGATATTGTTGAAGCTATTAAAGGAGTATGGGACTATGCTGTGGGAGTTGAAGGAAAGTTGGAAGGTGTAGAGCAACAGATGGAAGAAAAATTAGAGGAAATTAGAAGTGATTTACAGGATCAAAATGTTTTGACACAATATCACCAGATGCAGATGGCTGTCAGAATCAGAGGCTTTAGAGAAATATCAAAGGAGACTCAAGAAGATTTAAGAAAAATTTTTGTTGAAGCTTTAGCAACCTTTTTGGAGGATACGGTTGAAAATGTGGCCTGGCAGTTGGAACGTATATTCAGGATGAACTCTCGTATTGCAGCACAAAGAAATTTGCCCAGAGACATTGTGATATATTTCAGTACAAGAAAATTTAGAAACTGGGTTCTTACCAAAGCTTATAATAAACAATTAAGTATTGCTGGCCAAGAAGTACAGGTTTTGAAAGAGATACCCCCCAAAATGTTGAGAGCAAGGAAAGACTATGCCTTTTTGACAGATGAGCTTAAAAAAAGAGAGATACAATACAGGTGGGAGGTCCCTTCTGGACTTTCTTTATTTTTTCAGAATAACAGGTATCGTTTAATTTCAGTTGCTAAAGCGAAGGACTTTTTTGAGAATATATTGCTAAGTGGTAAATTTGAATCTCCAAGACCCAAGAGGGCAGCTCCTGAAAAAGATATGGAATCATCTCAACTTATGGATCTTCAACTAACTTCAACACCAGATAAGGATAAAGAATTAGCAGAGGCTCAACCAGTGCAGAGTATTGACATTTTTCAACCTTTGGTTGCTGAGAGGCACAAGGAACAAAGATATACACGTGAGGCTATCAAGATTATGGATCAAAGAGAAATAGCAAAGCCAATTTATTCAAAACAAGTTGCATCGACATCTTCGGAAGCCATGGGAGCAAGGCCTAAGAGGAGGGAGGAAGTGGCTTTGGCTTTGCAGAAGCTTTCACAAAAAGGTCATGTCAAATAAATATTTGACATGGAATGTGAATGGTTTAAATTCTCCACAGAAGAGGAAGAAGATATTTCATTATTTGAAGCAATGTAAAAATGATATAATCTGTCTACAAGAAACTCATATTAGAATTTCTGATCAGAAATATTTGATAAATAATAGGTTGGGTACACATTTTGTGGCAGCATCTTTAGAGAAGAAAAATGGAATTGTTATTTATGTTAAAAATCATATAAAAGCTAAATTAATAGAAGCAGATATTAAAGGTAGATTTCTAGCTATTGAAATTTTACAAGATGGGAAGAAAGTTCTCTTGATGGGTGTATATGCTCCAAACCAGCAACAAGGTACATTTTATAAGTTATTACATAAAAAATTAATACAATTGGATTATAGATCTTGTATTTTGATGGGAGATTGGAATGGTATTCTTGATGTTGGTTTGGATAAGAAAAAGATCTCATCCGTTCCCCAATCGCGTTCTATTTTGCCTAAATCTTTTTTTGATATTAAAGATGACTTTAATCTGTCAGATATATGGAGAGAAAGACATGGTAGGGATCAAGAGTTTACTTTCTTTTCTGATAGACACCAATCATTTTCTAGAATTGATTTTATTTTAACTACTAGTGATTTTATATTAAGTTTAAAGAAGGTAAAAATTTTACCTAATGTGTTGTCAGATCATAATCCGGTTATGATGGAATTAAAGACTGGTCAGTTTACTAGAAGATCTTGGAGAATTAATGAAAATTTGTTTAAATATGAGGCAAATGTGGAAGAATGTAAAAAGGCTATGAAGGAATTTTTTTATGTTAAATATGAATAGGGAAATGGCAATAGAAACTGTGTGGGACTCTAGTAAGGCTCATATGCGCGGAATTTTAATTGAATTAAATACAAGGCATAGACGTAAACAAGAGGAAAAAAAGGAGAGTGTTAGAAGCGGAAATAAAGAAAAAGGAGTTATTATTAATAAAGAAACCAGATGATAGTAATATCAAAGAAAAAAACAAAAATCCCGTATAATTGAGAAGGTAGAATATAAGGGGCAAGAAGTATTTCAACAAGAAATTATTAAAAAAGCTTTCCTAGAGTTCTACACTAAATTATATTCTGAAGAGAAGGTTCAAGAGAAAGAGATAGATGCCTTTTTAGAAAATCAAAATGTTTTGAAAGTTACACTGGATCAAAGAGACAGATTAAATGCATTGATCACATCAGAAGAAATTATTACTGCAATTAAGCAACTGAAAATGGGAAAATCTCCTGGAACTGATGGTTTTACAGCGATTTATTATAAGTCTTTACAGGAAGAAATGGTTATACCTATGAGAGAGTTATTTGTAAACATTCAAGAGGGGGGTCGGGTACCACCTTCATGGAAAACGGCTTACGTCTCCCTGATTCCTAAAGAGGGTAAAGACAATGTTAAAGTGGAGAACTTTAGACCTATTTCTCTGTTGAATACTGACTACAAGATTTTTGCAAAAATTTTGGCTAATAGATTAATGACAGTTTTAACACAAATAATTCATCCGGATCAAACTGGTTTTTTACAAGGGCGACAGATGAAAACTAATGTTAGACAACTTGTTAATATACTAGAACATCTGGATAAACATATTCAGGTGCCGGCAGTTCTTATGTTTCTGGATGCGGAAAAAGCCTTCGATAGATTGAACTGGTTGTTTTTGAAAAGACTTGTAGTCAAGATGGGAATGGGGGACCAGTTTATCAACTCTATATTAGCAGTATATCAGAAACAAACAGGGCAGATTATTGTGAATGGTCAATTAACAGATTCATTTAATATAGAGAAAGGTACCAGGCAGGGCTGTCCCCTATCCCCTTTACTGTTTGTGTTAACTTTAGAGGTTCTATTGAATAAGATCAGAGCTTCAGATGACTTAAAAGGAGTTCAGATAAGGCAACATGATTATAGATTATGCGCTTTTGCAGATGATTTACTTGTGACATTAACGCAACCAATACAGTCAGCTCAGAGGTTGATGGAAATTATACAAAGCTATGGAAGAGTATCAGGTTTTAAACTAAATATATCCAAGACAAAAATGCTGGTTAAAAATTTAGGTGATAAATTAAAACAGGATTTGGAAAGAATAACGGGGTGTGAGATAGTTAAGAAAGTTAAATATTTAGGAATTTATATTGAAGCGTCAAATGGGAAATTATATAAGAATAATTATGAATCTTTATGGAATAAAGTACAATTAGAGTTGGAGAACTGGAAAAAATTACAATTATCAATGTTGGGAAGGATAGCTGCAGTTAAAATGAATGTATTGCCGAAATTTTTATTTCTATTTCAAATGTTACCAATACTTAAAAAGGATGGGAATTTGGAGGAGTGGCAGAAAGGTATTAATAGTTTTATTTGGAATGGCAAGAAACCAAGGGTTAAACTAAAAATTATTCAAGATATAAGAGAAAGAGGTGGTTTGAAAGTGCCTAATTTTAAGCTATATTACTATGCAGCAGTTTTAGTAGCAATAAGTGATTGGATTAATGTAACTAATGAAAGAATATTGAATATAGAAGGGTACGGACTATTGTATGGGTTTCATGCGTATTTAGTTTATGAAAAAAAGTTGGATAGGGGTTTTAAAGAACATTTATTGAGAAATTCACTGTTGCGTGTCTGGAAAAAGTATTTTTATAAGTTAAATGGTAAAATTCCTTTATGGACAGTTCCCAGGCATGCAATAGAGAGTATAAATAGACAACAAATCCAGGATGTGGTACCCTATGAGAAGCTTTTAATTAAAGAAGGGAATAGCTTAGAACTGAAATCATTCGATAGATTAAGGGAAGAAGGAATAGCTCATAACTGGTATTCACACATGCAACTTCAGGCTAAATGGCAAAAAGATATTAAAATGGGTTTTTCTTTAAAGGATGGAAAATTAATTCAACAAGTTAGAGATCAAAGAAGTATGCATATTAAAAGAATATATGATGTTTTAATTGAAATTGATTCTGGAAATGAACTAGTTAAAGATTGTATGATTAAATGGGAAGGTAATTTTGGACATCCAATTACGATGGAAATCTGGAAAAGGATATGGGTGAAAAATGTAAAATTTACACAAGCTCAGCATTTAAGAGAAAATTTTTATAAAATGTTTTATAGATGGCACTTAGACCCAAAAAAATTATCACTTATGTATCCAAATATGCAACCTAAATGTTGGAGATGTGATTTTATGGATGCTACTTATTTTCACATTTGGTGGACTTGTAAAAAAATTAAGGCTTTTTGGATAAAAATATGGTGGATTCTCCAAAATATATTGAAAAAGTGTATTGAATTTTCACCACAGTTATTTTTATTAGGTATTATAAAAGACTGTACCACCACAGAGACTAAATTGATCTTGAATTTGATTACGGCGGCAAGACTGTTGGTGGGTCAATATTGGAAGACATCGGAAATACCATCTATTGAAGAATGGACATTAAAAGTCATGAATTTGGCTGAAATGGCAAAGATATCTGCATATTTGAAAAACCACTCAAATGAACAATTTTTGATGGATTGGGAAAAATGGATAGATTATATACAGAAGAAATATCAATTGAAGGAATTATATTTGTTTTATAGTTAAATAATTACGTATAAGTAGTTTAGTGGGGTTTCTTGCGTTTTTACCCTGTATTCACTTTGGGAAGCCTGGGGGGGGAGGGGGGAGGGTTTTAATAATAGTTATTTTATATTTTTTCAACTGTTTTGGGGAGTTTTTTTTTCTCTTTTTAGGTGGCAAGGGGTTACTCGGGTGGCCTCTGGGCTCCACATTGGTTGGAAGAAGAAGGAGGAGTGAAAGTCAGGCAGGTAGGAAGAAGGTATGAGGGAGAGGATGTAGGTGGGAGGAGAGGATGGAATTGGAGAAAGGTTTAAGTAGGTTGTTAGAGGGAAGAAGAGGGGGTTAGTTTTGTCTTAGAAGGATGTGGTGGGGAGGGGGTACCGAGCAGTTTTGTTTGATTGTTTGTGAATTGTATATGTATATAATTGTTTACAGTTGAATTGTTATTTCATTTTTTGTTAAAAACCTTATAAAAAACCAATAAAAATATTTATAAAAAAAAAAGAATATGCTTTACTTCATAGTGAGTCTGACCCACTACCATGAGGGGTCTGGGTGCCTTCTTAGGGGGAAGTCTTAAAGTGGAGCCCTAAAAAGGTTTCAACAAGCTGCAATGGAAGACAGGGTGCACTCTTCTTAAAAGCCTCGGGAGTTTTAATTCTACTGTGACCAGGTTAATGATCTTTATGATGGGGAAAGACCCCAAGAGTTTTGGTCCTAATTTCTTGCTGGGTAATTTGAGGCATAAATATTTAGTCGATAGACAAATCTTTTCCCCAACTTGGAATGTTCTTTGAGGAGCCCTCTTTTTATCTGCCTGTTTTTAATAGGTCTCAGAAGTCTTTTTTAAAAGCAGTTTTTGTGGCTCTCCAAACTTCTTCCCACCCCCTCACCCATTGAGTAAGTGTCTGAGAAGCTGAGGGTGCTTGAGGGTATTCATGTATCGGGCTGAACTCTTTGCCTGTGGCTATTCTGAAAGGTGTGAAGCCAGTGCTGCTGTGAACAGAGTTATTGTAAGCCACCTCTGCAAAAGGGAGGAGGTCGGTCCAGTTGGTTTGTTGGTAGGAAATATAGCATCTGAGATATTGCTCCACCATCTTGTTAGCGGCTTCCGCGGCCCCATTAGCAGACAGGCGAAAAGCAGATGATAGACCTTTGGATGATCCAATTAATTTACGAAAGTTCCTCCAAAACTTAGCTGTCTGAAATTATTCATTTAGGGGCTCCATGCAGCCAGTAGATATGTTTCAAGAATGGTTTAGTCAGTCGTTGGGCAGACAGGAGTCCTTTGCAGGCGATGAAGTGAGCCTGCTTTGAAAACAGGTCTATCACAGTCCAGATTACTGTATTTCCTCTACTATAAAGTCCATAGCAATTTCCTCCCATGGTTGAGAAGAGTCTGCCACCAGCTGCAGTAACCCAGGGGGTCCAGCCTGTTTTACATCATGGCTGTGTTTGAGAGCGTTAAGACAGAGGGCTTCTGGCAAGTACAATTTCCCCCCCTTGTAAGCCAAACCATCCCTTGTTTTATTTTCTTTGCCCCAGGTTCATCAGGATTAGGGGCTCTGTGAGGTATGGGTTGAGCAGCAGTTTGTGGATTGGAGATAATTGCTCGTTAATCTCTTCCGGCTGGCTTTTGAACTGGGGCAGTCTGGATAGAGCATCAGCTAGGAAGTTTTCCCCTCCCAGAATGTATTTTAGAGTGAAGTTAAAACATCCGATGTTAGCAGCGTTGATACTGAGTACTTGGAATGGTCATATGGATCATTTCTTTGCATGCAGGACCATAACAGTATAATAGATTCTGGAACTTTTCCCAAACTCCTATTAGCTTACTGAATTTAGTGGAGAAATTGTATTGGCCTGGGATGAAGTAAAAAGATAGGAGAGCCTCAAATAAAGGTTCTGCTGCAGGGATTTCTGGATCTTTAGAAACCCTGTGGCTATGTTGGTCAAACTGACAAGTTCCCAGTTATTTTTCTTGCAGAAAAATGGATTGCCTTTCTCTGCTATCTGCAATTAAATCAGCAATTTATTTTGTGGTCCTTTCATAGATTACCCAGTAGCCTGTCTAATAAAGGAGTCTGGAAATCTATCAGTTCTTATAAAAAATTATAGCCTCCTGCTAAAGAAACTACAAAAAACTATTCTTTCTCACTTTCTATTCCCTCTTTTAAATGGTCAGATCTTTTGGCACTAATTTGTAATAATATTTTGTACAGAAATGCTTCCTCATTGCTTTTGCCACTTAATTATGAAACAGGTAAGTCTTACTTTATCCATACTGTATACCAGCGATTCTCAACCTATGGGTCGCGACCCCATTTGGGGTCGAACGACCGTTTCATGGGGGTCGCTGGACACCGCGGTCCGTCATTTTGTTTTTGTTTTTTTGGTTTTTTTTTGTTTTTTCGTCACGCGCGCGCCGCGCATGCGTGTTTCAGACCATCGCGTGTGCGCCGCACATGCGCGGATCGGCCCATCGCTGTCCGCCATTTTGTGTGTTTTTTTCATCATGCGCGTGCCACGCATGCGCGGTTTGGGTCGTCGCGCACGCGCCGTGCATGCGCGGTTCGGGCTGTTGCATGCACGCCGCGCATGTGCGGTTCGGCCCGTCGCGGTCCGCCATTTTGTGTGTTTTTTTCATCGCGCACACGCCGCGTATGTGCAGTTCGGGCCATTGCGTGTGTGCCGCGCATGCACGGTTCGGGCCGTCACGCGCACGCCATGCATGCGCGGTTCGGGCCGTCACGCACGCCGCATATGCGCGGAACGGCCCATCGCGGTCCGCCATTTTGGGGTTTTTTTGTTTTTTTTGTTTTTTTGTTTTTTTTGTCGCATGCACACCACGCATGCGTGGTTCGGGCCGTCGCGGTCCGCCATTTTGTTTTTTTTGTTTTTGTTTTTTTTGTCGCGTGCGCGCCACGCATGCGTGGATTGGCCCGGCGCGCGCGTGCCGCACATGCGCGGATTGGCCCAGCGCGCGTCAGGGTCGCGCCGCGCATGGGCGGCGCAAGTGGGGTCTCAACCTGAAAAAGGTTGAGAACCACTGCTGTATACCATGCCAATGTCCCTACTTTCTGTGTTCATCTCATAAGAATACCGTATTCATTTAATAAGAAATGTAATCTTGCAACGGCATAGGAAGCTGAGTCAGTTTGTACACTCTTATTTGTGCAGCTCTTAAAACACCAGCACCTTGAGATGTGTTCAGTTTAGAATTCTTAGGCAGCATGTAATCCCCCCAAGCTTGGAGAAGGCTGCCTTAAAGATAAAAAACATAAAAACCTGAAAATGCTGCCTGAATGCTATTTAGTAAAATCCACTTGCACAACATAATGGCTGCATGCAAAGGAAAGCATCCTTAACTACAGAAGTTCAGTTTGATTGTAAATAGGTCAGGAACTGCTTTGGCAATCACTGCCAGTAGGTGGCCAGTTGAAGAATTGGTCTCTTCTTTTCTTTTGCTGTCGTCTCTAATTGACATGAAGCATCACCATTTTGCTGGGAGATGTTGGTTGCCCTGTGCTCTCTTCTTCAACAGCAGTCTCTTGTGTGATATGATGTTTACTTCTGCCCCCATCTGATTTGCTTGTAGCTGTCTTTCTGTCAGTTGTTACATGAACTTTGCTGGGTTGCAGGGCAGAAGTCATTAAAATTCAGAGATACCTCATTAATTTGTGCTGCCTGAACTCAATGGCCTGACTGAATTTGTATCAGAGGCAAATCTCCCCAGCCACTCAAAATATTGCAAAAAAAAAATGTTAGCTTAGGAAAGCTAACTAGAATTAAGCTGAAGTTTACTTCTGTCAGATTTAGGAACATTTTCTATAGCAACCTACCTGACACCTATGGAGTTTCATTTGCATAAATCGTCCATTCTCATTTTTCAGCTTCCTTGTTATTTAACATTACTAACAAAACTCTGCTAATAATAGCTATAGAGACATTTCTAGGTAATGAAAAGGCATTTCAGAAAGCAAAATAATTCAAATTGCTTTCAGAACTCTCTGCAACCTGTCTAACTTGTGCATCTTCATTGCTAAAAGAAAAATGATAGGAAATAGGAGGTCATTGAAAGCTCCTCATTTATATGATAATTACAAATAAACAGGGGCTAACAGTTCAGGATACAAATCATTTGCTCTTACAGGATCTGTATGTTTGCTAACAGAAAGTATGTGATTATCTCTTGATAATTAGTTTCCAGGTGACAAAAAGAATGTAGTGCAAAGGAGATTCAGTTATTGAACTATATATGATGTAGACCCACTATTTCCTTATGAGGCTAGTTCAGGTTCTAGCCTTAATTAATGCATGCCTTAAATACAGAGGATATGCAAATTATATGAAGATACAACACAGAATATATAGCATTCTGTCTGCTTCAGTTTTTAATTAGGTGACTGATATGGAGATTGTAAAGAAATATTACAATTAGAAAGAAAGGGAGAAGAATGCAGCATTAAGGAAGAATGTAGACCACTTTTGTGAAAATATGTGCTGTTTTTCCCAAATCAAGAAGATGGAGAAATAAGAGGGCAAAAGCCATGCTCTGAAATAATGGAGCAATACTCACAGGCAAATAGAAAGTTGACTAAAATAGAAAGTGAATAAAAAGCTCGTTGAAAAGGAAAGGGATAGTCATATAGAATAGACAGGAAAGGACAGCAGGAAAGTGAAAAATAATGAGAGATTCTATTGTAAGAAAAGCCTATTATTAATCCAGGCAATGATTGAGCTCAAACTAATGAAACTCTATCCCACCTGTTGTTTTTAATCTTTCAGGTGTCCAACCATCATCCACCTTTTAGAAGGTTGGGCAGAATGGCATTATCATTTGAAATAGAATGTGAAACTGTAAAATCAGAAACAATCATTACTCTAACTGTTTCATGATTTCACTGGCATTTGTCTTTTAGGCTTTAGCTTCCAGAAAATGTATTACAGGAGTATTTCTGAAAAAATAGAAATTTGCTAGAAGAGTAAAACATGTTATAGACTACAGCAACCTCAACTGAAAAGATATTAGCAATGTCAAGAAAGAAGGTGGTTTTTAATGTCTTTTAAAAGCCTCAGGGAAAAAGTAGATACTGTGATTAGCCTGCACTAAGTTAGGTGATATGTTATCAGAAACAAATGTCTCTATAATAGAAAATTAAGATTGGCAAATCTGAGAGCTTTCACTATGTGGAGTATTTATAGAAAGATAAAGGTGCTGTCCATTGTGATAGTTTATATAAGTTTATATAAGTGGGGTAGGATGATAATCCTTGTTTGGTAATATTTATTCATGAGGATGTATATTTATGTCTGAATGTAATAATGTACAAAATACAGCACATGTATTTTATCATTTGCGTTGCTTATTTTGATGTAGCCAAATGCACCCAGCTTGCCAAAAAGTATAGGTATGAGCAAAAACTTTCAAGTGTAATTTAAAATCTCAGTTATTTTTAAAAGTGCAGTTGAATTTTTTTTAAAAAATTATACTTTAAAATTTATCGTATTGTACCATACTGTGACCTTTTAATTCCTGAAATTGTTTGTGTTAGGCATGGACAGAGTTCTGCTCCTTGCTCCTTTTCTCTTCTCTACCCTGAGTCCTATTAATTGTTCTAACTAATTCTAAATTAGAAGCATGCAAACATAAATTCTTGTGATTGAATTTAGCTCTTCATTTTATCTGTCTTTACTTTCTAGTTCTGTATTACCAAGAGACATATTTGCATTGCTTTTTGGTACATTATGTTTACACCAAATCTTATTGTAATCATATGATTGTATCAAGATTTATTGACAGTTTTTTATATATGCATACTAGATTTCTGGATAGCCAATATCAATGAATGTAGATGTGAGAAAGGAAGAAGTTTAAAAATAAAACGGTCACAATTGATTAACAATAGAAAGATTAGACAATAGCCAAGCCCTGCACGTAGGCACTAGATTCCAGGAGGCTTGGGTAGAAGACACGCTTAACAAGACAAAAGGATGGCAGAGGGAAGTTCTAAACACTGTAACTGAGGGGGAGGGATGATGTATTCTTGCTAGGCGAATCGGACAGATTGTACCCCCAGAAGTCCTCTCAAATGGGACCTAAGGGGAGGGGATGGGGTCGTTGCAATAGGGGTGTATATAATGTTATGTGTTTGAATTTTTTGGTGTGGTCTCTGGGTTTAGAACTTCCTGTTGAAGTCTCTCACCAGGATCCACCGCGCTTAGCAAACCGCTTTTCTATTTTCTGCAGAATAAACTCTTTTTCTTACCAATCCAATTTTGTTGGTATTTTAATCACGTTTCCAACAAATTGGCGCCCAACGTGGGGCCTTGGGCATCTGTTCCTGCATCTTCGGGAGACGAGGTCAACTGAGGAAGGCATGCCCCATTGATTTCAATGGTCCAAAGTTGCAGTCGCAGGTCGAGGAAGCAAAACAGAGCCAGGCCCACAGACCAAATAGTGATTGGTAAGAACTGAGGAGAGGGGACCAGAGAATTACCAGGACAAGGACTGGGCAACTTCGTGCACGAACCTAGGTGAGTAAAACTTGGGGTAAACCAAGGAATAAAACCTAGGCAGTCGGGGGTGGTTGGGTAGCACAGTTTGAGTCTGAGATCTATGAGAGGTGTGTTTAAGACGCCCCGAGGGTCCACAGGATTGACAAAGACATACACAAGCTGTGGATGTCCCGAGGGTCCACAGGACTGGCAAGACATACACAAGCTGTGGATGTCCCGAGGGTCCACAGGACTGGCAAGACATACACAAGCTGTGGATGTCCCGAGGGTCCACAGGACTGGCAAGACATACACAAGCTGTGGATGTCCCGAGGGTTTGGACTGGCAAGGCGGAGTGAGGGAACTCCTGAGTAAAAGGAGAAAGAGGCTTGGTGAAGCGAACCGTGGTCTCATTAGATTGGTAAGGACAACAAAATTGTGTGGTAAACCAATCATGGGTAATTCAGGAGGGTCCCAGGAGAAGGAATGTGTGAAAAAGGTTAGGAAAAATCCAAAACTAAAAATAGATCCCCACAGCCCATTAGGAAAATTGTTAGAAAACTGGGGGAAACCAACATAAAACAAGCTGATTACTAAGTTAAATTTAACAAAAGAAGATATGGTAAATTTGTGCTGCTTCTTATGGTGGAGGGGGGATGAGAAAATTGAATAGCCCCAAACAGGAAAAGGAAACATAAACCCATCTTGCTGGCACAGACCCTTTGTGTCTGTAGCCAGGGTAGAAAAGGGAGTTTTGGGTTTAAATTCAAGGACTGCTTTGGAAAGAAGGGGAATGAGAGAAATGTGTATATATCTCTGTGTGAGTGAGAAGACCTTTTTTTTCCCAACCACAGTTGGATTTTGCTCCTTCTGGTCTTTCCTAGCTGCAGAAAGGATCTGTTGGAGTATCAGAACCTGGAAAGCATGCGGGTTTCGCCAGAGCGTAGGACCTTTTGTTAGGGAAAAGGGAAAGGCTGTGTGCAAATGGAATGGAATGGGTGAATGAAAGAATTGGATTTGAGTAACCAGCTGGTTAGGTCCTCCTGTAAGCAAAGCAAAGTTAGGAAAATGGAATTGGCTAAATAAAGGTACCTAAAAGAAAAATAAGTAGTGATTCTCTTTTTCTCTCTATCTTTCTGTGCAATCACATGGTATGTTTAAGATTCTTGCCTTCTCTTATTCGAGTTAGCTGAGATTTGTGGTGGGAATGACCAGGATGTGTAGAACTAAAAGTTCTGTTTTCTTTTCTGTTCTCTTTTCCTTGTCTTGGTACTTATATGTGTGTCAAAGTTTTTGTGTGTGAGGTAAATGTGACAAGCTACCAAAAGGAAATATTTTCACTTTATTTGTCTGGCCAACAAAAAGAGTGAAGAAAGATTGTTTGTTTGTTTGTTTTTCTTCGCCCCCCTCCCTTTCTCTCTATATATACTCTTAAGAACAGCTCAAAGTTAGCAGGAATAATAAAGTTGGAAGGAACCTTGGAGGTCATATAATACAACCCCCTGCTCAGGCAGGATGCCTTTTTAACTTATGTCTGCAGGCACAAAAACCCCTGCTTTTTCTGGCTGTGTTGCTTTAAGAGCAAGAGAAAGAGAGACAGAAAGAAAAGGGGGGGTGATCTTTTTAACTATTTTTTTTTGTTTAGAATTCTGGTTTGAGGAAGGAGGGGTGGATGGGAATGTTTTAACCTACTTAATGGAAATTTGTTTCCATCTGAATGGAATCTGATTAAATTAGAATTTGACTAAATTTATATTAAAAGCAAAGAGTTGATACTAGAGTTTGATACAAAACTATTTCGGTAACTCAGATTTTTTGTATGTGCGGAGTTGGTTTTTTGTTGTTTTTTATGTTTTTATGTCTGTGTGCAGGACACACTGATAAAAAAAATATCTAAGAAGGAATTGGAATTCAACACTTGTAAAAAACAAAGGAGTTGAGAAATTTTTTGGGATTATGTTGTTTTGAATAAAGATTAGTGTGCAAACAAACTTAAGCAGAGTTTTTGGTAAAGCACTCCTTTGTTTGTTCTTTATTAACCACGTTTTAATGCATTTAATGCATTTTAATCACGTTTCCAACATAGAGATGTACTTGTTAGGGTCTTATGGAAAACAAAATCAGATCAAATATAGCATAGGAGGGTTGGGATATTCATTAAAAACATTTTAAAAAGTACAATTGCCAATGATTCCAGTGAGTTAAAAAAACAGAAAGGGTGCAGATGTAGGAGATGACCAGGCTGAGCCTGAGGGAGGGGTCAACCTGGTAATAAGTCAAGAGTCCCTGCGTACCCGCAAGAGATCTAAGTTCAGCTCACCTTGAATGCCTTCTTAATTCCTGATTCCTTAACTGTTAGTAGCTGAGATTTTTGTAGCTTGCCATAAATCTTTTATACTCATTTGAATTGCCTGAATCTCCTGATTTTCCGGGCACTTGACAGCAGCATAACAAACTATTGGTGATGCAGAGACGGCTTTCAATTAAGAAAAAACCTGGAGATGTACATGACATGGAAAATAGGTGTAATCATAAAGATGATATTCCAACAAGTAGCAAATACCTGCCAAAAGAATATTAGAAAGTCTAAAGAAACAGGCTGGCAAGGAAAATTTCAAGCAACAAAAGGGGATGGGGGGGTTTATGATTGTATCAAGATAGAAAAAGAAAGGAAAAGGAGTGGGCTTGTTACCAGGATGATGAGAGCAGAGCTCATCAATTCCTACTGTCCTTTGGGTTTTTCAGAGTTCTGTATACATATAAAAGTATACATATAAAAAGTCTCTGTCTATTTATTCTTTTGAGTCAGTTGACTCCTGGTAACTGCCTGGACAGGTTCTTGTGATTTTCTTGGCAAGACCTCCGAACTGGTTTGCAATTGCTCACCTCCTAGGGCTGAGAGGTAATTATTGGCCCAGTGATACCCAGCTGTCTTCATGTCTAAGGCAGAACTACAACTCACAGTCTTTTGGTTTCTAGCCTGCTACCTTAACCACTACATCAAACTGGCTCTATGTGTAAAATATAGATTTTTTTTTTTAAATTATAGTCACAAACCAACCCAGTTGAGGAATCATTCTGAATAGTCAAACATGTAAAAAGGATCTGGGAATCTTATTGGCTCACAAGCTGAACAGGAGCCAATGATGTGATGGAGCCATAAAATTTTTTTTAAAAATGCTGTCTTTTGCTGCATCAACAGAAGTATAGAGTCAAGAGCATCAGAAGTCTTTATTGCCTTCTGTATTGGTTAGAATACACTTTGAATATTGTGTCCATTTCTGGGCACTACAGTTTTGGAAGCACATTGATAAACTGAAGTGTACTTAAGAGAGATCCAAGATGGTAAAGGTTATTAAAAGGAAAAATGTACGAGGCATTATATATATTAACTTGAAGAAGAGATTACTAGGACACATGACAGAGGGTTTCAAATATCTGAAAGGCTATTGTGTAGAAGTTGGAGCAAAATTGTTCAGTTTTGCCAAAAGGCAAGACAAGAAACAATTATTTAAGCCTGAAAAGAAGTAGATTTTAGTTGGACATGATTTCCTAAATGTAAGAAATGTTTATTGCTGGATCAGATTGTCTCCGGAAGTGATGGGCTCTTTTTCACGATGGCCATCAGTTGGGTGTTATAATAGTAGATTCCTACCCTGAGGAGGAAGTCAGACTAGTTGAACTCCAAAGTATCTTCAAACTCTTACTTCAATGATCCTGTGTGGGCCTTTTCAGAATCCAAAAGTTAGGGAAAATCTTGCCCCTTTAAACATATTATTAATTGATAATTTCCTCTGCATTGTGATGCATATTTTTAAATTCAGGATATAAATATGGCTATAGTTCTGTTTCTTTTGCTTTTACCTGTACTTTCATGTCAAAGAAATGTCCTCCATAGTTTATTTATATTTATTACATTGGCATTCACCTTCTATGTCAGGAAAACAACACAACATATATGGGGTAGGTTAAGGCTGATAGTGGCCCAGTGTGCCATGTGGTGAACTTTATGACTAAGTGGGGATATAAATCTAGATTTCTTCAGTCTTACTCTAATTGCTGCATTGTATCAATTAATTTCTCCTTCCATTAATGGGAACACCTCCAGCTGCCCATTTGGACTGATCCTATATTGGATGACAACATAACGCCTATGGGTGCCTCTCTTACAGAAATTACTTTCTTAAATAATAAAAATAAAAATGACCCAAATTCATGAAATCATCAAATGTGAGCTTTTAATGTTTTGGTGTGATGGGTTCCAGGGTCAATATGCTTAGTTTATGGTGAGATTTGGCAATCTTGTGGTATTTTCTGTTTTGAAATGTAATATTAACATCTCATCCCCTAAGAAACTTGCTGATCCTTGTGTTACGAACTGTATTGCTAGTCCCCTTTCTTTTAACTGAGTTTCCATTAAAGGAGGACATTATATTAGTTCTTTTAGTTTTGAGAATTCAGTTTATCTATTTCTACTTCAGAGTTAACTGATTTGTGGTTATTTTGAAGTTTCAAATGTCAAGGTGACTTTCAAGCTATCAGAGGAAATATATAATTTGGAAATCCAAAAATGGATGTCAGAAAACAAATCCCCAGTAAACAATTTATTTGCTCACTTGCTAAAAAGTGGCCTTGTTGAAATGACTTTGAAAAAAGAATTTGTTTGATGCTCTTAATAGAGTGAAGTTCTAGAAATGTAGTACTTTTCAAAGAAATATTCAATAGGTCTATGAGCATGAAAAACACACGTGTTTCTGTTAAGGTAATCTCTTTCTTTCTTTGTTGCTAGGATTATGACACCCTTCTTGTGGGTAATTGATCTTCAAACTTCCTTCAGCTCTTTAACCAAGTGTTCCGTCTTATATTTCAAAATTAGAATACCTTGACAAAGATGAATACACCAGAAAAGCCACTACAGCTGCCACAGCAAGAAAACCTAATGCAAAGGAAAATAGCAGAAGTGTGATTTCATTACTATCTGTTCAAAGATGAATGTAAACAACACAAGTATTTTGGTAGTACAAAGAAAACACAATAGTGCTCTCATAGTGGAACACTAAAGCCAAGCCCAATTTCCATGCACAAATCAAGGAGCCCCATGATAGCATAAGGTTGATATGTAGGAATGCTCTTATATAAAGGATGGAACTGCTGCTATTTAACCCACATAGATGTAGAGAAAGCAGTTTAATGAAAAAGCACTGATTCTCTGGATTGATTTCAGGTTATTGGTTCCCAGAAGAAAAGGCTGAGAAATGAAATATAAACTAACTAATTAAACAGTATAATATACAAGTGATATGACTACCATATACACTAGTAGTATTATTTGGGTATCTGTCTTCAACACTAATAGTTTAAGTTGCCAGTCATGTGCTCAGTTCTTTCTCTCACCTATATACTAATCTCCATGCTCCTAAGATGCCCATTCAAGTTTGCCCTACAGCCTCTCTCTTCCATCCCCATTTAAGCATCTCTCTCTTCCATCCCCATTTAAGTGAAATACATGAAGAAACTGAAAGGATAATTAATGATAATGATAATATAATGATAATTAATGGTATTTAATTTCATTTCTAGCTATTTTGTTTCAAGAATGGAATTGTAAAATGAAAAGAAACATGGCCATTACATATAGTTTTCCCTTCTAACTACAAATAGTATATTTTGTTTAATACATCTTTTGCATTTTAGCTTTCCTTCGGTAATCTGAAAGAATATCTAGCTAGAGATTTTGGTAAAGAGAATGGTTTTAATTAACATATTGATAAAAAAACAAATGGAGACTCTTTTAACAATTATTAGAAGTAAACAGATTTTTCAAATGCTCTGCTAATTCAGCTTTTGCACCTGCTTCTGTTTATCATGTATACATTTTAATTCAACAACCACAATGGAAACTTGCTTTTATTTCTGTTTTCCAAATTAACAACGTTTGTGTGATGCTGGTTTTCTAAATGCAATGTCTTACAAAGTGAACAGCTAAATAAAATACAAGGCAGTACTTCTTATACTCTTTGGGATACTTTGAAATGTTTCAAATTTCATGATGACGATGATGCTCATTACTCAGTATGCTACAAGTCACAGGCTTAATTTTCATAGCAGCAAACAAAACCACTGCTATACTGTACAGATAGTCCTCATTAGCAACTAAAACTGGCAACTTGGTCATTAAGCAAAGCAGTTGCTAAATGAAATCGTGATTGTGCTTATGGTCTTGCTTCAGCTTTCCTTTGCTTTATAGATGTGCAAAGGTTGTAAATGAGAGGACTGATGGTAAAATTACCTGGAGTTCGTCTTAAATATTCAGAGTTGCATTGCTAATGCTTTTTACTTTCATCTGGTTTACTGCTAATTATTTGGAATGAGTAAAAAATGAAATAATTCATAATAAGATATATTACAGATGTAAATAAAACTTCTAGAATGCCATTTCTGCTATTTTTCTATGAAGATTTTGATAGAATTCTTCTTGTTTATTGTTTGGTGCATATATTATTTATTTATTTATTTATTTATTTATTTATTAAATTTCTATACCACCCCTCTCCCGAAGGACTCGGGGCGGTTTACAGCCTTAAAATTTAAAAAACATATAAATGTACAAAATTAAAATATTTAAAAATAAATTAAACAAATTAGGCCATAAAATCTATAAAACCCAATATATACAAATCCTAAAATCATAAAAATTACAAAAATCCTAAAAAATTGCACAATCCCCCTAAAACATTTTCACCCGGTTAGAGCCGGAGCTTCTATGCCAGGCCGGCCTGTTGAAAAAGGAAAGTTTTCAGTTCCCGACGGAAGGTGCATAAGTCCGTCATCGTACGGAGTTCGGGGGGGAGCTCGTTCCAAAACGTTGGAGCTCCCACAGAGAAGGCTCTCCCCCTGGGGGTCGCCAGTCGACATTGTCTGGACGACGGCACCCTGAGGAGGCCCTCTCTGTGGGAGCGTACCGGACGGTGGGAGGTATTTGCTAGCAGTAAGCGGTCCTGTAAGTATCCGGGTCCGATGCCATGGAGTGCTTTAAAGGTGGTCACTAACACCTTGAACCGCACCCGGAAGACCACCGGCAACCAGTGCAGCTCGCACAGGAGCGGTGTTACATGGGAGCGCCACGACGCTCCTGTCACTACCCGCGCGGCCGCATTCTGGGCCAGCTGAAGCCTCCGGGTGCACCTCAAGGGGAGCCCCATGTAGAGAGCATTACAATAGTCCAGCCTGGAAGTGACGAAGGCATGAGTAACTGTGCATAGCGAGTCCCGGTTTAGGAAGGGACGCAACTGGCGTACCAGGCGAACCTGATAGAACATCCTCCCGGCCACGGCCGCCAGATGGTCCTCTAAAGATAGCCGTGAATCCAGGAGGACTCCCAAATTGCGAACCCTTTCCGCGGGGGCCACTGTTTCGCCCCCAACAGACAACAAAGGAGTCAATTGACTAAACCGGGACGACGGTAGCCACAGCCACTCGGTCTTGGAAGGGTTGAGCTTGAGCCCGTTCTTCCCCATCCAGACCCGCACGGCCTCCAGGCATTGGGTCAGCACGGCAAGAGCATCGTTGGGGTGGTTCGGCGTGGAAATGTACAGCTGAGTATCATCAGCGTACAGATGGTACTCCACACCAAAACCACGGATGATCTCACCCAGCGGTTTTACATAAATGTTGAACAGTAGGGGTGAGAGGACCGACCCCTGAGGTACCCCACATACAAGGGGTCTCGGGGTCGACCTCTGACCCCCTGTCAACACAGACTGCATCCGGCCGGAGAGGAAGGAGGCGAACCACCGCAAAACAGTGCCCCCTATACCTAACCCCTCCAACCGTTGCAGCATGATACCATGATCGATGGTATCAAAAGCCGCCGAGAGGTCCAATAGCACCAGAGCAGAGGAACAACCTCTGTCCCGGGCCCGCCAGAGGTCATCCACCAACGCGACCAATGCTGTTTCCGTGCTGTAGCCAGGCCTGAAGCCCGACTGGTGTGGATCCAAGTATAACGATTCCTCCAGGTGTCGTGGGAACTGTCTGGCAACCACGCTCTCGACAACCTTCGTAAGAAAGCGAAGGTTGGAGACAGGACGATAATTTGATAAAACAGCTGGATCCAGGGTAGGCTTCTTAAGGAGGGGCCTCACTACCGCCTCTTTCAAGGCGGCAGGGAAGACACCCTCACTTAAAGAAGCATTAATAATTACCTGGAACCAGCCTCGTACCACCTCCCGGGATGCCAGCACCAGCCAGGAGGGGCACGGGTCCAATGAACAAGTGGTCGCCCTAAGTCCCCCAAACAACCTGTCCACGTCCTCGGAAGTCACGGGGTCAAACTCAGCCCAGATAACAGTCTCAAGACCGGACTCCGTCTCTCCCACCGGACACACCCAGTTGAAATCAAAGCCTTCCCGTATCTGAGCGATTTTATCATGCAGATATTTTCCGAAATCCTCAGCTCTACCCTCTAAGGGGTCTCCTCTCACCTCCTGATGAAGGAGGGAGCGGATCACCCTAAACAAGGAGGCTGGGCGGTTATCTGATGACGCGATAAGAGCAGTGAAGTAAGAACACTTCTCTGCTTTTATCGCCGCTAGGTAGGACCTAATATGGTCTCTTACCAGTGTTCGGTCAGATTCGGCAAGGCTCGATCTCCAACTGCTCTCTAGGCGTCTTTTCCGGTGTTTCATCTCTCTCAGCCCCTCATTATACCAAGGGGCCGATTGAGACGCACGCCGAATCAGAGGCCGCAAAGGCACGACCCGGTCTAGAGCGCCGGCCGCAGCCCTATCCCAGGCTGCCGTCAGCTCCTCGACCGAGTCGTGTATCCGAACCTCAGGAATTGGCCCAAGCTCTGCCTGGAATCGCTCGGGCTCCATCAGCCGCCTGGGGCGGTACCATCTCACCGGTTCCGCCTCCCTGCGGTGGGGTGCAACGGTCAGAAATTCCAGGCGTAGGAGAGAGTGATCAGACCATGACAGGGGTTCAATGACTATATCCCCTATATTCTGACCACTCAGCCACTGTCCAGAGACAAAAACCAGGTCAAGCGTGTTCCCCCCTGTGTGTGTGGGGCCTTGAATTACCTGGGCCAGGTCCATGGCTGTCATGGAAGCCATGAACTCCCGAGCCTCACCGGACACACCGCCCACGGACGGCAGGTTGAAGTCACCCATAACTATCAGCCTAGGGACCTCAACCACCACCGCGGCGATAACGTCCAGGAGCTTGGGCAGGGAGGTTGATACGTGGCAGGGAGCCAAGTACGTAATCAACACCGCCCTCGGGCCCCCAAGGTCCCACTTCACCAGGAGGGATTCACAGCCCGCCGTCTGAGGAACAGTGACCTCCCTCGGCCTAAAATCTTCCCTAATCACGACCGCCACTCCTCCACCCCTGCCATGGGCTCTCGGCTGGTGGAATGCAAGGAAACCCGGTGGGCACATTTCCACCAGAGGGACACCGCCCTCTGGTCCCAACCAGGTCTCTGTTATACCCGCCAGATCTGCTCCCCCCTCTAAAATTAAATCTTGAATGAGGGGGGCCTTATTTACCACAGACCTGGCATTGCACAGCACCAGCCTACAGCCAGGGCCCTGCGGTTCTGGATAACCCCAAGAATCGGTTGAGCCTTGGGGGTTGGAGCACACAACCACTCGTAAACAGTGGGTGCGCACTCCCTTATTATGATACGGCCCCCTGCTCCCGCTATACCTGCCCCTCCCGCTTACAGTACAAACTACATTAGCCTTAATCAACCCCCCATCCGCACCCTCAGGACTCCGTCTCCTTCCGTTGCCTGGCCTGTCTTCTTGCTCACCACCAACAATTCCTTCTCCCACCCTAGACGCCCCTTCCCCACCCCTTCCCTCCCTTAAAACTTTCATTAAAAACTTGTTTAAAAAACCCCAAAGCCCCTTATTTAATACATGCCATCTCTCAGGACTCCAAAGTCCGTCCTCGAGATAGGCCCTTGGTAAAACAGAGGGCCATGATTGCGAGAGAGGGGAATCTCACAATGCAAGAAGGGTCCTTCTCGAGTACGCAGCCAGTCAGATAAAGTGCATCGATGGGGTCTGGCTAGAGAGCCAGGCAGTCCAATCTCAACGACGTTGCTTCCCTCACCTCTAGGTCCATGCTGCTCCCTCAACACCTGCGGTTCTCTGCAGTCCTCCCAAACTACCAACTTGCATGATGGTGGGGGGGAGCGCCAAACTCTTCCTTTTGCAGCGATCTCCCAACGCCAGCGCCAACACCTCTCAGCTACCTTCACAGCCATTCACTCATGTGGTAGTAAAGAGGGAGGAAGGGGCCAAGCTGTTCCCTTTCACAGTGGCCTCCCAAAGCCAGAAGCCTCTCAGCAGTCCCTTCGCAGATCCTCCCTCACATAATGGGAGGCAGGGGGAGGGGAGGGGGCCGTCGCTAAACTCCTCTCTTTTCAGGCTCCTCGCATGATGGTGGGGGGGGGCGCCAAACTCTTCCGGCGCCAACGCCTCTCAGCTACCTTCCCAGCCATTCACTCATGTGGTAGTAGGGAGGGAGGAAGGGGCCAAGCTGTTCCCTTTCACGGTGGCCTCCCAAAGCCAGAAGCCTCTCAGCAGTCCCTTCGTCTGCTCGCATAATGGAAGGGAGGGGGAGGGGAGGGAGCCGCCGCTAAACTCCTCTCTTCCGCGGTGCCTCCCATCCAGACTCCCTGCAGGCTCCTCACCTCATCGCAGGCCGCGGGCCGAAGGGGGGGTATGCTGTTAACATCAGCCAACATATGCTGTTATCATCCAGATTCGTCCATTCTCGGCAGGGAGGGAGTCAGCAGACATGTCTCTGAAAGGCTAAGATATTCCGCTGCCAAAATCCTCGGGGTCCCAGATGTTTCTCGACCCCTGGGGAGGGTCTCTAGCCATTTCCCATCAGAAGTCCGGCTGCTCCTACAGGAAAGCGTCCTCCATCTTGCGCATGCTAATCACTAATCCAAAAAGTATCTGTTTTTTATGTAAAAATATTTCTACCATCACAATTTTTCCTTCTTCATCCGAATAAATCATTTTAGAATCTATTGTCTCTTTAACGTATACAGCTACTCCTCTTTTTTTTTGTGCTGATGTATAATAGAGTTTCCAAATTTTTGGGTATTCCAAAAGTTTAAAATATTGTTTTTTTATATGTGTCTCTTGCAGACAAATTATATCAATATTTAATTTCGGCAATTTTTTATCAATCAATCTGTTTATTACAGCCATAAGGCCAGACATAATTTTTTAAAGATTCTATTCCTTTTTGATGGGGAATTCGGTCCATTTTTTCTTTTCCATTTTATTTACTTATATTTAGGTCTTGTCGATCTCGTAGTCCTCTGTTCTCTTGCCATTCCCTCACCCTCTTGATCTGGCTTCTTTATCTCTTATATTTGTTTAATTGTTTCCTCTGTTGCTGGTTCTGTCTGTTTTTGGCCTTTTCTATCCTCTTGTTGATGTTGTACTCTTTCATCCAGGAATGCTCTGTTCCTTTCATCAAAATCTTCTGCCTTCCAAACTGAATCCAATCGATATCTTGTATTGTTCCAGTTGATTAAGATCCCTACTGGCATTAACTATATGAAGTTTATACCTTTTGCAATTAGCTTTGTAGTTAAAAAGTGATATTATTTTCAGGAATCCCTTATTCTCTTAGGAATCTGCTTCAACACCACAATTTCTTTGTTTTTATATTGTAATGGATCATTCCTAACTCTTCTCAGTATCTAATCTCTTATTGTTTTCTTTAGAAATCTTACAGGAATTTCTCTAGGCAATTTGTGTTTCCTTGCATAGCTTAAATTCATTCAAAATATTTCATCCACTTCCATCTGTATCTCTGCTCTATCTGTTTTTATAGCCTCCACCAGTAGATTGATAATTACTTCTGCTATATCTTCCTCTTTATCTTCAAATATGTTTAGGAATCTTAAATAGTGTACAGCTTTCTCCATTTCCATGGCTGCAACTGCTCCTTCTAAGCTTTGATTTGCTTGTTCAATCTAGCCTTTCATTTTCTTCCATTATTGCCTCCTTTTTTATCAATTTCTTCTGATTTATCTTCCATTTTCTGAATTCTTTGTTCATTTTTGGCAATCATTTGTTGATGGGAATCAAATGGTGCCCTTATGTCAAGCAATTGCTCATTTAGCTTATCTAAGTTATTATTTGTCTCTTCATGATTTTTCTGCATTGTTTCTTAAATTAGCTGTAGTGTGGCTTGCATCTCTTTTTGAAAGCTGTTTGTTTTTTCTCATTGTAACATTGTTTTAATAGATCCCTGACTTTCTGGGCTAGATATTCCAGAGGGAGGTGCAGAAGAAGTTTTTTCGTGATTTTAGTAAGATTTGGTGCACTCATTTTTCAATTGAGCAGGTTTTGTAAATCCACAAAGAGAAAAGGAAGAAGAAGAAAAAACCCCCAACTGCCTTAGGCTATAATCCAACTGTGAAACAAGCCAACTCCTTTAGGCTAATCCAAATGTTCCAGTTAGTTTAAAGATGTAAAAAGCCCTCTATTTCCAACTAGTTTCTATTATGGTTATATCCAGGGTCAAAAGATATGATTGTAAAAAGTTTTTTCTAGCATAGAGTCATATAAAGTTCTTTTTGTTTATAGCAGGTGTTAATCAAGGTCAGCAATTTCTCCAGTTCTTTTAGTGTTGTTGTAGTATCTTCTCTCACCACTAGATGTCCTTATTTACTGTATTGCCTATATCCAGGTTTTAATTTTTTTAAAAAAATGCTTTCTCACAGAAAATAAATGAAAAAAAATCCCACGTCATGAAGATTAGCCCAATTTTCTTTAAATCAGTCCCAGTTTCATTTTTTGTATATTTTTTTGGTATTCCTTAATTTTGTTCCTCCATTTAATTTTTTCACCACTTTTGCCTCCCTTCTTCCGAAGTCTTCCTGGGGAAGACTTGGTCTTTGATTTAGAAATTTAACCAATCAGGGGATTTTTATTTCTAAGTCCACAGGGAAGAGAAATAAGAAACAGTCTCACCCAGATCTCAGCACGTTGTTGACAACCAGCTGTTTGGTGATATGCTATGGCTCTTCACTTTTCCCCTGGTTGTCTATGATTTGGGCTGCCTGTGCATTTACAGCCAACCTTTCTTTCATCCATTTGAAGAGGTTTCTTGGTTCATTTAGGCTGACCACTGTCGGTTCCAAGCTCCCAAGGTGTCCATTCCTCTTTGTCGCCTCCCCAGGGCAACTTTCCGACCCCTTGGGGTCTCCAGACAGAGCAAAATTGGGCTAGGAACAGGAGCTCCAATTTCTTTCGCCCGTCTCATCATGACACCAAACTGGAACACTAGTAGGGGATCTTAATGCAATAGCAGATGGGACATTAGACTATAAAAGTAGCAAAACAGGAAAACAAGGAAGAAAAAGATTATTTAAGACTTTTTTCAATACAATAGAGGAAATTGGTGTACAAGATACTTGGAGAGAAACCAATCCAGAAAAACTACAATATGCATTTTACTTGAATAGCCACAAATCTTGGTCCAGAATTGACATGATTTGGATGATGCCTGAATTAAGAACCAATATACAGGAGATTGAGATAGACTTAGGCAGTTGGGCAGACCATAATCCTTTAAAAATGATGTGGAAAGGAATACAAAAAAAAACCTAAGATGGACCTTGAACCAATCCATATTAAAAGAGAAAGAATTTATAGAATTAGCAACAAAAGAAATGGAGCTTTTTTTAAATTTTATTTTATTTATCATAGACCAACATAATGTTATTTTTATTTTTTCTCTTTTCTTTGAAGTAAGTCCCACAACTTGCAATAGGTCCCACTTCACAATAAATGTATTAGGAAATATAGTCAAAACAATCTATTTATTTTTTAAAACTGATATTGCTATTTAAAAAAGAAAATAAAAAAGAAGATACAACATTGCAAAATCTCAAAGTATTTCAACAACAAAATTCCCTCTCTTTCCCCTATAAGATCTAATGTCATATTCAGATCAATACAGTTCTTATTCTATCAATCAAGCAAAAAATACCTTTCTAATATTCATTAATAATCTTCAGTCTATACATATCTTGATTAATTTGACATTCCATCTTTTAGACAATAACCTAATACGTTTTTCTTAAGTTTAATTTTGCATTAATATTTAAATTTAATGTTTAATCTTTATCATTTCCAGATTTTAAATGATCCCAGATTCTCAGTCTTCTTTTTCATATTTATGGCTAATAATTTTATTTTCCTTTTTTCTACTTCTTTCCTTTCTTCCTTTCCAGAAAAAGAGAAAGCTAATATACAAATTTAATTATTAGTATTTATACTTCTAAGTTTTATTTAACCTGTATCTCAACTCATGACAATATCTTAAATTCAAGTCTTAATTATCTATAAACATTCAAACTTTTAGCAAATCAGTAACCTGGTAATTGATTTTCCCTTAATATTTTAATTTTACATTTAATATTTATCTTTTTTCCAAATTTTAATTAAACACGATTCCTTTGTCAAATTCCACATATGATCTACTATTTAAAATACAGACCTTATATGTAAAATCTATCATATATCTTAACAAACTAATAAGACAATATAATATTCTTATTTCAATATTTATATTTCTAAATTTTATAAAACCAATTTTTTTATCTCAAATCATTACAATATTTTATATTCAAAATACATATTCTATCCATTTAAATATATTCTATTTTAGATCTCATATATAGATTAAAACCCCAATCCCTTTCAATCTAATTCTAGCTTTTTTCCTCTGCCAAATCATCTTTCGTATCTTCGCTTTTAAATCATCAAAAAAATCTCCTTGTATTGTTGTAACTATTGTTTGATATTGATAAAGGCGTTCAGTTGCTGTTTTCTTAAGAGGGCTAGCTGGTTTGACAGGTTGTCTCTTTATTTTTCCAGTTCGATGCAGTTGTCCCGAAGTATTTATCTTATCTTTCATCTGTTTTTTTTTTGTCTTCAAATTCCTTCTGGTTTATAAGAAAAGTCCTTTCCTTGTTCTCTATTATCAGTTACCTTCCCATGTTTTCCACAGTTTATATTTGTTGAGTATCTAAGTCTTCTGTCATAACATTTAGTTGTTTCCCCTTTTCTATAGAATTCTGTATAGATGATTCTTTAGTTGAAGTCATAGTTTGAGCTTGCATACGGAGAGTTTGGATAATTGCTTTTAACATATAAAGAGTTTGTTCCTGTACTTCCTCTGTGTAAGAAATCCATTCCTGTTCTTCTTCCATTGTCATATATTAGACGCTGGCTCCGGGGTGGTAGAGGGCCAAAGTATACCGGTCTTGCTGGGGAGAGGCAGATATGGCGGGAGTCATAGGGTAGGCCATTCCTGGGGAACAAGAGCTCGCTGTTTAAAAGCGATCCCTTGCTCCGACCCCGTGAGCTCAGCCCGAAGTACTGGTGATGGGCGAAATCTGGACCCTGGGTTCAGGTTGTTGCTGCTCAATGCCAGGTTGGTTGTAAATAAAGCTCCCCTCATCCATGATCTTCTCCTGGAGGAGGCCAACCTCGCATGTGTGACCGAGACCTGGCTGGGCCCGGAGGGAGGAGTTCCTCTCTCTGAGATGTGCCCAGCTGGGTTTCAGGTATGGCATCAGCCACGACCCCAGGGAAGGGGGGGAGGAGTGGCTATTATAGCCAAGCAGACCTTTAGCCTACGCAGGCTCGCTGTTTCTGAGATTGCGGGTTGTGAGTCGCTTCTTGTGAAGTTGGGCCTAGGGGTTCAGGTGGGCTTGTTGCTCGCATACCTGCCTCCCAGTTGCGTGTCAACAGCCCTGCCTGCGCTACTTGAGGAGGTTGCTGGGCTGGCGGTTGAGTTCCCCAGGCTTATTGTCTTGGGGGACTTAAATGTTCCGTCACTCGGCGAATCCTCTGGGTTGGCGCAGGAGTTCATGGCCACCATGGCAACCATGAACCTGACTCAAGTAGTTCAGGGTCCGACTCATGAGAGGGGACACACTCCCGACATGGTATTCCTCTCAGAACAGTTGAGCAATGATCTGAATTTAAGGGGCTTAGATATCTTGCCTGTGTCATGGTCAGATCATTTTCTGCTATGGCTTGTTTTCAAGGCTCCAATCCTCCCCTGCAGGGAGGCAGAACCGATTAGGTGGTTCCGCCCCAAACGTCTGATGGACCCAGAGAGTTTTCAGAGGACGCTTGGGGAAATACTGGATTCTCTCATTCACAGTTTGGCAGAGTCCTTGGTTACGGCCTGGAATATGGCTGCGAAGGGGGCTCTTGACCGGATTGCGCCGCTGCGACCTCTCTGTGGTAGCAGACCCAGGAGATCTCCTTGGTTTACTGAGGAACTCAGGGGGATGAAGCGCCAGAAGAGACGCCTAGAGAAGCGATGGAGAAAAAGTAAATCTGAATCTGACCGAACACTATTAAGATCTTATATCAAGACTTATCAGGTGGCGCTCAAGGCGGCAAGATGCGCGTATCATTCCGCCTTGATTGCATCTGTGGAATCCCGCCCAGCCGCCCTGTTTAGGGTGACTCGCTCCCTCCTTAACCAGGGGGGGTGTTGATGAACCCTTGCAGGGTAGTGCTGAGGATTTTAATACGTTTTTCGCGGATAAAATCGCCCAGATTCGGATGGACCTTGACTCCAATTGGGATGCAGTGTCGGCTGACAATGAGTCAGTCGAGATGACAGGGACTCATCTTGATCCTGTTGTGTGGGAGGAGTTTGACCTGGTAGCACCCGATGAAGTGGACAAGGCCATGGGAGCTGTGAATTCCGCCACCTGTTTATTGGACCCGTGCCGCTCCTAGCTGGTTTCAGCCAGCAGGGAGGTGACGCGGGGCTGGGTTCAGGAGATTGTCAACGCCTCTTTGAGGGAGGGGTCGTTTCCGGCTCCCTGCAAGGAGGCAATTGTGCGCCCCCTGCTCAAGAAGCCTTCCCTGGACCCAGCTGTGTTAAACAACTATCGTCCTGTCTCCAATCTTCCCTTTATAGGGAAGGTTGTCAAGAAGGTGGTGTCACTCCAGCTCCAATGGTCCTTGGATGAGGCCGATTATCTGGGCCCTCAGCAGTCAGGATTCAGGCCCGGCTACTGCACGGAAACTGCTTTGGTTGCTCTGACGGATGATCTCTGGCGAGCCCGGGATAGGGGACATTCCACTATCCTGGTGCTACTTGACCTCTCAGCGGCTTTCGATACCATTGACCATGGTATCCTTCTGCACCGGCTGGAGGGGTTGGGAGTTGGGGGCACTGTTTTGCAGTGGTTCACCTCCTACCTCACTGGTCGGTCGCAGTCAGTGTTGGCAGGGGATCAGAGGTCGACCCCTAGGTTCCTCCCTTGTGGGGTCCCTCAGGGATCGGTCCTCTCACCTCTGATGTTTAATATTTACATGAAACCGCTGGGTGAGATCATCCGATGACTCGGGGTGAGTTATCATCAGTACTCTGATGATACCCAGCTTTACATCTCCACCCCGTGTCACTTCAGTGAAGCAGCGGAAATGATGTGCCGATGTCTGGAGGCTGTTAGGGTTTGGATGGGTGCTAACATGCTCAAACTCAACCCGACAAGACGGAGTGGCTGTGGGTTTTGCCTCCCAAAGACAATTCAATCTGTCCGTCCATCACCCTGGGGGGGGAGTTTTTGACCCCCTCAGAGAGGGTCCGCAACTTGGGTGTCCTCCTCGATCCACAGCTAAATCTGGAACATCATCTTTGGCTGTGGCAAGGAGGACATTTGCCCAGGTTCGCCTGGTGCACCAGCTGCGGCCATATTTGGACCGGGAGTCCTCTTCTCACAGTTACTCATGCCCTTATCACCTCGAGGCTCGACTACTGCAATGCTCTCTACATGGGGCAACCTTTGAAAAACGTTCGGAGACTTCAGGTAATGCAGAATGCAGCCGCGCGAGCAGTATTGGGCCTACCTAGAAATGCCCATATTTCAACATCACTCCGCGAGCTGCATTGGCTGCCAATTGGTCTCTAAATGCAATTCAAAGTGTTGGTTATGACCTATAAAGCCCTACATGGCATCGGACCAGGTTACTTACGGGACTGTCTGCTGCCCCATGAAACCCAGCGACCGGTTAGGGCCCACAGAGTTGGCCTTCTCCAGGTCCCATCTACCAGACAGTGTCGCCTGGCGGGGCCTAGGGGAAGAGCCTTCTCTGTTGCGGCCCCGGCCCTCTGGAATCAACTCCCCCGGAGATCCATATTGCCCCCACCCTCTCCGCCTTTCACAAATTATTGAAGACTCATCTTTGCCGGCAGGCCTGGGGCAGTTAACATCTTGCCCCAGCCAGTGTATGTATGTTTGTATGTCTGTTTTAGGATGATTGGTTTTAATTAATGGGTTTTACAACGTATTTTAATTCTAGATTTCTTCATGTTAGTATTCATGTTGTGAGCCACCCTGAGTTCTTGGAATAGGGTGGCATAGAAATCTAAATAAATAAATAAATAAATAAATAAATAACTTACAATCAGAAAGTCCACCAAGTAAAAAGCTGAGCTGAGTTTCTTGCAGCTAATACTTCAAGGTTACTTTGAATCTTATCTGTTTTTAAGGCAATCAACAAGTCTTTCTTTAAGAATAGCAGGTTGCAGTCTCAAATTTAGCCAGCAAATGTCATCTCAGAGTTAGTTGAATCTTTTCAGTTTTCTTTTCCCCCTCTATTGTAAGGGGGAGAAAAATCTTCAATAATAGTTAGAGTAAAAATCAGAGAAGAAGAAAAAATAGAGAACATAAAGTTACAAATCTTATAATCCACCAGTTTTAAAAAATAGAATTCCAATTAGGATCCCAGTATTTTTCCCAATGTAAACTCCCAAGTGGTTGATAGCCGCTGTTTCTGGAGGGAGGGCTAAAATCCCCCTTCCCTCACCACAGGGGGAAAAGTACTTTAGCAGCTTATGCAGGTAATTAAGTAACTAGGATATAAGAGAGGCAGATCTCACCCAATCCTTCCCACACTGCTTTGAAGTTGCCAGATGTTAATGTGACTTCGGCTGTTAGCAGCCTAGGGACGAGCCATATTTCTATGGCCGGTCCTTTTGTCCACCGGTTTGGAGGGAAATGCCAGGTCTTCAGGAAAGTTGCTGCTCTCCTTTGATCCAGCAAAAGCCCTTCCTTGCTGGTCGCCTCTCCTGGGCGATTTTTGGCCCTTTTCAGGGCCCCCCAGCGATGCAAAACTGAACGGGAGAGAAAGAGCAGATCTCCCAAACGTCCATGGCGGCTGCGTGACGAAACCGGAAGTTGGATTTGGACATCTCTGGGTGACAGTTGGGGTCTGCAAAGTCACTGGGTCACTGTCTTATGAAGTGGCCTTGGAAGGTGGTTGTGTGTTACATCGCCACATCGACCAACTGTGCTGGAGACTTCCCAGCCACCCTTCCGCTCCTGACTTTGCTCTCGTGGGGGAGGAGGACCACGATTATGATTGTGGACCACAGTTTCTCCGCGAAGGTGGAACTTCACAGGCACTAGTAGGGGGTTTTGCCAATGAGGTGGCTCCTGATTCTGGCACAAACACTGGACCAGTAGGGGTTTTTGCTAATGGAGTGGCTCCTGACTCTGGCACGGGCACTGGGTCCATGGGACATTGCTCGCAACAGGTTTTTCAGGCTGCTCCATCTGCTGATCTTGGGCTCATGGGACAGTGCTCCCAAGAGGGGTCCATTGTGGACTTGGGGAATTCCACCCCACCAAGGAACTCTGGTCTGGGTTTACAGGATCCAGCCAGTCAGCATGATGGAGGGTCGCCGGAATTTAGGGGGCATCAAAGTTCTGGTCTGCCGAGCCAGGCCAGGCAGTTACAACTGCTCCCAGAAGGTCAGAGTGAGCCAGAGGTCCACCCAAGCACTTACAGACTATGTAAGACTCCTGTCAGTAGGTGGGCAGGCTTAAAGGGTACTTAGAAATAAGAATGTACTCAAAAGAACAAATGTTGATTTATAGTAATGCAAAATAGTAAGTATTACTGTGTTATGGGTGAAGGATTGATGAGGTATTAGATTTGTAGTAGTGTAAAATATTAAGTATTATGTTTAAAATAAGAGGGGAGGGGTGTTATGTCCTGGGCCTGCTGAGTGACTCAGCAGGTGCAGGAAGCTGCAGAGAGGCCCGGGCAGACCACGTGGATACCCGGGACCAGACAGGCTGTCTCCAGCCTATTGCGCATGCACAAGGCAGGAGAATCAATTGTATTGATTGGCTGACACTATCCCTGCAAAGGGGTATAAAAGGAATCCGTGCCATTTTGTATTGGTTCTGTTGTGATCTGAATAAAGAGAAGACTGTTGTTACTCCTGCCTCGTCTCAATGCCTTTATATCGAAAACAGAACAATGTCCCTGATAACCATGATGGGGTGGTCACTGACCTTGAGCCAGACATCCTAGAATGTGAAGTGAAATGGGCCTTAGGAAAGCTGAGCAACAACAAAGCTAGTGGAGGTAACAGTATTCCAGCTGAGCTATTCAAAATTTTAAAAGACGATGCAGTAAAAGTGCTACACTCAATTTGCCAGCAAATTTGGAAATCTGAACAGTGGCCACAGGATTGGAAAAGATCAGTTTACATTCCAATTCTAAAGAAAGACAATGCCAAAGAATGTTCAAACTATTGCACCATTGCACTCATTTCACATGCAAGTAAAGTTATGCTTAAAATCCTACAAGTTAGACTCCAGCAGTATGTGGATTGAGAACTTCCAGAAGTACAGGGAGGATTTCGAAGAGGCAGAGGAACTAGAGATCAAATTGCCAACATACACTGGATCATGGAGAAAGCTAGAGAGTTCCAGAAAAACATCTACTTGTTCTTCATTGACTATGCTAAAGCCTTTGATTATGTGGATCACAACAAATTGTGGCAAGTTCTTAAAGAATTAGGAATACTAGACTATCTTATTTGTCTCTTGAGAAACCTATATGCAGGTCAAAAAGCAACAGTGAGAACTGGACACGGAACCACTGATTGGTTCAAAATTGGGAAAGGAGTCCGGCAAGGCTATATTCTGTCACCCTGCCTATTTAACATATACAGAGCACATTATGAGAAAGGCCGGGCTAGATGAATCAAAAGTTGGAATTAAGATTGCTGGGAGAAATATCAACAACCTAAGATATGCAGATGGTACCACTCTAATGGCAGAAAGTGAAGAAGAACTAAAGAGCCTCTTGATGAGGGTAAAGAAGGAGAGTGCAAAAGTTGGCTTGAAACTCAACATTAAGAAAACCAAGATCATGGCATCCAGCCCTGGCAAATAGATGGGGGAAAAATGGAGGTAGTGACAGATTTTATCTTCCTGGGCTCCAAGATCACCTCAGATGAGGACTGCAGCCAAGAAATCAAAAGACGCTTGCTCCTGAGGAGGAAAGCAAATCTAGACAGCATACTAAAAAGCAGAGACAGCACCCTGTCAACAAAAATACGTATAGTCAAGGCCATGGTTTTCCCATTTGCAATGTATGGCTGTGAAAGCTGGACCATAAGAAAGGCTGAGTGCAAAAGAATTGAGGCCTTTGAACTATGGTGCTGGAGAAGACTCCTGTGAGTCCCCTGGACTGCAAGGCGATCAAACTGGTCAGTCCTAGAGGAGATCAACCCTGACTGTTCTTTAGAAGGCCAGATCCTGAAGTTGAAACTCAAGTACTTTGGCCACCTAATGAGAAGGAAGGACTCACTGGAGAAGAACCTAATGCTGGGAAAGATTGAGGGAAATAGAATAAGGGGATGACAAAGAATGAGGTGGCTGGATGGAGTCACTGAAGCAGTAGGCATGACCTTAAATGGACTCCAGAAGATGGTAGAGGACAGGAAGGCCTGGAGGAACATTGTCCATGGGGTCGCGATGGGTCAGACACGACTTCGCAACTAACAACAACAATCATTACTAAATGTGGATTATAAAATCTTTACTTCAGTAATAGCTGAGAGATTGAAAAGATTGCTAACTGAATTTATACATCCAGATCAAAATGGATTTCTACCAAAGTGACAAATAAAAAATAATTTAAGTGTTATAATGGACATATTGGAATATTATGAAATGCATCCAGAGAAATAATTGGCATTAGTATTTCTAGACATTCAAAAGGCATTTGATAATGTTCCCTGGCAATTTATGACTCAACAACTAAAAATAATGGACTTTGGACAAAATTTTATAAATATGATTACAACAATATATCACAAACAGCAAAAGTGATTGTAAATGGAGACTATACAAAGAATTTCAACATAAGAAAAGGCACAAGACAAGGATATCCACTATCTCCATTGTTATTTATTTTAACTTTGGAAGTTCTAAATAGAAATATTAGACAAGATCTAGAAATTAAAGGACTAGAAATAAAAGATGAAACTTATAAATTGCAAGCATTTGCAGATGACTTGATATTCATCCTAGAGCAGACATGTCAAAGAGAAGGCCCATGGGCCGCATGCGTCCCACAAAGTGGTTTTATGTGGCCTGTGAAGCCATCCTGGAAAAAGTGAGGGAACAGCCCCCGCTGCCTTGGCCCTGGCCCAGGCCAGCCAGGAGCCAATGTACAATTTTGTGGTGGCCATCTATGCTGAAACGCATTCAGTTTAGCTCCACGAGGCCATCTGGAAACAGCCCCTGCCACATTGGCCCTGCCCCCTGGGTGCATTCTGGGGAGATGTTACCCTTTGTGAGGAATGAAGAAATGCACCATTGCTTGGAAGTGGCCAGCAAATGGCCCTCACCTACTTCACATATCCAACTTGATGGACTCCGGGGGGAGGGGTTTCGGCAGGTAGTGGGGCACTCTCCTCATAGTGCTGAGAGCCTGGTGCGCAAATCCCAAAAGAAGCATGCCGCCACCCAGCCCCCATCCTGCCCGGTTTCAGCAGGCAGTGGGGCGCTCTCCTCATGGCGCCAAGAGCTGGCTGGGTGGCGCGAATCTGATAAGAATGCAATGTTGCCCTGCCCAGTTTCAGCAGGGAGCAAGGTGCTTGCACCTCCCAGCTTAACCTCTCAGCTCTGTGAGAGTGCCCTGCTGCCTGCTGAAACCGGGCAGGCTGGGGGCTAGGCGACATCGTGCTTCTTTTCAGATTCGCGCTGCCTGGCTCAGCCTCTCGGCACTGTGAGGAGAGCGCTTGCTGCCTGCCGAAACTGGGCAGGCTGGAGCTGCATGGCATTGCACAGGTAACATTGACTCTCACACTGCTCATGGCATCCCCACCCCCAGAGCCCACCAAACCAGATATGTGAAGTAGGTGAGGGCAATGTGCTGGCCATTTCCAGGCGATGGTGCATTTCTTCATTCCTCATGAAGGGTGACACCTCCCCAGCTGTGTTTCTTGCCTGTTTTTCTCCCTCCCTCGTCTCAAATATTTTCCCACCACTCTGTACTTAGGAAGAAAGAAAGGAAAGAAGAAAAGGAGAGGGAGGGTCTGAGGGAAGTCAAGTCTTAGTCCTGCCCTGCTGCTCTTTCACCATCCCCTTGTCCCCTCCTCCTGGCCTATCCTGGGGGTCTCCCATCCTATTGCTAAGGAAGCTTTGGATACAAAGCTGGATCTCCTCCCATGGAGAGGGAATGGGCCTCCCTCTGACTTTGCTGTCATACCCATCATGAGCAACCTGGCTAAGGAGAGCAAGCATAGCAGCAGCAGCAGCAGCAGCCTTGAGGAGGAGGTAAGTGCAGCTGGATGCCCCCTTGGGGAAGTGGGGCTAGGCTTGGTGCTGCAGATGCTTGAGGGCCAGGCTGGGCATTTGACCTCTGTTGCCCAGGGCTCCAGGCAGCCTGTGCCACCATCAGCTCCCCCCGCATGGCCTGAGAGGAACAGTGAGGCTCTTCCAGTGGACTATGCCTTGGCACTTGCCCTGGTCTCACCCCCTTCTGCCAGAGACCCTCAGATCTGTCCCACTCCTGCCCAGGCCCCCACAGGCACCCTTGACGCAAATGATGTGGAGCTGGCCACTCCCACCCAGTAGGCCACACCCACTCCATCCATGCCCACCCAGTAGGCCACACCCACCCTGGCCACCCCCCCCGAGGGCAACTACAATGCTGATGCGGCCCTCAATGAAATTGAGTTTGACACCCCTGATCTAGATTTCCAGGAGAATGCTGCTTCAGAGTAGGTACAATGAGAGCATGATTCCTGTTTGACAGATAAGATCTGGAACATGCCAAGTTGGCCAATTTTGGTTGGATGAGAAGAAATGGTTAAATAGGTTGTCTCAGAAATAACCCCAGCTCTTTGGCATGGATAACTTTATAGATGACAAGTAGCAGTTTGGATTGCTCCCAGAACCCACTGGAAGCCAGTGCAGCTTACCGAGCAGAAGTGTTACATGGATGTATAATGGAACATGCAAAACAGCCCACACCATTGCATTCTGGACCAGTTATCACTTTTGAATGCTCTTCTAGGGCAGCCTCATGTAGAACAAATGACAGTAATATAACAGAGTTGATTAAGACAAGAATTATAGTGAGTAAGACATTGTAATCCAAAAATGGGTGAAATTGATATGCAAGTTGAGCCTGTGCAAAGAATCTCCTAGCTCTATTTGCTCTTTTTATACCTTATTTTTTAAATGCCAATTCTTTTTCACTGACTAGCAGTTAAGTCTTAACAGTTCCCTCTGGTGGCATTAAGGCACATAGCGAAACTATAAGTGATCTGCTACTGCATGACGCTACTTGGAAAATAGTACTGTATTTGTATATCCAGAAAATGTTCCTTTGCTTCCTGCTTAATTTCTAGAGTAGCAGAATTAACACAATGTTATTACATGCGGAATGATGCAATGTAACAAAGACATGAGAACTGTTTAAAAATATAGTCATTATAAACTCAGTTGGCTTGTCTTTATATACAATCACATTTTAGGATGCAATGCCCATGAGTAAGGGCTGGGGTATAATAAAACTCTGTATCAATCTAAGTTTGTTATGATATCTTTTCTAATAAAAATAAAGTTTTCTACAGTAATTAAGTTTTCATTTTTGAATGGCAATCTAAACTATATACACAAAATTTCTTTTTGATAGATAGTAGAAATAGCAATAGAACTTAGACTTATATACTGCTCCACAGTGGTTTACCACACTCTCTGAGTGTTGTACAATGTCAGCATATTGCCCCCAACAATCTGGCTCCTCATTTTACCAACCTTGGAAGGATGGAAGGCTAAATCAACCTCAAGCCAGTCAGGATTGAACTCCTAGCAATGGGCAGAGTTAGCCTGCAATATTGCATTCTAACCACTGCTCCATCACCAAATGGATATTCAAATAAATGCAAAACATCAGAAATGATTTTATTCTGAATAATAGTTGTCCTGTGTGAGAAAAATATGCTGATTCATGTTATGGGAGCAGTCCTGAAATAGCTTCTAATATAAATGAGATTAGTAGCAAGGCTCATAATAAATTCATAAAAACAGTCTTTAAAGCTTTGAATACTTTTGAGACCTAATGTTTTATGGACTACATGTATCTAACTTCAGACAGATATCTGAAGTTTTATTTTGGCTGGTACACAATACAGTAAGTTAAATTGTTTCTTTGGTCTTCTCCATTGCTGAAAATAGCTCAATAAGCAATTATGTTGCCTGGGTTTATAACAGAGATGGATGACTTGTTTATGTCTCCAGAACTTTCATCTGATCACTATTGCTTTATATTGAAAGTTTTACAACAGGCTTAAGCACAGTTTGAAAACAAAGAGACTTCCAAACATCCCTTGAGCAAGAAGCAAAATACCAGTTTGTATAATCGCCTGCCCACAGTAAATTTCATGGATTCTCCAAATTAAGAAGAGCCCTTTGCCACCAAAATGTTGCTGAACTCTGGCTTATTACAGGGATGTCTATGAAAGTTCATATAACACCAACCTCTCAAGAATGATTTCAGACAATTGATTTATTTTCCAGAAACAATCTGTACCAACAAAAGATACCTAAATTTAAATATATATATATATTCAGGATTTCTTTTGTAATGGGATCCTGCTTCTGTATTCCAATGACTATCCAAGGCGACTAACAAAATTTAAAAACACAATCTAAAATAATTGAATGCTAAATCATGTAGTTATTAGCAACCTGTTGAAAACAAGAGAAAATGTATGGATTTTGTAAATGTTCAGAGAAGGAAGCCAATGGACAGTATGTTTCATAGCTTTGGGTGATGAATTTCATAGCTTTAGAACAGGGATGTCAAACTGCCGGCCCGTGGGCCGGTTTCATCATACCGAAGCCGCGCCCACCCCACTGCCAGCAATGCAAAAAGAGTCGCAATACATTGCGACAGGTCACGTGATGTGGTGAGTTTGACCCCCTGCTTTAGAATGTCACAGAAACAGGTTGTTTCCCATTTGCTGGATTAATGACAACAGGAGAATCTTCAGAATAGCTTCTCCTGCAGATCCTAATAACCAGACAGACTGATAATGGAAAGGATGATTGATATTTCAGACAGTCCAGTGAAAACCAATGAGATCTTAAACATTACTACCAAACTCTTAAATTGTATCTAGTAAACAAATGGTAACTAGCACAGATCTTTCAATGCAAACCTTATAGAAACCTTTGTATCAGGTACAATTTGCAGTTTAACTACCACTTCGGGGGCATTGTTGGTGGAGGATTAAGATTCCTGATTCCTTCCCTTTTACTTTGCTTCCTTCAACTAATATTTTTAAAAGTTTCCAGGAAAAATGTATTTCACCTAAAATCAGAGAAGTTACAGGGTGTGGGGCTTCAGGCTTCCATTAAGAAAAACAGGTTTTTATCTATAACATGAATATAGCTAATCCTATCTTGTTTGTTTGTTTATTTGTTTAACAAATTTATATGCTATCCCAACTCACACATGGTAACTCTGGTGGCTTACAGCATTAAAATTTTACAATGGAAGAACCCATTATCCCTTCACCTTATACACACTGGCTGTGGCAACCATACAATCAAACCAAATCAACTCCATATCAACCTGTGGTCCCCAGGCCTGCTAACAAAGCCACATCTTCAGGGCCTTCTGGAAAGATATCAAGGTGGGGGTAACTTATCTTCAGGAAAATGATATTCCAAAGGGAGGGAGACATCATAGAGAAACCCTTTCCATTGATCCTGCTAGATCAGCGGTTCTCAACCTATGGGTCGCGACCCCATTTGGGGTCGAACGACCGTTTCACGGGGGTTGCCGGACACTGCGGTCCGCCATTTTGTTTTTTTGTTTTGTTTTTTTTTGTTTTTTCATCGTGCGCATGCTGCGCGTGCGCGGATCGGCCCATCGCGGTCCGCCATTTTGGGTTTTTTTGTTTTTTTCATCACGTGCGCGCCGCGCATGCGCGGTTCGGGCCGTCGCGCGCGCGCCACGCATGCACGAATCGGCCCGTCGCGGTCCGCCATTTTGGTTTTTTTGTTGTTTGTTTTATTTCATCACGCGCGCCACGCATGCGCGGTTCGGGCCGTTGCGCACGCGCCGTGCGTGCGCGGATCACCCCGTCGCAGTCCGCCATTTTTGTTTTTTTTGTTTTTTGTTTTGTCGCGCGCGCGTCGCACATGCACGGATCGGCCCAGCATGCACGCGCACGACGGGGTTGCGCCGCGCATGGGCGGCGCAAGTGGGATCTCAACCTGAAAAAGGTTGAGAACCACTGTGCTAGATGTACTTTTCTAATAGATGGGACCTGCAACATACCTTGCTTTCCTGTTTTGGTGGTCCAGGAAGACATAACTGGGGAGAGGCGGTCCTTTCAGAAACAGTTTCTCTCTTCATTTCTATATATGTCCAACCAGACCACATCAAGCACTTCATCTGCAAACAAGATTTATCTCTACTTCAACCTAAAAAGAATATAGGCAATTTGATGTATGATTAGCTTTTTTTCAAATAAAAGAAAATGAAAAAACCCAAATAATAGCAAGAGTAGCTTGCCACTAGACAAGAAAAATGAAAGTTATTCAAAATTGATTTGTTACATATCAGATGTTGTTAAATCCATTGAAAATTATTAATAGTTTGTAACCCATCCTTGAAGAAAATAGCATCTGCAGTTGAGTTGTCAAAGCAGGCAAGATGGTAATTAGAGCAGCATGAGTGAAATCTTGTGTTTATGTGTGTGTGTGATTGGCATACACACAACAGGGGCAGGGTTTGGAACATGTTGGTACAAATGTTTTGATCCCCTCTGCAGGCACTGATGCTGGAAGATGATACTTCCCTTTTTAAGGCATTGGATGATAGAGCTGTTCTCACTTAGCCAGAGATCTGCTGACTTGAATCAACAATATTTAGGAGCAACAGATAGCTAGACCAAAATATATATCAGTGGATTTGTGCCTGGCAAAATCCCCAAATAACAGCCAACAACAAGAAACTTATGAGATAGTTTGAATTGAAATATGGAGTGGAGACTGACCTGAAGTCACCGAGAGACTTTTGTGGCTGGAAATGTCATTGAATCTGGACTTCTCCAACCTAATCCAAATAATCCTTAACTATTACTCTACAGTAATAGGGCAGAGTAAGTATTTGCAGATGCATGCAGATACAAATGTGGGTATCTTTTATGTATATGTATAGATATAATTTCATTGGCAAGAGAGATTTTGTTTAATATTTAAGCTTATTTCTCAAGTCATATCTATTTCTCTGAACAGTAGGTTTTTCAGAACAGAATTTTTTCGACTTTCTAGCTCTGTAACCCAGTTTAAAATACATTCCAGCATAATCATAATTTAGAATGCACTGAATTTTCTGTTCTCTCCCACTCCCAGAGCACAGATTACAAATTAATGTTATTTGATTCACAGAGTATTGCATCACCTTCTAAAATAACGAGACTGTGCTGTGTAACTTGTATTGATACACTGATTATTTTTAGAATGTTTTCAAACAGATGTGGGGACTATAAAATGACACATCAGTTTATCATTACTTTACAGAAGTGGGATGAAAAATACAGAGTTATAAAAACATATATGTTGCAGACAAAGACAATTGCTTTGCTTTAAAGATGTTCACTTTTGTGCTCTAAACTACTACAACAAAAAGTGTTCCTTTAGGTAGTTATGTCAGATTCTGACACTAAATGAATGGAGTATTAATGGAGTTAAGAGTATTAATGGGTATGTACTCAAAATCAAAGATAATTAATCCTCCAAAGTGTCAAAATTGATGAAAGTTTGGCATGACCAGTACAGGACAGCAGAGTTGCTTTATTTCGGTGTTACTATTTTCTTTAGAAAATACACATTCTTCTACATACAATGTGCATCAATTTATCATCCTATATATCACCTCTGCTGCATTAAATTAGAGTCTTATGAGATGATCAGGGCCCTATCTTGTGATTCTTTTATGCTTGCAGCATGCATTCAGCTACTATAAGCTTGATTCATGCCCTACCTGGCCAATCCATGTGGCTGGAAAGCATTTGTATGGCTGGATTCAGGAGATACTTAATGTTCTATGGAGAGATGTCTATATGGAATTAGCATCTATCTTAAAAGATTAATGATATGTCCCTTCTTGAAGAAGTCACCTCTTGAACCTGTTAATTCACACAGTTATCAGCTTATATCCAACCTTTCTATTTGAAGATTGGAAATTCTGAAGGTTTTGGAAATATTGGTGTGAATGCACGTCTAGGAAATGATAGGGGAAAAAGATTTTATAGATTTATAGCAGTCAGGGCTTATGCTGGATATGGGATGGAATAACATTGTTTACCTCATTGAATGACCATTGAAAACTGAACGGAGTACGCACATATTCATATTCATCCTATTTGACTTCCCCATAAGTATTCAATAACAACAATGTCATGGTTTCCTGAAGGGTTGGGCTTGGAAGAATTGTACTGCACTGGTTCTTCTCCTTCCTAAATGGGCAGTTCAGTCGGTGTGCTTGGGTAAGAATACATCCATAATTACTCCTCTATAGGTTCCTCCATGGCTCAATCCTCCATTCATGCTGTTTAACATCTATGTGAAGCCATCAAAGAAAATCATTCATCAGTTTGGTACCTGATAATGACTGGTTGTATAATGCTAACCCAAGACTGGACTGAGAGCACTATAGAAGTCTTAGCATTGTGCCTGGAAGATATAAAAGTTACAAGATAAAGCAACCTCAGGTTGCTGGTTGTTGATGACCAATCTGATTGAGTCCAATTTTGTTGAATGGGATTGTACTCTCCTTGAAACAGTAGAATCATGATTTGGACTAGGACAGAGCTGCAGGTGGTAGCTGTGCCAAGGACAGCTTTGCCCAGCTCTGGCTATTGCTCCAACTAAGTAAAGCATTTGGACGACCCGCATAGCGCATGCGTGGCGCGCGTGCGATGGCCCGCAACGCACATGCGTGATGCGGGATGTCGCGCCGCGCATGCATGATGTGGGCTGTTGCGCACGCCGTGCATGCGCGATGCACATTGTCGCATGCACATCGTGCATGCGCTATGTGGGCTGTCACACTGTGCATGTGCGATGCGGGCTGTCGCGCTGCACATGCGCGGTACGGGCCGTCGCACGCGTCGTGCATGCACGATGCGGGCCGTTGCACCACGCATGTGCGATGCAGGCCATCGCGCGCACCACACATGCGCAGTACAGACCATCACGCCATGCATGCATAGTACAGCCCATCATGCGCACGTCGTGCATGCGCAACGCGGGTCGTTGCGCCACGAATGCGCGATGCGGGCCATTGCGTGAGTGCCACGCATGCACGGTACGGGCTGTTGCGCGTGCGCCCGCATGCACGATGCGGGCCACCGCACATGCGTGGCACAGGTTGGGGTCGCAGCCTGGAAAAGGTTGAGAACCACTGCTATAAGTGAATATACTTCTAACTTAAATCTACAATCAAAAAACATCCAAAGAATGATGGTAAAGAATGAACAAACAATCTAGACAACAGAATGTGAACTAGAAAAAAATGACTTAACTGGTGAAGTTACAGATGAAGGGAATTATAACTTAATACAAACAAGACAAAACTTACAAGACTTGGATACAGAGGCAGATACGACGGGAGGCCTGGGGTAGGCTGCTCTCGGGGAACAAGGCCTCGCTGCCTGAAAGCGATATCTTGTTCTGGCCCCTTGAACCTCTCCCGGAGTACTGGTAACGAGCGAAATCCAGACCCTGGACTCAGGCTGCTGCTGCTCAATGCCAGGTCGGTGGTAAATAAAGCTCTCCTCATCTGGGGCTTGATTCTAGATGAGGAGGCCGACCTGGCATGTGTAACTGAGACCTGGCTGACCCCAGAGGGAGGAGTTCCCCTCTCTGAGATGTGTCCTGCTGGGTTTCAGGTATGGCATCAGCCGTGACTACAGGGAAGGGGGGAGGAGTGGCGATTATAGCTAAGGAGTCACTCGGGCTGCGCAGACTCGCTGCTACCGAGATATCAGGTTGTGAGTCCCTTCTTATGAGGTTGGACCTAGGTGTACAGGTGGGTCTGTTGCTTACGTACCTGTCTCCCAGCTGCGTTTCTACAGCCCTGCCCACGCTACTCGAGGAGGTAGCCAGGTTGGTGGTTGAGTTCCCCAGACTTATTGTCTTGGAGGACTTTAATGTGCCATCACTTGGTGAGTCCTCTGGGTTGGCGCGGGAGTTCTTGGCTTCCATGGCAACCATGGACCTGACACAAGTAATTGAGGGCCCAACCCATGAGAGGGGACACACACCTGACTTGGTTTTTCTCTCGGAACAGCTGAGGAATGATCTGATATTGAGGGAATTAGAAGTGTTGCCCATGTCATGGACAGATCATTTTCTGCTGCGGCTTGAGTTTACGACACCAATCCTCTCTCGCAGGGAGCCGGAACCGATTAAATGGTTCTGCCCCAGATGCCTGATGGACCCTATTGGTTTTCAGAGGGTGCTTGGGGAATTGCCGGATTCGCTCATACACAGTTCGGCGGAGTCCCTAGTGACGGCCTGGAATATGGCCGCTACGGGAGCTCTAGACCGGATTGCGCCGTTGCGACCTCTCTGTGGTAACAGACCCAGGAGATCTCCTTGGTTTACCGAGGAACTCAGGGGGATGAAGCGCCAGAAGAGACGTTTAGAGAAGCAATGGAGGGAAAGCAGATCCGAATCTGATCGATCAAAATTGGGAGCTTATATTAAGACCTATTTGGAAGCAATCACTACGACAAGATCTCAGTATCTTTCCGCATTGATTGCGTCTGCGGAATCTCATCCGGCTGCCCTGTTTAGGATGACTCGATCCCTCCTGGATACGGGGAGGAGAGAGGAAACTTTGCAGGACAATGCCGAAGAATTTAACAGCTTTTTCGCAGATAAGGTCGCTCAGATCCGGGCTGACTTGGACTCCAATTGGAATACAGTGTCGGCTGACAATGAGTCAGTCGAAATGACAGAGGCCCGTCTTAGTCCTGTTGAATGGGAGGAGTTTGACCTGGTAACTCCTGATGACGTGGACAAGGCCATTGGAGCTGTGAGTTCTACCACCTGTTTACTGGACCCGTGCCCCTCCTGGCTGGTTTTGGCTAGCAGGGCGGTGACACGGAACTGGATCCAGGCTATTGTTAACGCTTCACTGAGGGAGGGGTCCTTTCCGGCTCCCTTAAAGGAGGCACTTGTGCGCCCCCTCCTCAAGAAGCCTTCCCTGGATCCGGCAGTTTTAAATAACTATCGTCCAGTCTCCAACCTTCCCTTTTTAGGGAAGGTTGTTGAGAAGGTGGTGGCACTCCAACTCCAACGGTCCTTGAATGAAACTGATTATCTGGGCCCTCAGCAGTCTGGGTTCAGGTCCGGTTACAGCACGGAAACTGCTTTGGTCGCGCTGACCGATGATCTCTGGCGGGCCCGGGATAGAGGTTATTCCACTATCCTGGTGCTTCTTGACCTCTCAGCGGCTTTCGATACCATCGACCATGGTATCCTTCTGCGCCGGTTGGAGGGGCTTAGAGTGCGGGGCACCGTTTTGCGGTGGTTCACCTCCTACCTCTCTGGCCGGTCGCAGTCGGTGTTTGCAGGAGGTCAGAGATCGGCTCCGAGGTCTCTTCTGTGTGGAGTCCCTCAGGGGTCTGTTGTCTCACCTCTGCTTTTTAACATATACATGAAACCATTGGGTGAGATCATCCGATGACACGGGGTGAGTTTTCATCAATATGCTGATGATACTCAACTTTACATCTCTACCCCGCGTCATTACAATGGAGCAGTGGAAGTGATGAACTGGTGCCTGGAGGCTGTTGGGGTCTGGATGGGTGCCAACAGGCTCAGACTCAATCCCGACAAGACGAAGTGGCTATGGGTTCTGCTCCCAAGGACAGTTCCATCTGTCCATCCATCACTGGGTGGGGAAGTTTTATCCCCGTCTGAGAGGGTTCGCAACTTGGGTGTCCTCCTCGATCCACAGCTAAGTTTAGAATACCATCTTTCGGCTGTGGTGAGGGGGGCATTCGCCCAAGTTCGCCTGGTGCGTCAGTTGCGGCCCTATTTGGATCAGGAGTCACTCCTCACAGTCACCCATGCCCTTGTCACCTCGAGATTCAACTTGTATTCTGTTGTGAGCCGCCCTGAGTCTGGGGAGAAGGGCGGCATATAAGTCAAAGGAATAAAATAAATAAATAAATAAATATGGAAAAGATACTTTATGCATTAGAATGTCAAAATAAACCTGAGAAGAAAGAAAACTTAACAAAATGGATACTGCCAGGAAAATCATTGTTTGGGAGACAAAAAACATATATCCTATCTACTATGTATCCTCTGCTCCTAACAATAACTACAAAAATACAAGAACTGGACAAGTTGAAAATATTAATTTTGAAAACAATTTGGCAAAGGAAGAATATTAGAGACGGGCTGAAGAGACTGGATTTGCCCTACCAGATGGAATATTATATGAGTAAACACTTGTTTGAATATGGCTAAATAAACAAATAACTTTGGCCATAAAGAGACTTTAGAATAAGTAGGATAAGAGATATAAGTTATTAAGTATTTGGTTCTTCAAGACATTAAGTGAAATGAGTGTTGAAACAGCAACAAGTTTATTTAACTCTGAACAGAAGCAGCTCAAATAGCTGCTGTGCAGCTATTTATATGGTTAGCCTCCAGGCGGCAGCCAATAGGTTTAAAGTAACAGTTTTCCACCCAAAACCTAATTACCAGCCTGGAGACAGCAAGTCTGGCTTAAGTAACAGCAGCCACTACATGTTCTGTCTGGCCCCTCTCAGCTCATTAAAATCCACATAAATATGTCTTTAAGAGGTTTATTTAACACATTTCAAAAGAATTCACTTCAAAGCACGCTGCTGGCATTTTGCTGGCAGAAACAGCCAAGTCTCATGTATTTACATTTAGATTAACACATGCTCCTTCCACACCTTCCAATTAACTCACTCTTTCTTTATCACATTGTCCAAGGCCTCATTATTCTCCCGTAGATTCCCAAAACATCAGAAGACTGAAGTCAAACGCACGGTTCCAGATATCAGGCTACTCCTTGATTAACGTTGCTCGTGACAAAGGCGTAGTCTCTCTGTCCCCTTCTAATATAGTGTCCGATACGTCACTTCCCCTCATTACTTCCTTTTTCCACTTAACTGACACCGTCGCTTATCAAACCTTCGGAATCTCGGATCAAGCCATCTATCTTCTTGATCCAAATCTGACCCCTCACTTTGTGAATCTGATCCAGACTGCCTGTAAATCTCCTCCCTGTCTGGCTCAGCTGCCGGGAGGGGAAAATACCCAGAGGGGCCTGGCTGCTCTTCCTCGGCTGCCGGGAGGGGAAAATACCCAGAGGGGCCTGGCTGCTCATCCTCATACTCTGACACTTCCCAAGCTGGTCTAGGGACACTCACAACACTACATAACAACAGAATCTAGGTCAGACATTCAAACAAGTGATTAGACATTAAGTAAGTGATTCAAAACAGTTGTGACCAATACATTACATAAGTAATATAGTATTTTTTGATAAGATACAAAATGTAAAAATATTAGGATGTTGTAAGTGAAGGAAAAGTTTGAATTTTAAAGACAAATTAAGTTTGAAAAGATTTAGGATTAAGGAATGATTGAAATATTGAGGGGAAATTAGGTTTAATAAGAACTCTGAAAAAAAGGAGATTTAACTAATTTTTACAAATAGAAGTGAAATATAAATTGACTAATAAGATGTTATGGATAGATGTTATGATAGATAAGTAGCATAGTATCTCTATAATATATGAAATATGAAAATACTGGGATAATATATTTAAATGGAAAAATTTGGATATTTAGATGTTAAATACTGGGAAAAATATGATTGACATGAATTGTTTGAATATTATGGAGAAACTGAGCTTAAACAAGATTTATGAAAATAAGATATATGGTGAATCAGTAAGATGACTCTTACGAAAATAACATAAGCTGATAAGAAAAAAATGCTATATATGGACGCTACTATTGTTGGTATAAATATAGAAGAAAATGTTTTTATTTAATCATTTAAATATGGAAAATATCAAATATTAGAAATTATATTTATTTAATGTTGTAGAAGGAGAATACTACTGGGTGAAGAGAAGATCAAGGAAATATATTATTAATATATACTAATTATGGAAATATAAAAATTAATTATTATTGATTGTCTATTAACTATTATTAATTGTATATTCTTTTCTAAAAAATTTATGAACCAAGACAACACGCTGTACACCAGGCACTAAGGTTGTTATTGTAAAAAACCAATAAAACGTTTACCAAAACAAATTAAAAATTGTGCTACTTATCCTGCGGAATTTACAGAGAAGGAGAAAGGGTTGTGATATAGAAACAAAGCTCTGAACCCAAGCTTTAAATTTGTTATGTATCTGAATTGCTTAACATGGTGCAATATTTTGTCATAGAAGGAATCTTGGGCTTAATGGGCTATGACATTTTAGTTGTAGTGTTATTTTAACAAAATAATCTCCTCCAGTCTTTTTAATATTGTATGTTACAACATATTTCTGGCAGGACTGACATGGATAGAATAACACTGATTGGCCTTGATGGCTATAGCAAAGCTAGGCTTCTACAATATTATTTTGGATTCCTTTTAAAGAAAAGAAAAATTACAGTGTGTGAATAATTGTAATGCTTACGGCTAAAAATGTTTGCTTAGCCTTTAATATGCCATAATTTTTAGCAGTCATATTTGGTTGGATTTAGACTTGGTGTAGGACTACTAAAAAGAGTGGAAAATAAATTAGGTAAATTTTGTTTATTTCAATGGCTATAATCAAAACATGATTATGTTTATATCAAAGTAGTTTTATGAACTGTACTTTTCTGAATACAAATGCTATGCATTATAGTCTATGTTAAAGGAAATAAAAGAAATATAGTAAACCATGCATCATTGTTTAATAAATTCTGTGTTAGTCTAGCTGTTTACTGACATTTGTGTTAATTTTATATTTAAAACGAGGTTTTAACACATTTATGTTTTATATACATGTATGGCCTTGTGTGGAAACCTAGAGTAAAAGTATTATTTCCTTTGGGTTGGTTTATATTGCCCAGTGAGAACACAGAAGAATGCCACCTAAAACCATTTCTGACAACTCATTGTGTCTTTATTCATTAAAGTATTATTTACTTTTCCCATATGCAATTGAGCATGGAGGTAAAATAGATTTTCAAATGATGCAAAGCACTGTACAGTTTATTTTATTTGCTTTGCAGTAACTAAGTTAAATAAACTGCACAATGCTGTGTACCATTATGGCACTCTTTCATTAAGACTGTAGATTTCTAAGAGTTACATGTTAGAATGAAAGGTTATAAAAATAATGTAATATGGACTGCGTGAGTTATATCATAATGCACACTGATTTTGTAATGACAGGTCAGCTAAATTTGTGATAAAGAGAAGGCTTAAAATAATTCATTTGGGACTTTTAATAAGGATTCATGATGAACTAGACATCCCTGAAAGTGCAGAGATGGCCAGGCAGCAGTGATTGATGGCCAGGCAGCAAATTCTGACCAGCAAAGTCTCTCCGGAAAAAGGAAATTGTGAGATTGGCCACTAGTATTCTTCTTGTGAGTAGACCGTAGGAACTGAGGGTTTTGTGGTTAGCTGATGTGTGGAGCTGCTGGAAGTGGAGAGATTTCAGTCAAGCTCACAGCCATAATGCAGTCTACAGTACATGGGTATAATTTTTGACGAGCCTTGTTTCTTAATTATTATTAAATTTAACTATTTTATACTGCTTTGTGATTTGTCTGAAGTTTATTTACACTTTATAACACTTATATCAGCTACATATGAGTTGCCTACTCTTTTAAAAAATGCAGTATTGTTATTCAGATTTGACTGTATAATTCCAGTCCTAATAAAGAGTCAGAAACTTGATCCTGAAGTCTGAATTGTTGGTTCAGAAATTTGGGCCATCATAGTTACATTATATTTAATAATTCAAATTTAATAAATAATAATAATAATAATAATAATAATAATAATAATAATAATAATAATAATAATAATAATAATAATAATAATAATAATAATGTTGGAAGGGACCTTGGAGGTCATCGAGTCCAACCCCCTGCTCAGGCAGGAAACCCTATACCATTTCGGACAAATGGCTGTCCAGTCTCTTCTTAAAAACTTCCAGTGTTGGAACATTCACTACTTCTGGAGGCAGGCTGTTCCATTGGTTAATTGTTCTAACTGTCAGGAAGTTTCTCCTTAGTTCTAGGTTGCTTCTCTCCTTGATTAGTTTCCATCCATTACTTCTTGTCCTACCTTCAGGAGCTTTGGAGAATAGCTTGACTCCCTCTTCTTTGTGGCGGCCCCTGAGATATTGGAACATTGCTATCATGTCCTCCCTCATCCTTCTCTTTGTTAAACTAGACATACCCAATTCCAGCAACCGTTCCTTATATGTTTTAGCCTCCAGTCTCCTAATCATCTTTGTTGCTCTTCTCTGTACTTTCTAGAGTCTCAACATCTTTTTTACATCGTGGTGACCAAAACTGGATGCAGTATTCCAAGTGTGGCCTTAACAAGGCAATGTAAAGTGGTATTAATACTTCATGTGATCTTGATTCTATCCCTCTGTTAGTGCAGGCCAGCACTGTGTTGGCTTTTTTGGCAGCTGCAGCACACTGCTGGCTCATATTTAAATGATTGTCCACTAGGACTCTGAGATCCCTCTCACAGTTACTACTATTGAGCAAGGTACCACCTATACTGTACCTGTGCATTTGGTTTTTCTTGCCTAAATGTAGAACCTTACTTTTTTCACCATTGAATTTCATTTTGTTAGATAGTGCCCAGTGTTCAAGTCTGTCCAGGTCCTCCTTTATCTTAAGCCTGTCTTCTGGAGTGTTGGCTATTCCTGCCAGCTTGGTGTCATCCACAAATTTGATGAGTTCCCCATCTATCTCCTCGTCCAAATCGTTGATGAAGATGTTGAAGAACACTGGGCCTAGAACAGAGCACTGGGGCACCCCACTACACACTTCCCTCCATGTAGATGCAGTTCCATTGAGGACCACATGCTGAGTATGGCCAGTCAGCCAGCTATGAATCCATCTGGTGGTGATGCTGTCTAACCCACATTTTTCTATCTTATCGAGTAGTAGGTTGTGATCTACTTTATCAAATGCCTTACTGAAGTCCAAGTAAATTATATCCACAGCATTCCTCTGATCCACTAATTTTGTCACTTGATCAAAGAATGCAATAAGGTTTGTCTAGCATGATCTGTTTTTGACAAACCCATGTTGGCTTTTAGTAGTGATTTTGTTTGCCTCTAGGTGTTCGCTGATTCATTGTTTGATTATCTTTTCCAGAATCTTCCCAGGTATTGAGGTCAGGCTGATAGGTCTGTAATTTCCTGGATCCATTTTTTTCCTTTTTTGAAGATGCTTACCCTAACTAATCAGTGTGTAGAGCAGACAATGATAAAAAATCAATAGTTATTAAATTGCCCTCCAGAAAGTTTTTGTAAATTCTTACTATCTTTTTCTCTTTCTTGGATTCAGCATACATGCATTTCTATCATACAAAACAAATAATTGTTAAACTGAACAGGCACAACAAATTTTAGTGCAAAAGGTCATTTTTAAGAGAAAATGGTTAAGACTTGAAGAGAAGGGCTTAGATTGAAATGGCCATCTCAACCATAACTGCAGTATATAGTATTGCTGCTGAAACACTAATAAAAAGGTAAGCATAGTGGATATTTGTTGGATTACTTTTACCATGGTTGACAGTAAACCTGTGATTGCTTTTCCAGAACTCCAGGAGAAGAAAAGTAATGTCTATATGTAAGGAGACTTTACTTTGAATTTTATCAGAGATGCTGAATTTTAAACTATGTCAGCAGTATTCCTGAAGTATGTAAATTTTATGGTGGGTTTTTTGTTTTGTTTTTGCTTCCAGAATGATAGTTGTCTTTAGAAGTAGGAAAAGCCCAATGAAATTTTATATAACTACATTTTTGAAAAGCTTAAAGTGAGAAATCGTGTTTTGCCTTTTGTATGCTGGATAGAAAACCAACTCTCTGTAACAACACAATATTGTAGTGGTAAAATATGTCATTGCCTTGGTTCACACACATTGTATTAAACTATTATTTCTTTATCAGCTTTCTGTTGAATAAACTATAATTGTCTAACTGACATATAACACTGAATGAATGGACACATCATTTAAGCCATATATACTGTTAGGGCTTAAAACAACTCAAAGTTGAACATGCTCCAGGTTAAGACAGCTGCTAAAATCACAATGGGTTAAAGCCAACTGTCAGGAAATTTGCAATGTTATTGTTAAATGGCATGCACAATACTTCATTCTCTAATTTCAAAATCACACTAACCCTGTGGAACTGGATGGGCTGATAGATAGTGTCTGATCCAAAGTTACTTAGCAAACCCTCATTGCTGAAACTAGACTTGAGCCAGAACCCAACACTATAAATTCTACCAACCTTCCACAACCTGATATCTTCCAAATGTGCTGATCAATCCTTATATGTTAGAGGTAGCTGGAATAAACATAAAGTAGTGCCACATGGGCAACATGATCACATTAATCAAAGAACGGCTAATGCTCAAGTTCATATGTCTCAATACACTGATATAATCTCAGTCAAATTAGTGATATTATGCAAGAATAATAAATTTTATCCTAAGTGGTTATTTTGGGTTTCAAGGATGATAAATAAATATTTAAATGTGACACATACAACCAACTTTTATTTCCTTGTTTCCTTAGAAAATGACAATTTGTTTCATAAGAACATAAGAACATAAGAAGAGCCATGCTGAATCAGGCCAAAGCCCATCGAGTCCAGCATTCTGTGTCACACAGTGGCCCACCAATTGTACATGGGGATCTTGAGCAGAAAGAGAAGGCAAAACCCTCCCTTTCCCTTGACCCCCAATAAATGGTACTCAAGGGAATCCTGCCTGCCTCAACCAACATAGAGGCGGCACATGGACATCCGTTTTAATAACCACCGATACACTTGGCATCCATGAATCTGTCTGACCCTGCCTTGAAGATATCAAGGCTGACAGCTGTCACAACCTCTTCTGGAAGTGAATTCCATAAACCAACGACCCTCTGGGTGAAGAAATATTTCCCTTTATTTGTCCTCACTTTCTTACCTATGAGCTTTAGGGAGTGCCCCCTTGTCCTAGTATTGTGTGATAGAGAAAAGAATTTTTCTCTATCCACCTTTTCTATCCCATGCATGATTTTATACACTTTGATCAAGTCACCCCTTAAACGCCGTCTTTCAAGGCTGAAGAGACCAAGGCGTTGCAATCTGGTTTCATAAGGGAGGTGCTCCATTTCTTTGATCATTCTTGTTGCCCTTTTTTGCACCTTTTCCAGTTCCATTATATCCTTCTTTCTGTGAAGAATTGTCTTTTTTGCATATGTAATTAATGGGAGCTACACTGGGGATAAGAAAACAATGAGCAGGATCAGAACCAAGGAAGGATTTTTTTTAAAATTAATATATATTTCACCTTCACTTCAGAATATAAGAGAGAAAGAAAGAGAGACAGAAAAAAATAAGTTTTAACTTCGTATCAAGCTTTTCAGGTAGGTTGGTATTAGATGTTGCTAACAGAAGGGATATGACAGAATAACAATTTGAACCATAACCTTAATTTAGCACTCTACCTTCCATATTCCATTGTCATGCTCTTCGATATCCATTTTAAAAATAGACTGAACTCTCTCTCCCTGCCATTGAAACAACTGATTTCTCTGTGTGAAGCATGAAAATAATTTTGAGAAGCTGAGTCTACATCAAGTAGGGCCATTGGTGGCAACTTTTGCTTTACTGCTTTAGTGTGTGTGTGTGTCTGTGTATTTACATATATATTCACATATAAATGGGTTTTTTTTAGAAAATCAACAAATTAAATGGTAACAACATTTGCAAGATGACAAAGTGCAGATAAGATGAAATATTGTTCCATTAAAGAAAAACAAAATCCATGAATGTACAATCACTAATATGATTACTGAAATAAATTACTATATCATCGCAATAATAGCACTTCCACCAAACTGTATAACTTTGCATTCGGCAGATGTCCAGACTAGGTTGTGCAAGTTTAAATGAAGGCTGAAAGTTATGTGATTATATTTGGTGGTTTCAGACCAAATTCCTTTACAAGTCTTCATCCAGCTCCATTACAAAAAGACAATGCAGTTATTCCCAGGAAGAATGCTGCAGTCCAGCTTCATATCTGGAAAAAAGCATTCACAGTAAAAGAGATATATCCAATAATGTTTTGTTAACATCACTTTGTTTCATTTAAATGCTAGAAATAGTGTTCATGATAGCCTGTTTTAAGTGATAAAATAATCTGATAAATATTAACCTCTAACTTTGTTTGTTAGTATTAATGAATAATGCTAAAGATACATGGAAGTGGCATAATTTATCTGTTTTTTTTAGAAAGAGAAAGAATATTCAAATTGACTGTGCAGATTTTGCTCAACAGGAGCTTTCCATTAAGAATGCATTTAGTTAATGGAGACATATGGCATCCATAATGCACAAAATCCCAAATGGTATTCTTGATCTCCTCTGATTGTAATAAAGAATTAAAAATATCTATAATCCTTTGCAATATGTGATGGTGTAGATGGTGATGTGAATTACCTTCTAATTATTCGAAACTAAGAAGTTATTGCTTCACACAATGCACTGTTAGGGGTAAACTGATCAGTATGCTGCAACTGGGATTCATGAAGTAAAATTGAGGAGAGTTAGGTATAGATCTAGTCTTCCACTTTTGAAATGCATCTTCTTGATTGCTGCAAAAGCTTCCTCATCTAAGATAAAGTTGGTGGTAATGCTGCAGCAGCACCAAAAGATAGGTGCAATAACATTTCTGTTTTTAAGAATTTTGTCTGGATAGATATCTGGCAAATACTATTAATAGTACTTAACACCAAATACTTTACAGCTTAGGAAAACATGCAGAATATTTTTAATTTACATTTTATCATTCAACCAGTTATGCTTTATGAGCTTTATACAATTTCAAAACCCCCAAATCTGGGGGCAGGATAAAAAAAATAGTTTAACATAAATGCTACAATAGCATTTTGCTTGGGTACCAATCCTCACATCTGGTTCTACAGAGAGCAGAAGATAGCCTTTCCTGCCTGAATAAATCCTTGTCCCCCTATTAGACTTTCAAGAAGGATTTCCTGAAATCTTCATGAGATTTATTCAATCCAACATGGTTTAATGGGGCAACATGGTGCAAGTATCTTTTAATAGGGTAATTCCAAATAAAGGTTGAGGAGTGGTGAATAAGTGACATTTACTTTTCTCTCTTTCAATTTTATGAATACAATTGTTTTACAACTCCTCCTCTTGCTCCTCTTCAAATGTAGAATCAAAGGGCAGGAGCGAATGCACACAAAATCATGTTATTTGTATGATAAAGTTAATCAAAATGGATTTTTCTTAAAAACAAATAAAAGAACTAACCTAGTTGAGCCTTTTTCAATTTATACTTGGTTGTAGTTATTGTTTATTCCTCACTGGATAATGTACATTCCTTCAACATTACATTAGATAGTGATAAATTCTTGATATTTCTTCACTAAGTCTATTATTTTTGTTGAGGCAACCAGGTCTGGACTGCATAAATATGAATTACCAGTATGTGTCAGCAAAGAGATACAAGGAACCATGTAATTCTATGCTGCATGGTCATTTGTATTTTTGCAGACCAGTTCTGTTTGTCTTAATCATTTCAAACCCCACCCTGCCTTCCAAAAAATAAAATAATGAAATAAAATAATTTTTTTGCATTTTTCTCATGATTAGTTTTGAATTATGATGTAAAAGCCAGACTTACAAGCAATGTACTTTTTGATCATTTGAAATCATTCAGTTTGATTTTTTTCATCATTAAAATTCTGTTTCCTTTGTTCAGTTTATTATTGCATTTGTCATTCATTTGGGTCCAAAAACTTTTCAGTGACTGTTATTTCTTCTTATTTCAACACCCTTCCACAAGAATTTTGTGATAATTTTCATAAGTTGTGGTCTTAACCACAATTCATTATTACTTTGAGAGAAAGGAAGAAATGCATATTTTCTTACCACGAAGTGAATATATTCGGTAATGGGGATGGCTATGTAGTTGAAATGAAAGTCCTTTTCAAGCAATATAAATTTTGTGACTTCTATCTGTTATGAAATCAAGTAAATTTATTTTAGTGATTTGAAATCTGACATGAGCAATACTTGATAAATTCAACCTCTGAACTCACCAGACCTTCAGAGGCCTTGGCTTCAGGCTGCTGTTATTAAATGCCAGTTCAGTCTCTAATAAGATGTCCCTCACTGTAATTTAATCACAACTGAGAGGCCAAACTGGCATATATTACTGAGATGCGCCTGGGACCAGATTGGGAGTCCTCTTTCAAAATGTGCCCAACTGACTTCTGGGTGTGTGGCATTAATTGAGACCTTAACAACTGTCATCTGAGAGTCTCTCTTTTTTTAAAAAAAAATGGTTTTTTTTTAATTCTTAAGACAAAGTACTCAGGACACACCATGGTGGTGGGATAATCAAACATCCAAAAACAAAACATATATACATAGTACAATCAATACATCAAATATTCTCTCTCTTTTTCCCTCAAATAGCATAATATATTTAAAATAATCCAATTCTAGCTTAAATTTATTCAACCTGAACCTGTTTTAAAGCTTTATGAATTTAAAATACCATAATCCAATTAACTTTAAATAAAAACATTATCAATTCAGGTATCTCTTCCAAATATATTCTAGTTCCTTAATTTTAACATACTTCTTATTTATTTCTTCTTCCACTAATATCCCCTATTTAAAATAAAATATTGATCTATCCGATACATATCTAATCCATCAATTAATCAATCTCTTTAAGCTGACAGAATAATGTCAGACCTTAAATCATTTCAATCCATTAGACAGACTTTGAATTACATCCAGTTAATTATCATAACTACTAACATCCATGTCATCAAACAAACACATCATCTTGTTAAATTAACTCAATTAATTATTAATTCAATCCGAATCTAAAACATCTCTTCAAATTTCGTCATTCCATTACATAATATTTTTCATACAAATAAACCTATCATTCTAAAAAATACATTCTTAATCTTCTAGATTACCTTTAATCCATTATATAATTAAAGTGACAAAATAATATTAAGCTTTAAATAATTTCAGTTCGTTAAGCAAATTTCAAATTTCATCCACTTGATTATCATGCCTTACCACATCTATATTATCATACAAAAACATCATCCACTAATTTAAAACACTCAGTTGATTATTGAAACAATGCAGATCTAAAAAACCACAATTTTTCCCATTCCAGTAGATAATAATTTTCATCAAAATAAACCTATTATTCCACCAATTATATTCTTAATATATTTTATGATATCTGTTCTAATAATCACCCTCTATTTTCCCCCCTTATTTCTAAGTCTGAATCTTAGTCCTTAAAACAGTCCATAAATCAACAGTGCCTTTTAATCCATTACACATCATTTTAAATTTCTATTTTCAGTCTTATTCTGGCCTTCTTTCTATGCCAGACAGGTTTCCATAACCAAGCTTCCCTTTCAACCGATAGATCTCTCTTTATTGCTTGCAGTGCCCTTTGAAGCGATAGGAATCCCATCCTCTGTTTTATTTATTTATTTATTTATTTATTTAATTTAGTTTATAAATAGGCCTCTGTTTCTCTCATCCTTAAAGCTTTGTTGCTTTAAAGTTTCAAGTCTTAATCTTTGGTTCTTCTGATCCTCAAAACTATAAATGACATGTTTATAAGATAAAGTCTCTTTTATCTCAGTTGTTTCCTCTTCTAGTAAGTTTTGATTTGTAGAATGTTCAGATATAGTCTGGAGATCAGTTTGAAGGTTTAAGTGGAACTTCTGGTTTTTAATTCTGTAGTAAACTCTTTTATTGTAGCACATATTTCTACAGTAGCCTCATAAATCTTTTTCAATATAAGTTTGCAGTTTAATTGTAACTGAGCTTTCTCCATATTGATAGTAATTGCAGAGAGTCGCTTTTTTCCTTTTTTGTGGAGGCTGTATTTAGTAAAAGTTGAGCAGTATCCACCCCCACAATTCCCACTGCTACATCAGTTTATCTTTTCTCTTGAAAAAATTTGAAGGTCAGGTCTATTCCATCTCCAAAGAATAACCAGAGGTTGCAATATTAGGTTTTCGCCAGTAGATGTCCTCAATAGTTTAAAAAAATATTTTCCTGACACCATTTCCCCCCCTTTTTTCTATCTTTTAAAATATGATGTGAAGAAAGAAATAATCTTCAAGCATAAAGTAATAGTACAGCTCTGTACTATTTTTCTGTACCCCAAGACAGATGAAAATAAAATATAGTCTCTAAAATATTATTCTATTCCTTTGTTCAACACCTTTCTTCCCAAACTTATAGAAGCTGCTTTTTCAAAACAGGGAAATAGTTCCAACAAAACTCTTACAGGCAAAAAAGAAGCAAAATAGAGTAAAGAGAAGAGCAAAAAAAAAAGTCTCACCCGGATTCACCACAGTGGTTCTTAATGCTTAGATGTTCTTTGACTTGAGGTTTGAAGCAGCTGGGTGATCGGCCATTTTACTGGCCGATCTTCCTTTTCCGTCGGCCCTCAGAGATGGCTTTGACAGCTGGAGGAGCCACCACTCCTCCGCAGCCAAGCAAAGCCTCATCGACAGAAGTTGCACCTTCCAGGGCGACTTTCGACCCACATAAGGGTCTATCGGCGGAGGGAAAACTAGCCGACGAGGAGATGAGTCTCCTCGTATGACTAGGGACACCGCAATCCGGAACCGGAAGTCTCATCAGAGAGTCTCTTAAAGATTTCAGGTGCTCTGCTCCACACGTTGTTAGATGTGAGATTCAATTCATTAACCTGGGCTGTAGAAATCAGTTAGGATTGTTGCTATTGTACCAGCTTCCCTACTGAGTGGCAATCTCCCTGCCTGAGTTGCTTGATTCCAATACTGGGTTAGCAGTGGAGTTTTCCAGACTTATGGTTCTGGGGGACTTTAACATGTCTTCATGAGGAGTAGAGCCTGAGGCATCTCAGGAATTCATGCCTACCACAGGCCTATCTTAAATTATTTGGGGTCCAACATGAGGTTCCTGTCAGAGCAGTGGCAATGAGATCTAGTATTTGGGGAATTTCTAGTATCATCCTTGTTATGTCAGATCATGGTCTGATTACCATGGTACTCTTTGGTGTTACTCTCCACTCAGGAAGGTGGGACCTTTTAAACTGGACTGCCCTGGCAATTAAAGGAATCTGATGGGTTCAGAGGGAACTGGGGGTTATTCTTCCTGGTCTTCTGCATGAAGTCCTAGTGGCCACTTGGAGTAGGAGGGCTGCCAAGGCCTTGGATTGGATTGAGCCTATACAACCTTTTTTCTCTCATGGAACCCATCATTCTCTGGATGAATTGAGGGAGATGAAATGAGAGATGTCCAGGATGAGACTGAGGCATAACAAGGGATGAAGTTAACCAAACATAGATTAGAGTTGCCATTAAGGCCTACCTTATGGTGATAAGGATGGCAACGTAGCCACCAAAAGAGCCTGAGTCACCTGAAACAAGGCTATGGGATAGCTATTCTGTTTGCCGATAGCTATCCCACAGCCTTGTTTCAGGTAAGTCAGGCTCTCTTGGTAGCTGTATGCAATAGTGTGCTGGAGTCTTGAACAATTTAACAATCAGCTTGTAAATGCTTGCAAGAGCCAATTGTTGGATTTTCAGAAATTTTGTGAGCTGGCTGACAGTAGAGCTGAGCTGATACCTGATCAGGTATTTGGAGTCATGACATGGTAGCACCAGTGGAATTGGCAGAAGATGTATTAAAACAACTGCTCACAAATCAATGTGAGTTAGGTGGCATATAAATTTAATAAATTATTATTAACGTCTGCATAGCACTGGCTATCTCTACTTAGCCTATCTCTACCTTTCAGTGCTCCACTTGCATTTGAAAGATAGCAAAATCCACATTCTGGATAGAGAGGACCATTAGTTTCAAAGAGTAGTAAAAGAAGCCACCTATGTTAGAATTGAAAAGCCCTCCCTCAAAGAGGAGGAGAAATAGAATACTGGCATATATGCATTAAACCATATTCATAAACAATGTTTTAATTCCTTAGCTATGTTTCCAATAAGTCAGCCCTAACCAACTTTATTAAGCATTCTGAGTCTCCAGCACATATAAAATATTTTTGTGCTAACTATAAATCACTACTAATACTAATTTTGGTTCATTTAAATTGAAGGTTTGTCATTCAAACTCATTACTCTACAAATTGCAGAAATATTGATATTATCTGCTTCCTTTAATTTCTTATACAAAAAAGGTTACTGACACAAATCCTGAAATCTTTATGCAATTTTTGAAGGACCAAAAGCCCTTCTTGAAATCCAGAAATTATTATGAAACATTAGAAGAGCCAAAAGATGAACAACAAATATTTAAGTTAAATGAACTTTCAAACATTGCTTTTTTGTCAATAGAATTTTTATAAACAGCTTTTTAAAAACTGGGTAGATTAATAATAATAATAACAATAACAACAATAATAATAATAATAATAATAATAATAATAATGTGCGAAGTTGAATTTGTATCATCACCAAATTGAGGCGACATTTTTAAACTGGAATTATTGCATAATATAATAATTTTAAATTATATCTACAACCAAATAATTTCCAGATACAATCTAATATGCTATATTAACTGCAGGTATTAAAAGTGTTTCCCAAATAAACAGGGTTGTTAGTAGTTGCCAAACTTTCTATATAGTTATGTAACAAACCTCAAGCTGGACCTGAAAAAGAGCTGTATTCTGATGTTCTTTATCATATTCAGTCACTGATAGTGAATGCCCAGTAGAATGCCCAGTAGAAAGTTAACCAAACTACTCAAACTTTGATTTGAGAGTTCCAAGTGGTTGCTTTAACTCAGGGGTATCAAACTCACAACATCATGTGACGTGTCATGACATATCGCGACTTTTTTCTCATTGCCGGCAATGGGATGGGCATGGTTTTGGCATGACGTATCCAGCTCGTGGGCTGGCAGGTTGACACCCCTGCTTTAACTTAATTCATAAGGCCAGTTGCGTCTCTTTCTTTTTCCCAGGGAGGGAATGGTAAATTTAAGAAACTTTTTCAGGGTTTTTATATGATATTTATTGTATATATTGATGTGGTAAAAATTCTTCTTTAAGGGGAGCCAGTTTGGTGTTGCAGTTAAGGTATCAAGCTAGAAACTGAGAAGCCATGAGCATGAAATATCCTGACTTAGGCATGAAACAAACTGGGTGACTTTGAGTCAGTCACTTTTCCTCAACTCTAGGAAGGAGGCAATGGCAAACCACTTCTGAAAAACCTTGCAAGAAAATTGTACAAGCAACCATCAGGAGTCAAGACTCAAAAGACACCAAAAACAAAATAAAACAAAACAACCCCACAACCCTTCTAAAACAGTTCTTCTTCTGTGTACCTAATATAGTACTTTGTGATTTTTCTTTTAAACAGCTGCTCTGTTTAGTAAATACAATACATAAATACAAACATTGCTTGTCTCTAGGATTGTATGCTTTGGTGAACCTCAAAGCAAAGTCAGTGCCATAAACATGTGACTTCTTTTCACCTTGAGTTCAGTGTTGTGCCCTCTGATTCATGCTAAGTATTTTCTCTTTGTTTTTTAAATGATAAAATCTATATTCAAAGGCCATTGTACTCGATTCAATGGCCTTTTTGTTTTACCTGATGACAATACCAGATAAAATCAAAGATGTACACTGCACTTTCAGTTTACCATGACTTTTGCATATAGATGGTAGCACTAGTACAGTAACCTTACTTTAGCAATTGCTACAGAGACACATGGCTTATTCTGAGTCAAGTCATTGACACATTTAATCAAGTATTATCCATATTGATTGAAAGCAGCACTTGAAATTTTTTGAGAAAAATATTTTCATTCTTTGCAGGGGAGGCTGGGAATTGAATTTCTGTATTTAAACCTTTTGCTCTACTACTGAGCTATAATGATTCTACTTTCTGCTTTCAATAAGAAATAAATACCGGGGTGCAGCAAAAAAGATAATTCTGCATGGCTGGAGAGAAATTACTATTCTTAGCTTAAATTCTTGGAAATGTGTTCACTCTCAGCCTTTGAGTTAGCTCTTTATTGATGAAATGGAAAGACTGATCAATATAACCCCATAAGGGCAAAATTTAATTTGTTGTTTAAAAACTGAGTTGCTTCTATATATTAGTTGTATTTTTTCTTGCCTTGGGGTTTTCCCCCTGTCCAAATCCCCCCTTTTATATATTTTATTTTGTATTTTATAATAGGTTTTACTTTGTCCTTTTTTGTATATCATAGCATTGAAGTAAAAAACAAATATGTCTTCTCTTGCCTGCCAACATATTTCACCATCAATTTGTAGCTTGTGCTGATGTTTTACAATTTAATTCAATAGTTAATTTTTGAAGTTTGCCACTATACACATTTCCTTCCTTCCTTCCTTCCTTCCTTCCTTCCTTCCTTCCTTCCTTTTCTAAGCACTTCTATTAAAAGTGTAAATAAATAATTGGTAATACATAGAATCCTTCACTATTTTAGATGAAGGAAACATTTGATTCTGAAGTAACAAGATTAACAATTAGACACTTCAATGACCATAACTTTATGCTCTTTAGTCCATTACTTTTAACTGGAGATTATCCTAGGAATCTGCAAGAAAGAAAAAAAATATTTTCTAGAGGAAAAAATATACAGAATAGATGATTGGCAGAGTTGCAGTTTTGTAATATTTCTATATCAGCTTTTGACCTTTTAAACACATTTTAAATGGATATAGCTGTCTTTCAGCTTGCATTCAAATTAGGTAAATTTTCATATTAAAATATAAACTGAACACTTTTCCTATTTGAAATGATGTGTCCTTTTCTCATTTCAGTGAATCTATCAAGAACTAATAGTTAATCTTACTAATAAACACATGCTCATTTATTAACTGTGAAAATAAGAATAAACATAAAGTGAAAAAGTTTTATGATCTAAATTTTTAAATCTGAAAGATTTTTCATTGAGAAGTATTGTTGCCATGTACTGATTTTGGAAACATCTGATGATCACATATGGTGCTTATGGCCGCATAATTATGTTCTGACTTTCTCACTTCCATATTTCCATTTGTTGTCTTATTTTATTCAGTGATTCCTGCTTATTTATCATCATATAAGCCATGTGTTCATTCTCCAGTTTAGTCATTATTTTCACTAATGCTCTGATACAGAGTTGTTTTTAAAAATTGTCAGTGTGAATTACATTATTTGGGAAAGAAAGCCAACTGCATTTTAGAGGAGGGCTTCCCTGCACAAGAGGACACTGCATAGGCACCTGCAGCTAGCCAAATAAATGTCAAAGTGATATCAAATGTCAGGACACAAGCTCCATACATGCAGCACAATATAACACTTAAATATGCAAGTGGTGGAGTTTGTATTGGAAGTTTATGGTGTCACAACACATATTTATCGCCCCTGCCATTCCCAATGGATGTCCATAGAAAATTTGTGAAGTATGGAAACTAAAGACTCAAAGGAATGGTGGTGGTACAATCTGTGAGACAGATTACAATAGTTAATCAGACATGCCTATATTCTAAAAATAAATTTAAAATAGCCAATCACTATTTTAGCATGTTAAAAAAGAAGAGACTTTTCGCTTGAAACTATTTAAAGGATTATTACATTCATTTCTATGATTTTTCAGAAGTTCCTCAAATAATGCCCTCCAAATGTGCTGTGAGTGTAAGTCTGATATATTCTAGCCAAAATCCTAGAGCCTGGTCTGTGGCATGCCAGAAACCGGACTGTGCAAACAAGTGAGCCCCATCTGCGGGATGCAGGCAGCACACAAAACCACACCCTCTCCACTCTGCCAAAAAAATCTCTCTCCATGGAACCAATTTCTGGTGCTCGAAAGGTTGGGGGTCACTGAGCTACATTGAGGTGAAGTGAATTTAATGCTTTTGGTATTATGAATGAACAAAAATATTGCATCTCTATGTTGTACATTAATATGATTTTTTTTCTTGGGCATCAGTGGTAAAATATGAGATACAATGTTTCCCCAATTGTGGATGTTGGAAATTGTTTGATTTTTTGTTCTGAGGGCCTGGAACCACAATATACATATCACTAATTCCGGTCTTATTGTACTTGCCATTTAGACACACAAAGGAGCTGTCCAGTAGCACCAGATAATCAATATCACTCAAAAAGCAGGACTATCCTGGTGCTAAGTGAACAACCCAGGGAGCTGTCCAGCAATTATTAAGCAAAGGAAAATTATTGCCTGAAGAAAAATTCTGCATTTTTCCCTTTGCCGATATTTGTTCAATTTGATGAGAGGGCATTTGCTTTAGAATTTGTTTTTCTATCAAGGATTTTTAGTGCTGTATGGACATTTTTGCACATATTCAGTGACAAGATGGCCAAGAGGTATTGTAAATGTCCTTTCTTTCAGTGTACAATGATCTCTTAGTCTAGCCTCCTTGACTTCCTGTGCTTAACTACATTCCAGGAAAAAAAGAACGGGAATTCTTCCCATTGATTATTACTACTGTGGAAATTTGCTATTGAGAAATGTTGGAGAATTTTCCTCTCTTCAGAGAAGTTCAGAGTAACATCCCTTCAACTTCTCTGACTGTAAAATTGCTGGAGAATTTGGAAGGAGTATATGTGCATCATTCTAAGGAAAACAGTTGTTAAGGAAAATGCTTAAGTATATCTTAAGTATATGTTTAAGAGTAGAGTATATCTACTCCTCTTGGTACTTAGGAATACTGGATTCTGGGAACAAATCTGTACAAAGTTTATGACAAGAAGGCTCACACATGCCTTCTTGTCATAAACTTTGTGAGAGAGGGTGTATCTTCTTATTGCAACTGCCTCCATAGCATATCAATCATTGGGAATACAGATCAGATCTGTCTGAATTCTTAAGTGATTGATGTCATATTATTGACTTTCTTATCATTTTCATTCTAGTTTTTACTAGCTTGGTTTAATGTTTTCATAGCATTTTCCAGGTGCTGGTTTTGTTCCTATTTTTAATTGTGCTTTTTAAATCATGCTTAAAAAAAAAGAAATTCAGAGTAGTAGTATGAAATTTAGAGATGCTCTTCATTCTTACCTAATACCACAATGCTCCAACGTCTTGGTCTATTAGCAAATATATCTTTCACTGCTTCTTAAATGCAGTTCTCTTGTAGTTGTCACAACATTATCCCCCAGTTTTTTCTGTAGTATCTAAATTAGAGTGAACAGGATTAAACTAAAATATTTATGTACCATGAATCAAATCTATAGCACAAGATTTATCTGCTTAAAGGGACTGTTCACTCCATGCCATATCTATATATATAAAAATACTGTTTTATATATTTAAAAGGAGATAAAAATTCTCTTCCTTCTAAGTTGGATGGAGCAGCTGTTTAAATAACTCCATAGAGGGAACCAATGACCAACTGACTTGTATGTTGTAAGGGAAAAAATGATATCTTTTCCTCTGAGAATGCCATATGTTCTATGGTTTGAGGCAAGCTGCCAATAGTACACAGCAATTAGACAGAGCAGACACTGTATGAAAATTTGATCCAAAATACCAACAGAGACGGATCTCTCTAGGCATTTTAATTGCTAATAGAGATGCATATCAACATTTTAGATTTATCATATCATAAAATAATTTTATATAATGCAACTGCTTGCCTGCTACACAATTGCATGTAAGCCAGAATTGTTTTTGTTGTTCTTATTGTTCTTGTTGTAGTAGTTTTTAATGTGAACTATTACATGAATTGTTGTGGCCCAGTAGTCTGGAAATCAGCTGTCCTGGTAAATGTACAACTGTTTTTTCCTTCTTTTTTAATTTTGTACTGTAACTGTACATTGGACAGGTATTAGTTCTAGAAAGCTTTATATAGGTATTCATTAATATAGTGGAGATTATAACTCATTCTGACAGCCTTATTTACACTTGGGTATTAAAACTATGTTATATAACTAATATACAACTGATTTATCATATGAACTCTATTCACTAGAATCTTTATAGATTTGGTTGCTCAAACAAGCATGGATTGAAGTACACTTCTAAATTATTTGGTTTGCTTGACCAGAGTGAAGAACAGGATAATTGTTTAGCATAATTAGACTGAGCTGTAAATTTCTTAGGGCACAGATCATGTTTATCCAAATTTGTAAAGCATTCTACAGCAGAGTTCCCCAAACTTTTGGGGTTGGTGGCCCAGAGCAGAGGGAGGGGGGAAAGAAAGAATGGTTTTGTGGAGTGTGTGTGAATGCATGTGTGTGCATGTGCATGTGCACAAATACCCGTTGCTCACGCAGGTGGGGCTGTGAACACCTGTGATACTCATGCAAGTGGGACCACAAATGCCTGCAATGCTCGCAGCAATGCTCACACGAGTGAGACTGCAAATACCCACAATACTCATGGTGACACTCACGCAAGTTGGGTTATGCATGAGCGCTCACATGTATGCACTGGCTAGCCATTCATCCCACCTGGTGACCAATAGACCATGGCCAGGTAGTGGGCCATGACCCACAGGTTGGGGAACATTGTTCTACAGAATGGCAATGTTGAATATAGGATATCTTGGGCAGGAAGCACTGTACAAGGGAGATCAAGGTGTTGGATGCAAAGTGGCAATTCAAGTCTTTCCAGTTTTATACTTCTATGCACCACTGAGGTTCAAAGATAAGGGATAAGGTTTCACTTACAGTGTTGCATCTAGCAGGTTTTGACCTTTCCCCTGTAGATTCTGCCAGCTGAATATGTCCAAATATATTTTTTATGCAAAGAGAAAGCAACTCCTAACTCCTATTTGTTAGTTTGTAGTAAATATTGCACTGAAGATGTGGTCACCTTAGAAGAAGTAGAAGAGGAGGAATGGAAAACAGAGGAGGTGGTAATATTGGACCAGTATTCTGAATGACTGTGAACCCCCTTCCCTAATGAGGCCCTCCTGCATTTTCTTTTTGTTGGCTTTGGGATAGGCCCTGTGATGACCATGTGAGGGCTGAATCCATTCTTAATGCAGTCCCTCATTTTTCTGATAGATACTATTGGCTGAGGACTAAGTGGGGATTGTACTGACCCCCCTTTTCTTGATGAGAGATGGTGAGGGGAAGATTGGTTAGGATGGGTGTGTTTTGAAAGGGGGCCCTGACAGCTGATGGGGCTGAGTTTGACTGTGCTGTTATGAGATTGGGAAGGTGGTTCTAGATATAATACCTCTGATGTTACTAAGAGCTAAGTGGAGCCAGCTTCCCTTCCCCAGAATGGATGATATTGAACACAGGTAGAATTCTCCATGGGAAGCAGGAGGACTGAATTGGGGGATATTGGGTGTTGGGAGAAGTTGGGACAATGTCATTGCATTAAGTTCTGCCCTTTCATGGTTGCATTGCAATACCCCACACCAGTACATTAGGGATAAAATTGGAGTTACAATATCCTGGCATACATTATCACTTGGCCTCTATTTGCCAACCACTATCTGGGAAATAGAGATTGAGTAGCAGGTAGGGTGACTAAATAGTTTTCACCAATGAGCCACAGCCTGGGCTTGCTTTCTTGCATGAAGAGATTCAGAACAGTGGCTCATAAAAAAACAAACAAACCCAAAAGATGCTCAGTAAATGGTAGAATCCTTGTAGTATTTTCATGACTAATCTTTTAAGAATGCCTTGACTTGTACTTTAGGGGGAAAAAATCTACAAATGAGTAATAATTATGTGAGGCTTGTTTGAATGATTGTGTTGAGTTCAATCAAATAAATCAAATAAATCCCTTCAGATCTATATCCAATTATTATAGGAAGAAGTGGGACCAAATCATCAAACTACTCTTGTTTTCTCCTTGTTCATGGGCATCTGTAATACTTAACATTCTTACATATGCAGGGTTTTTTTCTGTTCTGAGACCTGCAGTCAGGTTTCCAGAGTCGGATGTTTGCAGTTGTTCAACTGTTTCATCTCTTTTCAACTGTTGTGCCCAATTATCACGGATATGATAGTGGACAGAACTGCTAAATATTTCTGACATCCATATATGGCATGGAAGCATGGAAGAGTTTGAACTATTCTTCCTGTACTACTTTCCCAGCTTTTTACCCTTTATAAGGTAATCCTTAACTATATTAATAAATTCTATGTGTAATTTTCACTCTGTTATTGTTCCTATTTTTTGTAGGAAATAATATATATACATTGTCATAGATCCAGTTGCTGATCTTTTGGCATGTAATATTTTACAACATCATTACGTTTCACCTTTAAAACAATGCATCCTGAGCTGTTTGGGCTGTTCTTCCATTGTGCTTCCTTTGGCAAGCAGCATAGCATATTACATTTTGCTCACAAATACCAGGATGCATTGTCCAATTGTTCAAGATATATAATTAGAGACAAGTTTTATTTCAAGGAAAGGATACTTTCTCTGCATGCACATACATACACACACACACACAAAATGGAAATGGAAATGGCAAAAACAATTTCATCCCCCCACCCTCCCCAGGCTAAGAAACAAGCTAGAAACATTAGGGAGTCTGAGACACAGATGGGGATTTGACTGGTAAAAGTTATTACTGATAGAATAGTGGTCGTTGAGACGGAAGATATGAAAATCATAATAGCTTTTCAGGTGCATATTCATGATATGAGTTATGTTACAGAACAGGTCAAGCAATCAGTTTTACATTCATATCCTGAGCCTTAGTCATTTAGAATGCTTTCCTGTGAACAGCTAATTCAGCTGGGGCATAGAAATTTATTCTTGTGTGAAGTCTGTCTTATTTAGCAAAGGTGGAAGGAAATTCAAAACTATCTGTGACCTAATTCTAGATGACCAAGATAATGCATTTTTTAAAGAAGCGTGTTAGCTTATTTATTAAAATAAAAAAAATGATTTGTGGATTTATAATTTATTCCATTTTTTTTTAAAAAAAGATGTTTTGGAGTTTAGGAAGCAAAAAGGAAAATAATCATACAGGAAATGTATTTATATCATTAGGATATGCATTAGAATTCTTAATGTTTATTTATTCTGAATAAGAAATCTTGTTTATATATACAAAGATTTCCTGAATGGTTTAGCAATATTTTTTCATCCACCATGTTACCTATAGTTTCATAGAACATTGAAAGCTGAGTGGATTGGCTCTTCATCATGAAAGCAGATACCAAGAGTGGTAATAATGTGATCCACAATAATGCAGGCAGAACTAACTGAGCATCCCTCGGCTATAAGTTCCACATTCCTGGTACTTTCGTTATGGATAAAGAGCATAGAGAAATAAATCCATATGCAATCTATGTTGCATTCCATTATAACAGAGTTCCCCAACCTTTTCGGTTTGTGGACTGGCGGGGAGGGGGAGAAGGTTCCAGCAAGCGTCAGGCAAGTGCACGTGGGTATCTGCTGCCCACACAAATGGAGCATACATGCACATGCTCACCCACTGCTCGCACAAGTGGAGATGTGTGTACGCATATGTGCATTTGCTCGCCACTTCCATGGCCCGGTTCCCAAAGGCTCAAGACCTGGTAGTGGTCTGTGGCCCAGAGGTTGGGGACCCCTACATTATAAAACTGTTTCCTCATTGGCATAGGAATGGAAAAATAAAAACAAAGACAAAGAGTCATAAGCTATGGACTTCATAGACATTTGGGTGATGTGTATTGCTCCCTTGTCTTTCACTGTACAATCATTTCTACAGCAGTTTTCTGTTTCCTAGGAAGACACTTTGAGGGAGCTCCTCCCATGGGCTTTCTCAATACCGTTGCTACTGTCACCACTAAGGTCTGTCTTTGAGAAAGTGTTGAAGACTTTCTCTGTAGAAATTAAGTGAAATTGTTCACTCTGTTCCATTCATTGATTTTGTGGTAATGTTGAAAGTCAATTTGTACATAATACTAGTATTATAAATTAAAGCTATTTTAATCAGATCTGTATCATTGCTCTACTTGTTCTACACTAACACTGAGTTTCATCTGATGGAACTTTTACTGATTTAAATAAAATGGTCATTCACTATCTTTCCCTTCAGCATACAAACTTTCAACATAATATAAATATAAAAGCTCTTTAAAATAGATTAAAAGATAAGGATATTGCAGAGAAGAAATATAAATATGGAATTCCCCTAAAACTTTCAATGACACACACACACACACACACACACAGAGAGAGAGAGAGAGAGAGAGAGAGAGAGAGAGAGAGAGAGAGAGAGAGAGAGAGAGAGAGAGAGAGAGAGAGAGAGAGAGAGAGAGAGAGAGAGAGAAGAAAATTTATGTAGCTTGGATTTTCTTTGGATTTGGTATAAAACTTCTTCAGCATTTGTTTTACAATAATTGGCTCATTAAGATCACAGGTATTATTACAAATAAAATACAAATAAAAATAAAAATTTGATCCAATGCTGGAATCACTCTTAAGAATCCTGAACTGTCATGCTCGATCTCACTTGCACTGCATTCTATTATATCTGTGTTAAATTGGTAATTGTAATTTACATGTGTCAGTGATATTTAAAAGTTATGCTGCTCACCTGTCTAAGCAAAGATCTCAAGAGTGGATTGATCATTGAAAATTGAAATCTTTGTTGATACAGTATTATGCTCTGAATTTCCCACTTTCTCATTTTAATAGGGCAGCATGCTGCCAATGTAAAATAACAGTAGAAACTGTCTTTTCAGTTTAGGATTTTAGCACACCAGGAGTGGTAAGAAATTAGTCCAGTGCAACAACCGAAAGAGAAAAAATCTCTTGTAATCTTGAGTTCTACTTAGGTATATATAAGAAACTTTTTATTTTGAAAACATTCAATCTATTATCAACATATGTGTCACTGCCTTTGTACTTGTAAATCATGACAACTTAAATCTGTTGGTAATGATGGTAAGAGTTACTGACACCAGAGCTGAAGGAGAATATCTTTTCTCTTTCTCTTTTACCTTATCCCCTGCTCCTCCCATAAGTCATACTGCAGGAACAGGAAATAGCTTTTAGTGTGGTCCAAGAAGGACATAGATTATCAGACATGTTTAGCTGCTATTTCATTTACTTCAAACACTGTAGGAAAAAAACACCCAGCTTCCACATGATTGCTTTATATGGAACAGACTATATGATGGTTGAAAATGTTTTGTATGAAGCCTTTAAATGAAGAGTGTATAAGCAAAGAAAATCCTCCCACTCCCCCAACCAGTCCATAAAGCTCCAGGATGGGTAAAGAGTTTAAAGAAAATACCCATAATTCTAAAATGTGATAGTTGCTATTGGGCCTCTTTTAAAAGAACAAATTGCATTATTGGAGCATAGTGCTTTGAAAACTGGATGGAAAAGCAAAAGACATGGCCAAACTCAATATCCAAAGTGCTCGTTGCAACTGAGGATAGTGGGAGTTTGTAATAGTAAAGCTTCCAGTCATGGCAGGTGAGTAGGACTCAAAGCAAAAGGGCAGAGGGAGGAGGAAATTGGAAGGCAACTGGGAGCTGCAGAAGAAGGGGGCATGTCCACAGCAGGAGCTGAGAGGATGCATCCATCCAAGGGAAAAGAAAGCCCAGGGATGGACCCAGCAGGGAGTGAAAAGAGAGAGATGGCGCCCAAAGCTTGTGGAGGTGGGGGAATTTACACAGCAGGAGAAGAGCCAGGAAGAAATGCATACAGCAGATGCAAGCAGCAGGAGGGAGAGTTGTTTGGAGTCTGGAGAAAGTGTCTATGAAAAAAGGAAAAGGAGGAAAGTAAAATGAATCCTTTTTCATCTTAAGAAAACATGAAATATGGTCATAATATCAAATTTAAAATAAATATTTATTACTTTGAAATTATTGAAACATTGATTAAAACTAATATGATGATATTTAAATAGCACAAGTATCTGGGGAAAACATCTTATTAAAGAAATTACACTGGAAAAAACTTGCTGTTAAAACCAAAACTGGAAATGTTTCATTTGAATCCTATTGACTAGCTCATAAATACACCTCTAAAACTATGATACCAGATACAATGATAATGAATAATTGCTCTGAATTATGTCTAGGCTTCCTTAAAGCTATCAAATAAATAACCCCATATTTTTTTAAAAAAAAATCTAAATATTACATGATTTATTTGGATTGATTTGGTTGGAATCTGCTTATCCTATTGTTTATGAAAATGTTAGCGTAAATATATTTTATTTCAGGGATCTGTCTCACTGTTGGCTTTCTTTCCCTTTTTTGACTAGAATTCATATAATTCAACTTTATCAAGAGTATATCACATACTTATGATTCCTAAAAAAGCAATTTTATGTTCATGAGAACATAATGATGACAAGCTGAATTGGACCAAACTTTCTTTATAATTGGAAAACTTTTGTCTTCCAGAAATTAAATGTACATTTATCTTTCAACCACCAATAATTTACTCCATATATTATCTAAGAAACAAATGTTGTTATTTTAATGTTTTTCTATTTTCTAGTCTTCTACAATGTTTCTCAACCTTGGCAATTTTAAGGTGCTTGGACTTCAGTTTCCAAAATTCCCTGGCCAACATGCTGGGGATTTCTGGAGATGTAGTCCACACTCTTTGAAGTTGAATCAATATTAAAATAATTTAAAATGAAGAGGAGGCCATGTATACACAATGGGTTTTTTCATGTGGATTCCTCCTTGTAGTTCTCAAACTCCTTGAAATGCTGGCTCTGTCTGCCCATTTACAATGGAAATAAGTTCATTTCTGTTTCTTGGATTATTCTCTCCTCTGCTCTCCTGAGAACCAGATCTTTCTGCTGGATTTCAAACAAAATTGGTTGCATATCTCTGCACCATCTTGAGCACTGAACCACACCTATTAAATTAAACCTTAGGGTAAATGGGAAAATATTATAAATGGGAAGCCTTAGGCTATCCTTGGGGCAAATAGGGAAAAATAACCACACATATTAATATTTACACATCTTAAAGTAAATAGTGTAAATGGAATAATAAGGCAAGAGTGTAAATGATAAGATTAGATTTTAGACAATCATTTAATTTAACTTTAAAAGATTAAGTTAATCTTTTGTTTACAGGTTTGATTTATTTGCACAGTCAATGCAATTCTACTCTGTTTGAAAGGCCCAGGAGGCATTAGCAAAATACAGTTTGGAAATTCAGGTGTTTGGCTAAAAAAGGCATATTTACATAGTGTTACGCAGATATAATAGCTTACTATAAAATAATAAAGTAGAAAAATCATTAAAATGGTAAATGGAAGATATTTGATACTGATAACTGTATAAAATGCAAATCTTCAAAGAACATTTATAGAGCAATTCTATTGCTCTCCTCAAAGGAATATAGCAGCAGAGCCTTAGAATGGTCCAATGACTTGGAAAAATATTGACAAACTAGGTGATTGGTTTTGTAGCTATATATAAAAACACAAAACAATTAATAGCAAAATAAAACCCAGATTTCAAAACCTAGCCATTTCAGTCCAAGTTCTTCAATTTAACAGAATTATCACATACTCTATTGAACAAAATACTCTTGCTGTTATAATGTAACTTCTTTGTGGCTAATCATAATATACTTTGGGCTTGGTTTGTGAAATGGATTCTTGACAGTAAAGTACATCAGAGGAACAGTGTACCTTCATCTTACATGTTGCAGCTTCCTAGGAGTTTATATTGGATAGCTTGTAAATTAAGCTCCAGGAAAAGAACATCTGATAGCAATAACAAGGGCTTTATGTGACTTCAAATACCCTGCACGTTTGCAATTTATTTATTTTTATTTATTTTACGATTTTTATACCGCCCCCCTCCCGAAGGACTCGGGGCGGTGTACAGCCCAATTAAAAACGTCAACATACAAAAAATAAAATTATATAAAATAAATTAAATAATTGGCCCAATCAATGAAGAACTGTCCACCAGGGGGCAAAGTGATTCTTAAACCCATAAAGCTTGTTTTTATTTTTAGCAGAAAAATTGAATTGTCGTATAAGCAAAAAATATTAGTATCCAGATTATTTGATGGTGATGATAATAATAGTACAGCCACCACCAATTTACAGCTTGGGTGGTGGATCTCTCCTGCATGCTGGAAAGATGAGCTACTTTTAAAGCACCTTTAAAATGGTCTGCTCTGTACATCTTAACTGGATAAATTTGCAGTAGGAAAGGCAGCCTTAGGCTCGTATTAAACACACTGAATTGTGGCTTATAATAAGTGGCAAATGGTGGAAATATTTCAGTACAGTACTGTATCTTGCACCAGTTAGCAGCTGTATCAAGTGCAGCTTCTGAGACTTTTCAAGAGAAGCTCCATATAGAGTGCAGTAGTCAAGAGGAGTTGCAATGAAGGTGTGGGTAACCACAATACAATCTAGTAGGCTCAAGAAAGGATTCAGCTAGTGTATTAGAGGAAATTGTATAGAAACTCTTCTTAGCATAAACATTCCAAATCCAGGAACAGCTGAGGATCAAGAATACTACAAGACCGCAAACCTATTTTAAGAGAAACTATAATAATAAACTCATTATTTTATTTATTTATTTATTTATTTATTAGACTTATAAGCCGCTCTTCTCCAGGGGACCCAGAGCGGCTTACAACATAGATAATAACAATCGCATTAAAGTCTAATATAAATTAAATTAAAATGATCATAAAATAAAACAATACCCCAAATTTTTAATAAAAAAAACATTCATCCAACATTCAACACCAATCATTCCCAGATCTGCCGACACAAATAAGTTTTTAATTCTTTTCGGAAGGCCAGAAGAGTGGGAGCGGTCCGAATCCCCGGAGGGAGCTGATTCCAGAGGGTAGGGGCCGCAACAGAGAAGGCCCTTCTCCTGGGGCCCGCCAGCCTACATTGACTGGTCGACGGGACCCGGAGAAGACCAACTCTGTGCTCTCTGACCGGTCGTGATGAGGTATGAGGCAAAAGACGGTCCTGCAAGTAACCTGGTCCTAGGCCATGTAGGGCTTTATAGGTAATAACCAACACTTTGAATTGCGAGCGGAGACTAATAGGTAGCCAGTGCAGCTCGCGGAGCGTTGGTGAAATGTGGGCATACCGAGGTAAGCCCACGATTGCTCGCGCGGCTGCATTCTGGACTAATTGAAGTCTCCGAACACTCTTCAAGGGTAGCCCCATGTAGAGAGCATTGCAGTAGTCGATCCTCGAGGTGATAAGGGCATGAGCGACTGTGAGCAAGGCCTCCCTGTCCAGATAAGGTCGCAACTGGTGCACCAGGCGAACCTGGGCAAATGCTCCCCTCGTCACAGCCGCCAAATGTTGGTCTAAGTGCAGCTGTGGATCGAGGAGAACACCCAAGTTACGAACCTTCTCCGAGGGGTTCAAAGTTTCCCCCCCCCAGAGTAATGGACGGACAGTTGGTCTTGTCCTTGGGAGGGAGAACCCACAGCCACTCCGTCTTGTCGGGATTAAGCTTTAGTCTGTTCTCACCCATCCAGGCCCTCACAGCCTCCAAACACCGGCACATCACTTCTGCTGCTTCGCTGACTTGGCACGGGGTGGAAACGTACAACTGGGTATCATCAGCGTACTGATGGTAACTCACCCCGTGTCTATGGATGATCTCACCCAGCGGCCTCATGTAAATATTAAACAGCAGGGGCGAAAGAACCGACCCCTGCGGCACCCCACAAGGGAGGAGCCTAGAGGTCGATCTTTGATCCCCTACCAACACCGACTGCGACCGGCCAGAAAGGTAGGAGGAGAACCACTGGAGAACAGTGCCTCCCACCCCCAACCCCTCCAGTCGGCGCAGAAGGATACCATGGTCAATGGTATCGAAAGCCGCTGAGAGGTCAAGAAGCACCAGGATAGAAGATAAACCCCTATCCCAGGCCCGCCAGAGATCATCCATCAGCGCGACCAAAGCAGTTTCCGTAGAGTAACCGGGTCTGAATCCCGACTGCAAGGGACCCAGATAATCGGTTTCCTCCAAGGCCCGTTGGAGTTGAAGTGCCACCACCTTCTCAACAACCTTCCCCACATAGGGAAGGTTGGAGACAGGACGATAGTTCGAAAGAATGGCTGAATCTAGGGAAGGCTTCTTGAGGAGTGGGCGCACAAGTGCCTCCTTTAAAGGAGCCGGAAAGGACCCATCCCTCAAAGAAGCGATGACTATCTCCTGGATCCAGCTCCGTGATACCTCCCTGCTGGCCGAAACCAGCCAGGAGGGACACGGGTCCAACAAGCAGGTGGCATTACTAACAGCTCCAATGGCCTTGTCCACTTCATCAGGTGTAACAGCTTCAAACTCATCCCAAATAAACTGACTAAGACGAGCCCCAGTCACCTCGACTGAATCATTATCAGTCGCCACTGCTACAATGTTGGAGTCAAGGTCCGCCCGGATCTGAGCGACTTTGTCTGCGAAAAAGTTGTTAAAATCCTCGGCACTTCCCTGCAAGGGTCCCCCGGACCTCCCCGTACCAAGGAGAGACCGAGTCACCCTAAACAGGGCAGCCGGGCGCGATTCCGCAGACGCGATTAAAGCGGAAAAATACCGGGATTTTGCCGCTTTAATCGCTCTCAGGTAGGATCTAATGTGTGATCTCAACCTGGTTCGATCAGATTCAGCCTTCGATCTTCTCCAACGCTTCTCTAGACGTCTCCTAAGACATTTCATCCCCCTGAGCTCCTCAGTAAACCAAGGAGACTTCCTGGGTCCGAAACCATGGAGAGGCCGCATAGGCGCGATCCGATCCAAAGCCCCCGCAGCAGCTATATTCCAGGCCGCCACAAGGGACTCTGCCGAACCGTGTACGAGCGAATCTGGTAATTCCCCAAGCTCCGTCTGGAAACCCATTGGATCCATCAGGTGTCTGGGGCGGAACCACCTAATCGGTTCCGCCTCCCTGCGGGGGAGGATTGGAGCCCCAAAGTCAAGCCGCAGCAGGAAATGGTCTGACCATGACAAGGGTACCGTGACTAAACCCCTTAACACCAAACCATCACTCAGCTGTTCCGAGAGAAAGATCATATCGGGCGAATGCCCCCCCTGGTGGGTCGGACCCTGAACTACTTGAGTCAGGTCCATGGTTGCCATGGAAGCCATGAACTCCTGCGCCAACCCAGAGGCCCGGCCAAGCGAAGGCAAGTTGAGGTCTCCCAGGACTATCAGCCTCGGGAGTTCAACTGCCAGCCCAGCCACTTCCTCGAGCAACGCAGGCAGGGCTGATGCCACGCAGCTGGGAGGCAGGTACGTAAGCAACAAGCCCACCTGAACTCCTAGGTCCAACTTCACCAGGAGGGACTCACAGCCCGAAATCTCGGAAACAGTGAGCCTGCGCAAGCCGACGGTCTCCCGGGCTATTATAGCCACTCCTCCCCCCCTTCCCTGGGGTCGCGGCTGGTGCCACACCCGAAACCCAGCTGGGCACATTTCCGAGAGGGGAACACCCCCCTCCGTGCCCAGCCAGGTCTCGGTGATACATGCCAGGTCGGCCTCCTCATCACAGATTAATTCCCGGATGAGGGGAGCTTTATTTTGAACTGACCTGGCATTAAGCAGCAACAGTCTGAGACCAGGGTCCGGATTTCGTTCGTCACCAGTACTGCAGGTTGAACCAGTTGTTATAGAGGGGCCAGAACAGGGAATCGCTGTAAGGCAGCGAATCCCAGTTCCCCGAGAGCGGCCTACCCCTCTGTTCCCGCCATATCTGCCTCCCCCCCATACGACCGGTATAGGCCCACCCTCTGCCACCCCGGGTCTAGCACCCCCCCACTCCGCGGCCTCCCATTCGTCTGGCAGACTGGCACCATTTATACAACCATATCCATTCATCATTCCATATTCATTATAAGAATAGAACTCCCCCCCTCCCACTATCATCACAAAAATCCCCTCCCCACATTCTAGTAATCCAACCTTCAAACAGTAACAGTCACACCATTCACCAATCCACTAATTAATTTCCACCCCCTCGATTTAAAATATAATTAAATTTCAATATAATGATCAATTTAAAATATTAAAATTCAATAATCAATCAGTACAATTAAAAAATAATTTGCTTAATTTAACTCAATTTGATTACATTTAAAAACAATCAATTAAAATATCAATTTATCATTTTAATCCTATCAAACTGGACTTAGGCAGGGCTAATATAAAAAACAGAGAAATGCTAAAAGAGTCTAAACAGTCCTGAACATAAGTTCCAAGTTCTCAAACAGGTTCAGTTCCTAAGTGCAATCCCAGTGCAAGGAGGAAGAGGAGGGGGGGTCAAATGGAGGGGGAGGAAGGGGGAGGAAGACGAGAAGCCACTGGGGACAAACAAGAGACGAAGTAGCCGAATATCATTGCAATGAGTCAGCATAAGTTCCACAAGGCCTAACAAGCTCAAGCGCCACCTCACAATCCAGGACGGCAATGATGGAGAAAAAGGAAAGGTCTCAAATCCTCCTCGACAGCTACCGCCACCAGCCAGCATCGGCTCAGATCTCAGGCAACAGCCAGGCTCCGTCAGCCCCCCTCCCCCCCCACTCCTCTCACCAGCTCGAGGGGGGGGCAGCCAACAGCCCGGCAGGACCCCCGCCGAAGGTAACCCGGCCAACTTCTCTCACCAAAAAGCCACATAAAGCCAGACAGCAATGGCAGAAGCGGGGCGAGCCAGCGAAGGACGAGATGGACACCTCCGACAGGCAAGCCGGCTCCAAGCCCCCCTGGACTTGCTGGTCGCCAGTCACCAGTCGCTGGTCACTGGCCGCTGGTCACCTGTTGCTGGCCGCAGGCTGCCGGTTGCAGGTTGCAGGCTGCTAGTTGCAGGTTGCAGACTGCTAGTTGATAGCTGTTGGTTTATTAACACTTCCTGAATTTTTGTCTTTCTTGGTTTAAAATACAACCTGTAAAGGAAGCCTTCCAACCAGCCTGCTGTCCTGACACACAAAGGCCAATTTACAGCATTTCATCATACCTCATGCTGTCAGTTTATCCCTTCACTTTTCCTCCTTCGCTTTCTTTCCCTCATTTTCCTAGGGTATCAGGGAGATAGAGTAAAGTCTAGCTTTTTATTGCCACCTAGTACCTATCCAGCCCAGTTCTGGTATCCCTATAATATATTCACTTCAATTTTCTTTATACATTTCTTTACAGAAAGTCATGATAAACCAGTAGATTCATTTTCCTACCTTCCCAAGAATATAAATGTTAAATATAAACATGGATCTCCTCAACCTGGAGGTTTTTCACATTTCACATGAATTTATCCATTTGACCAGAACTTTGCATGTCTAGGACAGCAATGAGTTTCAGGCCTAGGAAAGTGAGGCAGTCCTGGGCAAAAAGCTTTGGCTGAAAGTCAAAGGCTTGATCCTATAAGAAAGCAATTTTCAATATGTTACACAGCAGACAACAGCTGGTAGGCAGTCTGAGACTGTAGAGCACTTTCCTTCTCTCTCACTACCTCCCTGAGCAAAGTAGAGGGTGAGGAGAACTGTTTTGCACAGAATTAATTTGTGAATTGGCTTTTCTAATTTTAAGTATAAAGGAGGTTAAAAGCTCTTTCTTGTATATTTATTAATGGCCAAATAGATGTTCGATGGAAACTTTGTACTATATCTCTTATATGATAAATTATAGCTATCAAAATTTTCTTTTTCATTCAGATGTGGAAAGCATACTCAAAGCACTACATTGCAGTTTGCATTCAGCCACTGAATCTGGTCCTGTTAACAGAACTAAGCAAAGACATAAACCTTACAATTACTTCCTGTAGAGAATCAGAAAAGCTGAGGATGTGGAGACATTAGTTAGAACATTTTAAAACTTTGTTTTTCAACGTAATATTCTTTTGTACTCTGTGCACTTTTTAAAACACGAACTTCTATCACTTCCCAGCTTCTCTTCTCTAGAAACAACTTGAAGCAATAAAATGGACAATGCTGTATTTATGAGTTGCTTATGGTAGATCTGATTGTATGTTCAGTCATCTTTGTCCTTAAAACACTTATATATTTTAAGAGGCTTTTGCAAAATGTCCTAATTCTCATAGCCTAGCATAATTAGATTATAATTAAACCCAAACATTTATAGCAGAAACAATGATATATTGTTTCTCTATAACCTGCTATTATTGCCTTTGTTATTTCTGGTACATTAAATTTTAGATTGTAAATTTGGTAGGATAGGAATATGAAGCATAAAGGCACCAGGCAAGCTAGTGCTATATAAGTGCATGAATGCATCTATCATTCCACCATTGTCTTGATAAAGAGGACTGAATTGTGGTTGTCACATTGATTATGAAGAAGGAATAGGGTATGTAGTAGCCAAGTAGAGAAATGGTTTATGGTATTCAAGTAAAAGTTGATAAAAAGTAATGTAATGACGTAGTACTTTGAAAAAAGTATAAAGGTAAAAAAGGTAAAGGTGCCCCTGCAGATTTTACTCCACTAGTCACTGCCGACTACAAGTGGTAGTGCTCCTCTCTTTTTCAAGGCCATTGAGCCAGGTGGCCTGCATGATGTCAGGGAGTGCTGTTAGCTTTCTATGGGTGGTACCTATTTATCTACTCTCATTTGCATGCTTTTGAACTGCTAGGGGCTAGAATGGGAGCTCACCTTGTCACTTGGTGCTTGGGTCTCAAATCTGGGCTGCTGGCTTTCCAGGTGAAAAGCTTGGTACCTTAACCATTAAGCCACTGCATCACCCTTTGAAAAAATATACAAGAAAAGAACTATTTAGCACAGGCATAAAATAAGAACTTTGATAGTATTGAGAAGGGCCATTTAGGCTACCGAGTCCAAATCTCTATTGTATAGGAAGCCTAGATTTAAAGGTCTCTGATATATGACTGTCTAGTATCTGCTCCAACATATTCAGTGACAGAGAACCCAGCAGGTTTCTGGTAAGTGGTTCCACTATGAATGGTTCTTAGTTGAATATTTGCAATGTTACCTATTAGGTTTCAATCAGGTTTTAAATCAACTTGTGTAACAGAACTTGCATGTATTGCTGTCCATATATTATGGAAGGCTATAGGATTGTTTCCCAATTCATTTTCAGTAATTCAGTAATTAAATTTAAATAAATTTAAAACAAATTTAAATTAAATTAAATTATTTCATAATGCTCCTTATTGTATTCTGTAAAATTATGTAATTTTTTAAAAAAATACCTACTTGCTCATTTACTAGCTTATTTATCTGATATTGTAATGACTTTATCAGTACATTTTGACTTGTGAGTTTCAAATTTAAAAAATGTTGTTTAAATTAACACTTAACTACAGATTTATGATTCCTTATCACTAGTGTTTGAAATAGATCAACAATCTTATAGGAATATCTGTTGTATAATCAAAGCAAACTGTAATTCTAATACTTTTTCTTCATGTTAAAAATATAAAAATAAAATTGTTTCCATTGAATTAAATATAATCAACCAAAATGTGCCATATACAACTATAATTTTAGTAAGTGAGTATACAATTAGTTATCTGATTCAATTCAGTCATAATCAAACACTCATAAAAATAGAAGTATGCAATAAAATTATAGAGCTGAAAGGAAACATTTAAGCTGTTGAATCCAGCACTCAGCTCTGTGCAGGATTTCAAAATGAAAAATATCTAACAAATGTCTAACCCAGCTTTGATGAGCTTCAGTAAGTTAGTGACTAAACCAATAAACCTCTTTGATAAGATTTTATGAGCCCATTTAAATCCCATAATTTCAATCATAAATGTAATAAGAAATGTGCACAGTGGAAATCAATAATCAATAAATACTCTAGATTAATGAATATTAACATCAAATTGACTTTTAGGAAATGCTAAGAGCAGACTTGACATCTAATTTTTATCAGAAAAATAGGTAGAGAACTGCACAAAATTTGTAATGTCTGTTGCTTGCCTCTAGAACAAAGAATTAAATCTTGGTAATCATGTGGAAATGTTATCCTGCTAATGAATTAATCAATTTAAAATAGTTTTTACATTAAAAGAAAATATAACAGTAGTTGGGAAAGCTTCACCAAAGTAATTAAATCAGACTTCAGTTCTTTTTTTTCACATGCTATATACAAAACTTCCATCTACCCATGGAGAAACCTGAGACAAATTGAGACATCGATCAGTTGTGTGCGATTTCCCCCCCCCAAAAAAGAACAGGATCAATTAGTCAAACATAAATAGGAGAAGCCTTGATGAAATATAGTTTAAAACTCTGATCAAGGAAGCATCTACTATTTGGCATGTTTGATATTCTCCTGAAGAAGACATGATATTGAATAACTCATCAATGCCATGACTATTAGGATAAATTGTTAGCAAAAACATGTGGATAATGGAAACTTCAAAAGCTGCAAATCTAACATGAAAAATGATACCAAACACCATGTGTTAGTTTACTTAGGTTAGATTTTAATGTTTTTAAAATGAGTGAAATGATGTATCTCTGTGCTACAGTCACATTATCATAAATGTATTTGCTAAAACACAACACATAAATTGTAGTTAAATTCAGTAATGTACAGCGGTATGCTTGAATGTTTCTTTGTGATTAAATGTGAACAATTGCTCCTTAAGGTAAAGGTCTGTGTATGTGTGATTAATCAGATTGGAATGACAGTACGGACAGCTCATGCCATGCCTAGTTATCCGATGATTGATTTTTGTCTATGTGGCTGGGTGAGAAAATATTTGTTAATAACTACATCACCAAAACTCTGATGTCACTGATAACTCAAATCACTTAACACATTCTATATTATCTGGATCATTTACAAAGGATGTACTGGATTTGCAAAATATAAAATCAAAATGCAGATTTACTCAAGAGCAATTCTTAGAGGCATATGTACTGAAAGTTCAAAACAGCTTTTTAATAGGTATAAAGTGTATATATATATATATATATATGCACAGATACTAAAGTATATAATATATATAACATGTATTTTTATAAGCTGCTCAGAATCATGGGGAAAGAGTGGGCAGCCATACAAATTTTCTTAAATAAATAAATAATATAATGATACAGAATGAGTATGCCATCTTGTATGGTAATCTTAAATAATAAGGAACATGATGATTTGTGTATACAAAATGATCTGGAAATTAAGAATACTATGCAATAATCAACACTTGCCTAGGTCTTGTATACACACCTTTACATCAAGAGTTAAATATTTTATAGATGGTAGGCAAAAAGACTTTTATCTAGTCTGGGTGAGAGATGTGACTTAATAGAAAGGGGAAAATTATAGGTAGTCCTCAACTTACAAGCACAATTGAGCCCAAAATTTCCATTGCTAAGCAAGGCAATTGCTAAGTAAATTTTGCCTCATTTTATGACTTTTCTTGCCACAGTTGTTAAATGAATCATTGCAGTTGTTAACTTAGTAACACAGTTGCTAAATGAATCTGGCATTCCCATTGACTTTGCTTCTCAGGAGGTCACAAAGGGTGATCACATGACTCTGGGAATCTGCAACTGTCATAAACACAGGCCAGTTGCCCAATGTCTCAATTTTGATCATGTGACCATTGGGATGCTGCAATGATCATAAGTGCAAAAACCATTATAAGTCACTTTTTCAGTGCCATTGTAACTTTGAACAATCACTAAACGAATGGTTGTAAGTCGAGGACTACTTGTAATCAGCTGTTATTATAGATAAACAAGTTTTAATCAGTTAGCCTCTCCATCATTTTAGGCCTCTGTGTAATGAAGGACAGGACAAAGACAAGAAAAGCTTTCAAGCATGAATGAGCAAACCTCAGATTATTATTTTAGCTAAAATATATTATTGGCTGTATCATATGAATAGAATTTTCATTATTATAGCTTTTTAAAATTGATCAACTAAAGTTCATCCTCTTTAAATAATATGAACCACATTATAAAAAGGCATATGTAACAATACATAAAGTACAAAATAAGAGACATAAACAATATTCAAACAGGAAGATGATTTGGCAAAGAAAAAAAGCTAGAATAAGACTGAAGAAGAATGCGGTTTTGACCTACCTATGAGATTTAAAATAGAATATATTCAAGTAGATAAGATGTGTATTTTGAATACAAGATATTGTTATGAATTGAAGATAAAGGAAATGCTAAATGCTGAAATAGAAGAAGCTTTGGTTACTGAATTTAAGATATTGGGAAATTATAAGAAAATAAGAATATTATACTGTATTATTAATTTGTTGATGTAGATGGTGAGAATTGAAATAGATACGTATCCTGAACACCAGATGTTGTGGGGAACTGTGATAAAGGGAATTGGGGTAATTTAAAACTTGGAAATGATAAATATTAGTGACCATCTTTAAAGCGCTCCATGGCATCGGATCCGGATATCTACAGGACCGCCTTCTGCCAGCAAATACCTCCCGCCGTCCGGTACACTCCCACAGAGTGGGTCTCCTCAGGGTGCCGTCGGCCAGACAATGTCGGCTGGCGACCCCCAGGGGGAGAGCCTTCTCTGTGGGAGCTCCAACACTTTGGAATGAGCTCCCCCCCGAACTCCGCACGATGACGGAATTGCGCTCCTTCCATCGAGAATTAAAAACACATCTTTTTCGACAAGCCGGCCTGGGATAGTAGCTCCGGTACCAACAAGGCCATAATTGTTTTTAGGGGATTGAGTTTTTAAGATTATGTATTGGGTTTTTAAATGATTGGGCCAAATTATTTACTCTATTTTTAATAATTTTACTTTTTGTATGTTGATGTTTTTTAATTGGGCTGTACACCGCCCCGAGTCCTTCGGGAGGGGGGCGGTATAGAAATCACAAAAATATAATATAAAATATAAATATTAAACATTAAACTTAAATATTAATGGAAAATTAAAACTGGGAAAAATTTATTAGGTTATTGATTGTCTAAAAGATGGAATGTTAAAACAATTAAGACATATATAAACTGAAAATTATTGATAAATGAAAGAATGTTATTTTTTAAGTTAGCATACTAACTTAAATAAGAGACAGTACATATTAAGGGAAAAAGAGAGGAAATATTGGCTGTAATAGTTTGAGATTTGTACTAATAATATCTCTATGTAATTGAATTATTGTAACTCAGCCGCCACATTGTTTTTCAAAGATATAATTGTAACATTAGAAAATCAATAAAAAATTATATATAAACAATACATTAACTATAAAATAAGAGATACAAACAATATTCAAACAGCATTAAAACTGAAAGGAATTATTTGATGTCATGTAAAACGCAAGGAATAGTTACCTATCATTTCCCTGGGAGAGCATTTAAAATCCAGGTGCTAACACAGAGAAGGTTCTGTCTTTTGTCACTGCGTTTAGAATTTTTCTTACAGATGAGAAATGGGTGGCTCTTAGTGCTCTTTTTTCTCTATACTCTTTGCCCCAAACCTGCCAATTCATAATTGGTTGTATGTTTCACTTTTCAATTAACATTGGATTACTGTACAAATATATGCTTTCAGAGAACCAGCATATATGCAAATTCTGCTTTTAAAGCGGCAAATGGAGGGGAAGGTCTTTTGTATTGTTGCAGCAACTTCTGAAAATGGAATAGAATTTTTTGTATGATGTGATGGTTAATTTTCAATCTTACAAATTTATCATCAGCATTTTCAAGCATGTTGTAGTTACTTTTCAGTATGATTCATATTTTAGATTGTATTTTTGACAACCTATTTCATGCTTGATTGATCCCAAAGGTTAAAATGCTCCTCCATGTTGGAGTAGTAGAGATAAATCTGTTACGATAAATGGGTAACTAGGTTAGTTAATTGCTGTTGGTTCGTTCAGGATTTCTATTTTTTTCTATTATTTTAGGTCCATTGATTTTACTTTCTTTTTGTTTAGAAAGGATTTGATCAAAAATACAATCAGATCAAGTTGGAACATTACTTTAAAAGGTATCCAGGTTGAGGTTGAAGTTTACCATTCGATGAGAGAAAAGAAATAATTATTCACGTGCAACTTGTAATAGCTTTCCCATTGTTTATTCATATTGCTTAGTCAAGAATATTCACCTTTCCTGTTCAATTATACTTAGCAATATATACTATGGTGTGGAAACAAAGTTATGTGTTGTTATATAATTCTTTTTTTTCTGGTGTTGAATTTCCTGTAATAAAAATAATTCAGAATAACAAATAATTTGTTTATTACATGTAGTCCTTGACTTATGACCATAATGGAATCTGGAATTTCCATTATACATCCTGATGGTCATAAGTTGAGACAGTCACATACTGACCCCATTTTACAGACTTTGTTGCAGCAGTTTTTAAGTGAATGCTGTGGTGGTAAAGCAAATATGACAGTGGTAAAGCAAACACAGCAGTCATAAACTGAGTCAATTTATTCCTATGGACCTTTTTTTGCTGCAAACTGGCTGAGAAGGCCAGAAACCAACAAAAATTGTTGTAAATTGCAGTCAGTTGACTGTGAATGCAGCAACTGCCCACAAAAGTGAACTGGATGCCAAGCATACAAAATGCAGTCATGTGACTACAAAGGAAGTGCTACCCTTAGACCAGTGGTTCTCAACCTTTTTCAGGTTGAGACCCCACTTGCCCCGCCCATGCGTGGCGTGACCCCGATGCGCGTGCGCGTCGGACCGATCCGCGCATGCGCGGCGCGCACAATAAAAAAAGGCGGACCACGACGGGCCGATCCGTGCATGTGCGGCACGTGCATGACAGCCTGAACCGCGCATGCGCTGTGCACCCGTGACAAAAAACCCCCAAAAAACAAAATGGCGGACCGCGACGGGCCGATCCGCGCATGTGCGGAGCGCGCGATGGAAAAAAAACAAAAAAACAAAAAACAAAATGGCGGACCATGACAGGCCGATCCACGCATGCATGGCGCGTGCACGACGGCCCGAACCGCATATGCGCAGTGTGCCCGCGACAAAAAAAGCCCAAAATGGCGGACCGCAATGGGCCAATCCGCGCATGCGCGGCGCGCACATGACGGGAAAAAAAAAACTAAAAAAAACCACAAAATGGCGGACCGCGACGAGCCGATCCGCACATGCGCGGCGCACGCGCGACGGCCCGATCCACGCATGCGCGGCGTGTGCGATAAAAAAAACAAAATGGCGGACCGCCGTGTCCGGCGACCCCCGCGAAATGGTCGTTCGACCCCAAATGGGGTCACGACCCATAGGTTGAGAACCGCTGCCTTAGACCTTCAGAATCAGGTTGTAAGTAGTGGGGAGGGGCCGGTTGTGACTTTGAAGAGTCATTAAATGACTGTTCATTAAACAAATACTGCCTGTACTTAGCGATAGATAAGAACATGGAAAAGATTCCTGTACATTTTACAACTTCCGGTGGAGGTATGGTGAAATGAAGATAGCTTCACTGAAGTGGATTTGAAGACTGCACAGAGACCAAAGAACTGATGAGTAGATTGGTTCCTTGGAAACTTTCTGGAAAAGGAGAAGACCAAATATAATAAATATGTGCTCTGGAGACCTCCTCCTTATGAGGACACCACAGGACAGGAGCTTTCTATGGGTTTGAACACTGAAAAATAATGGGATCAGCCATGTTGCTCACAATTGTGACAGACCCTTTGAAAAGGCTGTTTTCCTGGATATAAAAAAGAAACTGGTTGATGTTTTAAAAATTAAAAGGGACATAACAATAATAAATCAAGAGGATGATCTGAAAATGTTTTCTTATTGGATCTACAAAAAAGGCTTGTTATTGCCTTGAAGAAATCTGTATGATGGGATAAAGAGAAATTGAAGATATCAATGTATATGTGTACACACACACAAACACACACACACACACACACACACATAGAGTGTATACGTGCATATATACATGCAGACACCCACATATCTTACAAAGTTCTTGCAGAATTTACTGATACCAGGATTGAAAAGTTAATGTTTTATGGATTTGCATTTCTGTTTGTCTTTCTTTTGTGTTATCCGTGAATGTGTGATCAAACATAGACTAAGCTAACTGCAAAATTCCTCACTTACAACGTTTTGTAATATTGTTGGGTATCACATTTTAGATTGCCTTGTACATAGAATAAATAAATAAATAAAGTTATTAATTTTATTATAATGAGATAGCACCTTTCAAATATACCTTATTGTGGATTGATTTTCAGTTCCCATGGTGAACAATAGGAGGGCACTGGATTTCTATTTATGATGCAAGCCAAATAGTGATAGAATTTTCCTGTTGCTTGAAGCAATAAAACAAAATAAGGAATGCAAGCAACATCAAATTAATATTTTGCTTTCTTTTCAAAAGTAATTGTACATCAAGGTGTGACATAACTTCAAAGAAGAAATAAGTATAAGATTTCAACAGCCACACATAGCAATTTGCTAGCAAATGCCAATTTGTTTATATAATGGACACTTGTTTGGTAGGGAATAAAGATTATTTATCAGAATTGTAAATTGCATTGAGGCCCTTTCTTGTAAAGAATTGTCAGAACCATAGATGGAAAATGAAAAGAAGGAATTAGATTAATATAGGCCAACTGTATATATCTTTCACACCATATGCTTTCTTTAGTCCCCACATCAAGTATGATTGGCTTTCAAATGAATCAGAAAAGATTTAGTTTGAACTGCCTGCCCCAAATGACAAAAACAATAAGAACATTAAACCTATGTAGTTAGATAGTATCTGGGTTTGTGATACAGCCATTTGTCTGAAATGGTATAGGGTTTCCTGCCTAAGCAGGTGTTTGGACTCGATGACCTCCAAGGTCCCGTCCAACTTTATTATTATTATTATTATTATTATTATTATTATTATTATTATTATTATTATTATTATTATTATTATTATTATTATTATACAAGGGATGTTATTATATGGTAAAGATTCTCTTCCTCCACAAATGGGGGTTTCTCTACAAAAGTAAAAGTAAATTAAAGATTGGATCTACCTGAACTATAGTAATTTTTGCTACCAAGAACCAAAATCACATAAGCTTGGAACTGGTGGAATTTAAAATGAGAGAAATAAAAGTTCAACACACAAAACTGAATAGTTTCGTGTGCTGAATGGTCTACCTATGAAATCTACTACTTCATAGGTAGACTGTTTGTATTTGTAATAAGTAAATGATCTATACTGTTACACTTCCCAAGTTCATGTACAATTTCATTATTGAAGCTAAAAAGTATCTGATATTGAAAAACAAATCTGACCTCTGCTGCATTAGAGAAGAAGTAATTAAGAATTATAGATAACCCTTGACTTATAGCCACAAATGGCACCAGAATTTCTGTCACTAAGTGATGTGATCATTAAGTGATCATGCCAGATTTATTATCTTTTTTGCTGCAGTCAAGCAAATCACTTAATCATACCTCTTTGACTTTGCTTATTGGAATAGTCACAAATAGTGATCACATGACCCCAGGATGCTGCAACATTGTAAACAGATACTGGGTACCAAGAGCCTAAAGTGACCATGAGAGTGTTGTGATGGTTGCAACTGCAAAGACCAATCATGAATCACTTTTTAGTGCTGTTGTAACTTAAATGAATGATTATAAGTCAAAGACTACTTGTAGAATTATTTTGGTGCTTAATGAGAAATTGTAACTACTTTAGAGTATTTCTAAAAGATCTTTTATTAAACTACTAACAAGTCTCAGAACTGCTTAGATTTTAGAACAAACAAATTTGGGTGCAGTCAGGAAAGTATGGGCATAAATCCAGCTTTGGTTAATCTAAAATGGAAGAAAAATCCATGCTCAGTCAAGGAATGAGAGCATTGTTGGATTTATGAGATCCTTTATGATATTCACAATGAGCCCATATATGATACAATAGATTTTGTTACTTTAAATCAGTGCAAAGACTGTGTTACAAGACTGGGAAGTGCATTTAAACACATTTAAAAATTAAATCACTGTTGTGGTTCTCAAATATATCTGTTTGAGCATTTGTTTTTGGGCTGAAACAAATAATAGGATAGCCTCAGATTTTAAGAACTAGCTGCTTACCTGGAATTCAATATAGTGCTATATGGTGGCTGGCTAAAGAAGGGGAAAAAAATCCTAAATTTGAAATGTTAACAAAACCAATAATTTTCCAATCGATCTTTGCAAAATACTTCCATATAAATAATGCTTATGATCCCGGTAGTGACAAATCATAAGAAGTTGAAGCTGCAAATCTGAGAATTACTGTATAACACTCAAAAGCAATATTTTTTTCTCTGATAATCTTACATTCATTCCATTACTATGTAATCCAGAATATTTAAATGTATAGGATATTGAAATTATATTTGAATCAGCTCATTCCATTGAAATTAAATGCTCCATTCATTAAATGGTATAGGGTTTTTTTACTCTGAAAAACACAGTAAGACTGTTTTGATGACTATAACCTAAGGATTTTAATTAGACTCTTCCCTAAAAGGTACATAAGCTTATTAATGAATAGATACAGTGTACATCTTTACAACTAGGACAACTATCAAAGCTAATGACATATTTTAATTCCTGTCTGTTGCTGGAGATGTTATTCATATTCACAGTATGGGTGCTTCCATCCATGCTTGTCTAAATGCAAATGAAGTGAAAGGGCAATCAAATGGAAACAGAGAAAAATATAATTTTCAATACTGAACTCAATGATGGATGAAATTCTGACTCCATCAAAGACAAGACCCTAAGGCCATCTTCTCAAAAGCTAGTCCCACTTCAATGGGACCTCACTGAAATAAACAGAAAGGATTGCAAACAAAGTTTTCTATTAAGAAAATAAAGCACTGTAATCCTGAATTTTCTAAGATGGCTCTGCTTGCATGCTTGTTAAGAATTGAAACTGATGCATCTTTTTTTTGCATAGAAACAAATCTAAAGAGGTTTATGCAGAGGTTTTGCTACAGTCACATACACACACACATACATACACACACACAAGCTTATTCATAAAAAACTGAACTATACTATTAGTCAGAATAGCTGCTTCCACTGGTATCATTATTAGATAAAAAGCATGTATGTTTGGGATATAAAACATAAAACACATCCAAAACTGATAAGCATACTTCACCCTATTTCAAAACCAACAGTTGTATTAGAAATTTAGGGTAGTTGAAATTCTGTCAGTTTGTAAACTAAATTAAGTTCATCACCCCAAATGATAACAGTTGCTACACTGTTGGCGGACATGTGTTTACATTTTCAGATTTAAAGGAAGACTTCACATCTTTCACTGTCCATTTCTTTATGTATAATTTTATAACTTGATTCCTTTCTTCAGTTGCCTCTTTTTTAAGCTAAAAAGTCCTAGATCTTGTTTTGTATTCTGAAAGGTATTCAATATCCTGATCATTTCAGTTGTCCTTTTTTCAGCTCTGAGTTTTTTCTATATTCGTTTTCAAATGTGGCAAACCAGAACTAAACACAATAATCAGATGTAGACCCAGATTTGTTTAAAGGTATTACAATGATGCCAAATTACTTTCAGTCCCTTCTTTTATAAACCTTAGTATGGAATTTGCCTTTTCCACAAGCTGCCACATAATGAGATGACATGTTCACTCAGCAGAGCTATCTGCTATGGTTTTGAATTCTTTTCCCCTATGTATTTACATATAGCTCAGAATATGTAAAGTTAGAAATTTTTCTTGTTTCACTGTGTATCATTTTTCACTAACTTAAATTGAGTTGTATTGTGTAGTGGGAACAGTGAGGCATTGAAGACACAATGTTGAATTAACAGCTCTTTATTAGGTTCTCACAGAAGCAACCTCTAGCAGCTACCTGACTTATGTTTATATGGACCACCACTAGGTGGCGGCCAATCAGTTTAAAGTATTCATTCGGGCCAAAAACAACTAGTTTAAAGTTATACAGACAGTCTATCATTCAAATAATGCAATCAGTTAACAGTTTCTTTATAACAGACCCTTTGACTCGCTTAGTACATAACAAGTTGCATTTGCCATGTGGCTCTTTATAATTCCTTTCAACCACTGTGAATAGTTTGATATCATCTTCACTTGACCAGCTTAGTGCCTACCTTCAGTCAGGATAATGTATGAATAATTTAAAAACCACTAGTCTTAAAAACACAGTTTCTTTAAGAACTCCAGTTTTTTCTTCTCTCCATTGAGAAAAATAGCTCATTTACTTGTAGTCTTTGAATTCTGTTTTCTAATCAGTTAGCAATCCATAAAAGGACAGGTCTTCTTATCCCATTATCACTCAATTTACTCAAAGCCTTTGATAAGGGATTCCATTTGAAATGAGTCACAACTGTTAGAATATCCCATGATAGTTGTTCCTTCTCACATCTTTATCTTTAAATACAATTGTTTATATACAACAGATTTGTTGTTTAAAATTTGGTGCTTTTAATTAGCTGTGCCTTAAATTATCTTGTTATATGAAAGGGGGGAATACTTGTAATTGGGAGATTAAATTACTTAAGAAAGTAAATTCCATTAAATTGCACTTAGTAATGTCTTCACTTACATTGAACCCAAATCCTAATAACTATATGGTCACATTCCATTGTTTGCTTAGCAACAAAATGGAAGCTGATTTCTATTGCCTTCTTTCAGGGTATTCTCTGGGATTTACTGGCTGTCCCTCAGTATAACCAAATCTTTACCCTACTTAGTTTTTCAAGATCAGTCATGGTTAGCTTGGTGTTATCTGCTGTGACAACTTTATCTACTGTAACCTCAACACAGTTGTAACGTTTTTTTGCTCCTTAAAATATATAATTTTTCAGTTTTATCACTGATTATTATGGGTCTTATTTAATTTTTTTTTACTTAGAACATCACAAATATATTGTTGGAGATTCAAATTCAGCAGGAATCCTTGTTACAGGATATGTTCCTGAACACATGCAAAAAAAAAAAAAATACTGAACTGCTAAGTAGCTAGCTAGCAAACTAGATAGTTAAAATCAATCTCCTCCCCTCTTGTTTATGTTTATAATGTAGTTGTCCTGGAGGCAGAGTATGGCTTAGCCTTAACTATCTAATCAGAATTCAGAAGAAAACTAATCAGAATATTGGAAGAAAAAACTATATTTATTATGAATTAGATAAAGATAGAAAAGGGTCTATCTAAATTACATCTTCAGAAAGCGAAATGAGAGACCGAGAGAGGATAATCATTTCTTAAACATATAGATTTGTTCAACTAATAATAACTAAGAAGTGAAGAACCTTCTCATCTATTTCTCCTCATTGGATCATAAGTGATGATGCAACCATCAACTGATTTGTCAGACAATCATGAAACTGCTTTTATGACTGATATCAGATAGTATCATTTCTTGGGACCCTACATGCAACAGAGTTCCATGTCAAACCCCTGGACCCTGCCTTGCCTTTTTCATTATCCTGTTTGAGTGGATAAACAAAAGTAGAGGTGAAGTGCATGGACAACAGTCTTTACTTGATTATTTTTCTTATTCTAAGTGATCAAGTGATCAAGTAAATGGATAGTAGTGACAGTAGCATGCACAAGTTGTACCTACTTGGGAAAAAGCACTGAGTGCATCTTATCCAAATGCACTCTTCTTAAATCTGGATATAGCTCTGTTTTCCAAACAAAATTGTTGTGCTGCTCATTTTCTAACTGAAATACATTTTGAATATTTACCTTGCAATAATAAGGTTCCCAACCTTTTCCATTACATTGTGATTCAAAACATTTGCAGTCCTTCATGTAAATTGGAGTAGCAGCACTGTGTTTATAGCACTCCTAGATAACTATGGTGCTGGAGAAGACTCCTGCGAGTCCCTTGGACTGCAAGGCATTCAAACTGGTCAGTCCTAGAAGAGATCAACCCTGACTGCTCTTTAGAAGGCTGATCCTGAAGCTGAAACTCAAATACTTTGGCCACCTAATTAGAAGGAAGGACTCACTGGAGAAGGGCCTAATGCTGGGAAAGATTGAGGGCAATAGAAGAAGGGGATGTCAGAGAATAAGGTGGCTGGATGGAGTCACTGAAGTAGTAGGCGTGAACTTAAATGGACTCTAGAAGATGGTAGAGGACAGGAAGACCTGGAAGAACGTTGTCCATTGGGTCACGATGGGTCAGACAAGACTTCGCAATTAACAACTACAAGATAACATTCACAAAACACTTTTAAAAAGTCTAATAAAATTGCCAAAGTTTCAGTCTTGTGGGATTGGGTGATCTTATAAGAATTTGGGCATTTTTTTTATAAAAGGCACTGACATTCTATGTATATGGTATAGTCATAGACAGACCAAAGTTGAGAATCAATAGTCTATTTACATTTTCATGTATCTGTGAAGGGAAATATATGGATCTATGCAATGACATAGATTCTCCATTGTGATATGCTTTTGAGCTACAGTATAAGATACAGAAGGATCTGGACATACTTGAACGCTGGGCGCTATCTAACAAAATGAAATTCAATGGTGAAAAAAGTAAGGTTTTACATTTAGGCAAGAAAAACCAAATGTACAGGTATAGTATAGGGGGTACCTTGCTCAATAGTAGTAACTGTGAGAGGGACCTCGGAGTTCTTGTGGACAATCACTTAAATATGAGCCAGCAGTGTGCTGTAGCTGCCAAAAAGGCAAACACAGTGCTGGGCTGCATTAACAGAAGGATAGAATCAAGATTACGTGAAGTATTAATACCACTTTACAGTGCCTTGGTAAGGCCACATTTGGAATACTGCATCCAGTTTTGGTCACCACGATGTAAAAAAGATGTTGAGACTCTAGAAAGTACAGAGAAGAGCAACAAAGATGATTAGGGGATTGGAGGCTAAAACATATAAGGAAAGGCTGCTGGAATTGGGTATGTCTAGTTTAATGAAGAGAAGGACGAGGGGGGACATGATAGCAGCATTCCAATATCTCAGGGGCTGCCACAAAGAAGAGGGAGTCAAGCTATTTTCCAAGGCACCTGAAGGCAGGACAAGAAGCAACAGATGGAAACTAATCAAGGAGAGAACCAACCTAGAACTAAGGAGAAACTTCCTGATAGTTAGAACAATTAACCAGTGGAACAACCTGCCTCCAGAAGCGGTGAATGCTCCAACACTGGAAGTTTTTAAGAAGAGACTGGACAGCCATTTGTCTGAAATGGTATAGGGTTTCCTGCCTGAGCAGGGGTTGGACTAGATCACCTCCAAGGTCCCTTCCAACTTTATTATTATTATTATTATTATTATTATTATTATTATTATTATTATTATTATTATTATTATTATTATTATTATTATTATTATTATTATTATTAGTGAGGAGCTAGGTAAGTGTCTGGCTCTTGAGACAGACTTTGATACCCTTTGTGATGGAATCATCCTACTTTTATTGCTATCTTCTCATGGTTCTCAGTGTACATGATTTCTTGTTCAATCTATGTTTAAAGGAGGGTATAAGAAGAAACTAGTGTGGCTTTTGTGAATAACATTTGGCTGTTTTATTTTTGGCTTCAAATTTTTAGAAGACTCTTTTAATTAAAATAAAACTGGAGGGTGGTTTTATGCTAAAAACAAATTTAGCATAAACATTACGTATAAAAATAATTTTAGGACCCCTAGGTGTTTTTAGAAAAAGATGTCTGCTAGTATTTTGTTACATAATATGTAAAAAATGGCTAGAAAAATGACAGAAGCTGATAGGGCTGATAGAAGGCAGATAATGAAGGCTAGATGGAGTGTCAGGGATGAACCTCAACTATTTGCTTTTTGGTACAAAGATGTTGTAAACTGTTTAGTGCTCAGCAAGCCTCATAATAGTTCTTTTTTGAAAGCCTGCTAAAAAGTTCTTCAAAATTCCAAGAAGTCCATTGGTTGCAAAAGGCTGCCTGATTCTCTTAAATTTCCCAACATGACTATGTAGTCATTTTTCCTATTATTCTTTGTATATTATTGCCTCCAGCAACCATTTATTTTGTTTTTTGATCGCCTATACATCAAAAAGGCTCTGCTCATGGATAGGGCAATGAAGTCTTCTTACACAGTTTTCTGATATTGCTTCTTCCTGACATCCAAGCACCAAGTATTTGGTTATCTATTTTGGCTGTTTTTCAGGATACTTCTCTCCCTTCGCTGTATTTTTTTTTTAAAAAAATTAATAACTAGCATAGATTTGGATGTTTATAATGCCAAAGGATGGTTATGTTTTATTGTTTTTTTTGCAAAGTATGTTTAGAAATAACATTTTAAAGCAAAATGCCAATTAATATGGTATCATATTATATGGTTGATAATTTAAAACAGTGTGAACATTATCTGCATTCACCTGATATGTGAATGTTCTAGGCATAGTAGTAAAGCTGAAGTTAAATTAGTGTGAGCTTTTTGAAATGGAAATGAGTTCAATGAGCTAGGCTGCCTATTCCTCCAAAATACACAATGAAAAAAATGGAAATAAGCAGTTAAATCACAACATTATATTTATGCTTCACTAATCAGTTTTGCTTTCTGATCACTTTCTCTGCGCTCTCTTTTGCTTCCCACAGCCCATGTATGCTTAGCATCCTCCTGAACTATGTTAACAGAGTCATTAATTATAAGATATAAATACAGAGACTTTTGTTCTTTAATTTTTTACATAAAATTGCTGTCTTATTTAGAAATAGTAAAATGTTTAGAAAACTAAATTCAAGGATCTTTATTTAAACATGGAACTGCATACTGAGGCAGAAAGAAGATCATAATATTCCATTTGAATTATTCAGTCTTAAATTTAGATCAGTGATTGCTTTATTCTATATGGGTCCAAACATTATGACAAATTTTTCCAACATACCACTGCTGCCTATCTTACATGGTTAAACTAAGATAATACTGCAGTGATTCCTAACTCTATATATCTATATGCTCTTAAACTCTTAAACTCTCATTGTCATGATCTTTAACTGTGCCAAATGTTGCATCATAGGACAACAATTTTTGAACCTCAAATGGTTTAACTTACAGAATGTGCCCATGATTCCCAAGGGAATGAAATTTCATGATTCTCAAGGGAATGAAATCTGGGGAAGTTGTGGCTCTTCACTGCTATTGATTGTTGTTGTCTGCTGGAGTGCTGTTGTGGTCAGGTGAACTTCATTTTCAACATTCTGTGACAGTTTCCCAGCCAGTTTTACAATCACTTCTCCCTTCCATACCCAGCAGCATCCACTTACTTGTCTATTGGGAATTTTCTGTTGGTCCCTGCCAGATTACCACAAGGAAACTCAGTGGGGAAGCTGGCAAGAAGTCAGAAGTTGCTCCTGCTCCTATTTATTTATTTATTTTATTTTATTTGGGTTTGTATGCCGCTCCTCTCCAAGGGACTCGGAGCGGCTAACAACATATATATATATATACAGTGAAGTACCATAAAAAACCCAAACAAATATATCTAAAAAAATCAATAAAAAAGAACACACATTCAATTCAACAATCAACCACAGTCATCCCCAGGCCTGCCGGCAAAGATGAGTTTTTAAATTTTTCCGGAAGGCCGGGAGAGTCAGAGAAACGCGGACTTCAGGAGGCAGTTGGTTCCAGAGGGCGGGCGCCACAACAGAGAAGGCCCTCCCCCTAGGGCCCGCCAAACGACATTGTTTCACTGATGGGACCCGGAGGAGGCCAACCCTGTGCGCTCTCACCGGTTGTAGAGAAGTATGTGGCAGAAGGCGGTCCCGTAAATATCCTGGTCCCATGTCATGAAAGGCTTTATAGGTGATAACCAATAAAACTATTGCTTTTTTTAACCTGCTTTTGGTCATTCCGTTTGTTTACGTAAGGAAATATCTCTGAAATAATGAGCCAATGGGGCACGGGTTGTCTAATATGTGTATGTTTATGGGTATATATGCATGTGTGTGTGTGTGCAAGTGTGTACATATGTTTATTTGCAAAATTAATTCATTTTGAAAAAAACTATGAATGTTCACAGACCACAGGATTTGGTTTGGGATCAATTTGGCACTTCAGAAAAAAATCTCTTTAGCCTGGAATAAATCAGGCCTGGAATAAATCAGACCTTATCCGTTTCAATTAAATTGGATTTTGGATTGTGAAAGTTCTTGGTAGTTAACTATAAGACTGTCTACTATCATAAAAGTGGATTTAAACGTGGTAATAGAAGAGGACAAGATTGAGGCTGTTTTGAATGTGGAATTAAAAATGATAGGTTACAAGACTGATATGGAGAAAAATATACACTGGATTTACAAATGAAACTGGATGATGTCTTTATAATTAAAAGGGATATACAAATAACAAATCAGAACAGTAACTTGGATAACTTTGTTATCTTGGATTTGCAAAAATGTTAAACATGACAAAGTTTTTGAAATCACTTATTTTTCTTTTTTCTTTTCCTTTTTCTATTTTTCTCAGTTTGTATTAGTTTTTATCTTTGAATCTGTAAAATTTAATAAAAGTATGAATCCTCCTGATATTACTGAACCATTGGCTTGTATAGCCAGTGGTAAGGGATTTGGAATTGGAAGGCCATGAGCTTTCAGTGACAATATTTGTTGCTTGAAATAATCTGATAACCACACAACAAAGCTATCTTTTGGAAGATAAGGGCATCATACTATTAAAAATAATTTTTAGTGGTTGAGGGAGGGTCACAGAGAGGGTGTGATGACATCATGAAATGACACAGCCATTTTTCCCTTTGCTTTGTCAAGAAGCTATTTTGAAGACTACTTGAAGGCTTATTTCTTTCCTAATTGTATAAACTCATAAGCATGAATGTTTTTATAGTCTTAGGATTTTTTTAGTGTGAGATGCTAAGGATCATACCTAGATTCACAGATTAATGTCTATATTCTGTGTGGACTCATTCTTCTTATTCCATTAATCAGCTACCTGGATTCTGCTTTAGAGTGAGAAAAAAGACAAACTGAATACATGGGCAGGTATTTCCTTCCTAGGTAAGTTGTGTATACTAGTTGCTGTAAATTTCATCTCACTTTATACTTGGATGGATGCATATAGACATATAACCAGATCTATGAGATACAAATGAAAACTTTCTAACACTTCCAAATGGCCATACATGTGCTTGAATTACTCCACATATTTACAATTCAACTAGTAATCTTAAAGTTGAATACAGTGGCTGCAATATATGTTGACAGCATGGGATGTTATACTGTCAGCTATTGTAAGTGTAAGTTGATAATTAAGTTATATTATGGATATGGATGATAAATTATGCTGCCTGAACAAAAGGACCAACTGCTGAGACATCTTCTCTGCCTGCTTTATTTTTGCATAATATTGGAAGCTTGTCCATGTGCAATGATTTTCTTATCTAAGAATACCAGCTGCTTACTGTCAGCTGAAACGAGTTGTTCCTTTCTCCATCACTGTCATAAGGAGACAGAAATATGTGCATGACTTTCATAATGCCTTTTCATAATGATGGATGCACTTTACTTAGAAAATTGATTATAAAAATAGAAAATCAGCTTTGAAAAGCAATTTAAAGCCAGGGCATTTGTCTGTTTGTGATCATATTGGAGCTAATGAGTATATTTTGCTTGTGTAGTTAATATTTTCAAACTGTTACGGCATTGTTAATGTAGGGAAGCCAATGTTTGTAGTATGATAAACATTTTACTGATTTGCATCCATATTATATGCTAACCATTTAGTCTATTATTTGAATGGAAGATGCATGTAAAATGCAAATATAATTTACAGTTAAAGTAGCTATCTCATTTAGAATAACAACAGAATTGCAGTAAGTACATTGATCTATTTTTATCTTAAAATGACAGAAGTGGATCATTTATATAAAAAATTGAATGGAATTGCTATTTTATGATTACAGTGTGTATACATATATGTGTGTGAGTATGATTTAACAATTTTTCTATCTGTAAGTTACAGATGGCTTCAAGGTATGGCAAAGTATTCAACTTCTCTTCCCATGCCCCACTTTTAGCTTGTGGACTATAGGAGAGGTTGGGGAAATGAAAACTTTTGTTCAGTCATCTATAAGAAAAGAATAGCTATTGATGAGCAATGGAATCACTTATTGTATAAAACATGTTGGTGGCAGTGCCTGGCTTTTTTGTTAAGAGCAAGTCTTACATTTATCAGAGGCCACATCTTTGGCATTTTATCAGACAAGTAGAAAAACGAATTACTTTCTTGTTGATAATTTGAATAACAAAAAGAAATGAAAAGGAAAATTCTTATTGGCAGAATGTATCACTAACATTCAATATTGGTGGATAAATGTTTATATAACTATCGCTAAAAAGTGCAGAAAATATTTTTATTAGCCTAAAATGGCATGTGAAATGCAAGGTCAATATGTGAAATGTATGAACGATTTTCCTTCATAATATGCTATTGGTATTATTAAAATGGTGTCAAAATTGCAAAAGGTTCTAGCCCATTTTTTTAGATATCTTATATAAAGTTATTAGGTAATAATAAAGGAAAAGGTTAGCCATGAAAAGACTGAAACATATCAGTGATTTGATGCAAATATTTTGACATATAGCAAGAAGGGTTAACAATCAATGACTGTTCCTGGTAATATATCTCAAGACAGTGTACATTATATGAATCGGAGGAGGAGGAGGAGGAGGAGGAGGGAGGAAGGAAGGAAGAAGAAGAAGATGATGATATTGCAGGAAAAGAGTTCAAATATGCATTATCATAGCATATTAAACAAGAGAATGCAGGATGAAGTTAAGCCTTTTGCAAGTGAATTGGTGTTCCTTTTGCTCTTTCACAGTTGGTTCATTTCTTGAGGATGGGATAGAGGGCAGAACTAAGGTTCTGCTTAGGACTTTATTCCCCTCCATAAGATTTCCCTTCATTTTGTAGCCAAATAAACTCCCTGGAATTTTGTTTGGCTCCATGAAGCTATAGTTCTTCGCTCTGGATTGAGATAGTTAGATGTTTCTGGCTCATGTAAAACACTGTTAGTTCCTTAAAACCATTCTCCACTGTCTACAGCTTCTCTGATATAGCAAATCCTGAAAGCTTCAAAGAATTGCTTTTTGTCAAGCAGCAGCCATACATACTGTATAGCAAGCTACAGTGGAAACTTGGGATTTTCAAAAGCAACTTATACTGTAAAAGGGTAGCCTCTGTTTAACAATCCAGTGCCTCTCCTCCTCCTGGACATGCGGAGGCATCATAGGGGTGTTCTGTACCTAAAGGAATTTCTTGATATGCAGAAAGTCATTGCATTGAATTGAAGACATATATACTGAAGACATATATAGTTTTTACATTTTCATGCTTGTCATGCTAGGGATGGCTCTGGAAAATAGGCAAAGTTAACAAAAAAGGTACCAGTGGAATTCTAGGAACACTCCTGGAATTATTATAGTAAGGTATAATAGCAAGCATGTCCAGGTTTTTCTCTCTTCCACCTCATACTAAACAAAATCAAGATGGTTCCATCTATTTCTTACATCTATTTCTGGACTATAATCTTTCATCCCTCCTTAATGGTATATTCCTTCATTTTCCCCTTAACAGTGCTTTCATATCATTCCAAAGGTCAACTATAAATATTTTTTCTACTAGTCAGACCAGTAGAGGTAAAGTTCTCTGTGGTGTAACCCATACTTACGTAGAGCTTTAAAAGTGACAACCAGCATGTTGAATTGCATTTAAAAATGCACAGGCAACTAGTGCATCTCATGGAGTTGTGGTGTTACATGTGCCGTTTAGCCCGATATCATTTATTACCAGTGTAGTTGCATTTTGTACCAAGCCCTATAGTGCTATAGTGGCTATATTCTTATGGAGGGGTGGAATTTTGCAATTTTCTATGTGCCTTTCCTCTTAATTTGAATATAAATAGAGCTGCTTTTTATTTCATGTATTTGTAGAGCTAGGAATGGATCTATTGTACAACTTCCAGATTAGGCATGCTTTGGCAATGATAATATGGCATACGTTTTAACATTTCTTGATTTTTTTTCACAAATACATATGTATGCTATGTAAAAGCCAAATATACAGATGGCAGTAGAAACAGTAAACTATAGTTAATCATTGAATGCCAATCATGAATGAACATGCCTGACAAATAAAGCACTGTTTTTTTACAGCTTTTGTATTTTGATAAGTCTGAATAACAACAAAAATGGAGCCAGAGGAAAAAGAGGAATCATTGTTACTATTTTTGTGGCACAATATGTGCTATTTGGATGTTTCCCATTTTGTAAATATGAAATACATTGACTTACACATGACTTGTGAAAGATTTTGTAATAGGTTATGAGGAGGCCAGAATATGACTATTATAAAAAGCCCATATTGATGATTGTGTATAATCTATTACATGATGTCTTGGTATTGTGACTCAAGCATCTTTATTTTATGTATTTATGGAAAATATGTTGCCTACAGAGATTAAATCTCAAGAAAGGACAACTTAGTAGAGACTGAAAACAAATTCAGTAGGTGTTCCAGGTGGATGGTGAGAGAGGAAAAAACTGTGCTGTACCTTAGGCTTCTTGTTGTTCCTTCTGTGGAAAATAACTTTCTTGCATAATTATGTCAGCACAGAACTTTCCTACTTTTGAAGAAGAGTGGTGGAGAAGCCAAGGAGGAAGAAGGCACTCCAGTGGGAATACTGGATACTTGGATGCATGCTAATGAGAAGACAAACTAAAGAAATGTTTATGCCACCGGAGCTGATTTAAAGCTCTGGATATAAAAGGCAAAAGTCTTCTGAGATAGTTCAGTCAGCCCAACAGAAAGGACACACACCTCTACAATTACCAAAAAAACTAAAGCTTTACATTAGGAGAAAAAAAAGAGTGTTGTTATTATTATTATTATTGTTACTGTTATATTATCATCTTGATAATATTTGCAACCCAGATCTGCTAGGTTTACTTACACATCCACCCATCCAACACAAATATGAAAGTAGTAAATTATGACTCTTGTATTATTATCTGCTCTATACATCAATAAATTCCCCATACTACGGGGCAAGAGAATTATGGCTTAAAAACCAAGTGAACCATGAATATATAGTACTATATGCTACTATTCAACAGTTTTACTTTGGTGCAAATATTTACTTCACAATAAATCTGAAAACAAAAGGAGAGATTAATACGAATATATTTTTTGAGTTTTTTGGTTGAAAATTCCAACTGTGCATTTAGGTTTCCATATACCCTTCTATATTAGTAACCTGTTTATAAATAATATAGCTAATATGTAGCTTCCCAACTTTGCCAGTTTCATGTCTACTGAAATGTAAGAATATTTCCGTATCTGCTGAAAACAGTCTTGTGGCAAAATAGAAAAGTTTAACTCAGTTTTTAAAATATATTAGATCAAACAGGCTGGTTGCAAATGTGTGTTTCTGTGTGTCAAAAAGTTAAGATGGTATGTATAACTGCATATAGAGTCCTAACATTATGAAGTAAGTGGACAATTTGATTTTCCCTCCCTCTACTTTGTTTCCCAAACTAATAATGACTGAAAAAGGTTTGTAAAATGTTTTATAACAGAACCGGGAACCGGGAATGATTATTAAAGTCCAAATTTAGCTGAAGTAACTACCTCAAACACCACTCCCAGCTATATCTCATTCTTATTTGCAATTGACATAGAAAGCTACAGTGTACTCAACTCTGTAAATGGTTTAAACCACTGGTTAACAAAGATATTTTACAAATGCTATAATGCTGCAAATAATATTTTATTATATGTTAGAAAAACACCATAACAGATATTTTTATTTATTATTATATGCACAGTACATTTGGTCAAACCGATGAAAACAGATCCAGATCTTTGGTTTTAGTGAACTTGGGAGATATAATTTAGAAAAACAGTCAAATAGAAGGATGACAGTCCAGATGTTTTTGATTGTCAGTTCAGTTAATAATAATAATACAAACCATTTTAGGAATTGTTTGGTGGCCAACAATTTGTTTATTTTTGTTTAATTTATATATTAGTAATCAATCCCTCGCCCTTTTTTTGTTCCATTGAATCAATCTTGATTCCTGGAGACTATCTGACAAATGTATGCAGTTTTCTTGGCAACATTTTTGGAAATGATTTGCCATTGCTTTATATGGCTGAGAATTACTGGCTCCAAGTCACCCATCTGGCTTTATGCTTACCTAAGGAGTAGAGCCCACAATCTCCGTTTCAAGTGTAGTGCCTTTAGTCACTACACCAAAGTGGATTGCATGGAAACTTTACACAGATATTAAGTCTCATTGGTTTTATTTTGTGCAAAACTATGTTTTACCTTTTTTGACCCTGATGGTTGAGTCATCTTGGGGAGTTTCTGAGGTACAAAAGGCATTTCAGAAGAAAAATGAAAAAATATATTATTTATTATTATTAGATGTTGAAGTGTTTATTGTATATCTAAACATATTTATTTGATTTCTGACCATCTGATAGAAACCTGCATATTTCCTTCTTTTGAAAACGTAACTAGAATTCAATTGCTCACTTAGTAATCTGGAAACAATGAAGATGAATGATATATTAGCTAATTTTTCAATAAATTAGCAATTTTATTTTTAAATCTTAGGGGAGATCAATGATGAGATATAGGAGTGCTATTTGCAATTAATTGATCCTATTTTAAATTATTTCTAATAAGATAATCTGAAACATGTCCTTTGAGACAGTTACAAATTATGCCTGGACTTCATGTACTACTATATCACATCACTAAGGAAGTCTAAGATATTTACAATACATCCAGTATATATATTATACTAACTTAAAGCTCTTTTAAAGCTTTATATATTATATTTTGGGATGCAAATATGAAGGAAGATCTCTAGAACAGATATTAATTATTTAAAGTTTTTAAAAGAACCCTTGTTTATATTTTACTTTTATAAAGATTTACATTCCAAGATCAAGTGGTCATATCCCCAAATTGTTCTATTATTCATTTCTTAAATAGAGTTTTCTTTAAAAAGTTATTAAAAACAAATAAAAACCAAACTAAAATAAATATTGTAAATGTGGCTAAGATTAAAAGAAGTTTTTTTTTTGTAGGACGCCTAAACTCTTTCACTTTTCCACTTTTAACTGATATTTTTCCAAAACCTTTAACATGATATACATTTGAGTGTGTTTTTATTTAACACAATCAGATTTTGCATTACTATTCAGTCAAAAGTGAGAAAATATTATGGACGCTCTTTGCAAAGATTTTGTTCTGTTTTTGATAGTAGTTCCAGGACTATCCCATTGGTAGTTGTGAGCATAAGCTTTTTAATGCACAAAATGGAGCAGTACTTCAGCCAATCTGTGATAAAAGAGAAAAAAAGAGATCACTATGGAAACGGCAGGGTAATTCTAAAAGGCTTCTTTATAAAGTAAATGTCTGATGTTTGTGACTGTGGAAGCAAAATATTCATAAATCTGTATGATGCTATCATTTCTGATTTGTTATCATAGCAAATGCCAAGTGTTAGCAGTCCGGTCATAGCTTTATTAAGCGCTTTCTTTTGCAAAGCGAATTACTGGTCCACAAGAGAGAGAAGGCAGAAAAAGTGAGACTGTGGGTAGGAGATGGCAGTGCGTCTTATTTGTTTACACTGTACATTATATATACAGTATAATGTATGTACGTGTATTTGCATGTGTTAATCATTGCTACTTTGGGGTTTATATATTTGGAACACCAGTATGATTTATGGAAATGTACTAACTCAAGAGAGATTGAATACAACTGAGAAAATGTTTTCACTATTCCTTGTCTGCCTTTGATTTCTTATTGAAAATCTGTAACCTTTTGACTTCAACACAAGAGATAAATGCAGAAGAGATAAAATTTTCACAGCCCAAAGAGAGTGTTAGGGACCAACAAATAAAGGTAACTGCTGCGGCAACATACCTCCTGGACTTGCTTGGACATCAGTCAGTTGGATTCCCTGGATAAGTTTCAGAAGACTGCTACGCATTGAGGTAATGCAGCATCCCTGGCCCAGGAAAGGCTAAGCAGTGCTGGCATTTAGTGCATCTTTTTTTCAGTCCTTGCTGCTGAAGTACTTAGTAAAACCAAGAGGCAGTAATATATCTGATCAGTTTCCTGTTCTCTAGAATACAACTGCAAACTCAGGGTGTAAGAAAACTATGGTAATATTGCCATTTAAATATGCCTTTTATTTTGTGTTTTCAATCAAACAGGATAATTCTGAGCTTTAAAAATTATAGATATGCATTTATAAATATTGTGCAATGGAAAATTCAGGTTTATTTGATTTAATTTGTTAATGATGATTAGAAATACAGGAAATTGCACGGACAAGTGTAAAGGTGGACTTGCAGATTGTTGAAGTGGATTTTATGTCCACATGAAGGGATTGTGTCAAGTCTAAACATATGATAGACAACTCATTATTTTAGGAAAAGAATTATTATGCACTTTAATTTTAAGCGTATCATTATAGAAGTCTAATTAAAACAGTGTTATTATTTGGAAGATTAAAACTTCAATTTGGAATATAAAATTAGAAGAAAGGATGGCTTGCTCAAATCATCTAATAACTAAAGTTGGTTATGATTTTTAACTGGACCAGTATTCCTAAGAAATGTAGATATTTCTCAAGCCTAGTGATATGAAATCGGCAATGCATCATTTTGAAAATATAGAAGCAAATCTCTGAGCCATAAATAGAAATCTAAAAATGAGTTGGTCTGTCATATTGGTTTTGTTCTTTCATGAACACCATGGTAATCTATGGTAATCTATCTATGAAGAAATTTGACTTTTTGAAAGGAAATTAAATGACTTTTAAAAGCTTCCTAAAGGGGTGTAGTATGTTGGGGGAAAGCCAATAAAGCTTGGGTTTTAAATGGTAAGGATCTTGCTTCATTTATAATTCATGTGTATCAGAACATGATGACAGTACTAACTATAAAGGGCAGGCGGATGGTACAAGAGCAAGATCTTGGATGTCTGAATTTCTCTACAGTGAAGATATTCTACACATGGCCTTTCCAATCAGTAACTCTAACTGAACAAAGATTACAAGGTAGGTGTGAACGAACTAACAGACAACTTTAAGGAAATCGAAGGGTATAAACCACACATTTTTTGTGAATTAATCTTTTTATTTATTTATTTTGTTTAAATATGTTATCTTTTATTTTGTTATTTTTCTGACAAAGGTTTTCAGCTTTTGCTTCTAGCTAAGAACAGAGGAAGAACAGAAACCAGAGGAAACAAACAAATATGTACAGTATTAAAATTGCAGACAAAACAATATCATAAAACATCTTTTTCTTTTCAGCAATATATATTTATATCTAAAGACATTTGAAATGTACATTTGTGCCTAGAGCAAGGTGGGTGGCTGAAAACTCTTCCCACCCATGGTGGGTGGCTGAAAACTCTACCCCCACCTGTGAGATTTCTAATGAGTTTTCAAAGTAATAGGCAGAATTCTCACTGGAGCTAATGAACTACCAACTGGAAGTTTATTTTTCAACATATCTTTATAATGTTACAAGAAGGTCAATATTGCAGGAATATTTGATAAACAAAAGCTGTCAGTAATTTTTTCAAATTATTGTGCAAATAACGCTAATAAATAAGGTTTACAAGTATTACTGCTGTAATTTATGCCATTGCCTACTGCATAACTCTATTTCTATGAAAACAATTCTTAAAAGGTAATTTGTTGCAGTAATTTGAGGCTTGTAAGTTTAATAAATTATATAACATCAGACTTTGGGCAAACTGGCTTGTTATCTTTTTCCAGAATCTGTAATATTAGAATTATTTTACTAGCATCCAAAAGATTATAACACCCAGTGGTTGTGGGATTCCAAATTAGCAATTGTTATCTACTGTACAACTAACTTTATAACTGAATATTGATCTTTTTTCATACTTTTCTTACGCTGGATATTTTGGTCAGTAGCTTTACCTCTGTCTAACTGATGTAGGCTGCAAACCAATGAACAGCAAACTTGCTTAGGTCCTTATGAAATACATACTGATTTCAGAACTGTACCAATAGCATGGAATACAAGTTGGTATTTAAAATAATTTATATCTAAGAGCTAACTGAATTATCATCATTCTTGTCAAGGAACTCTTCATTCAATGTTAAATTTCTTTAAATCCTATAGTAGGAAAGCTACTCTTTTAAATACATAAAGATGAAATGTGTGATAGAAAATATGCTTCAAGATTTATAAAGCAGCTATTAAATAAATCTGATATAAACTGAGTATTTTCTGGGGATGCTTGACATCCCTACACACCCACACACAGAGAAAGAGAGAGAGATATATACATATTTCTAGATCTAAATTATTTCTTACTAATACATTAAAATTGTATAACTATAAACAAAACATCATAGATACTAATGAGTGATTTAAAGGGAATGCTATAGCTGCAACCTTAAATATCATCTGCGTATACCAGCTGATCCCTCCATTCTGCCTTAGTTTTTTTGTGTAAACCAAATCATTTGGCAAGCCAGAAAACAAAATGAATCCTAGAGAATTTTAAGAACTCTTACTATAGCAATTTATGTTTGTTTCTCCTTCTATCTTAAATTGAGAATATTTTTTTCTGAAAAACACTCAGACATTAGATTATTTCATGCCAAAAGTATAGTTATATCATAATTTTTGTTTAATGACAGACGGAGAACATGCGAATAAATTAAAACGCATGGCTTTTTTTGGAGAAATGTTAACAGATCTAGATGAAAAACCCCTGGTCTTCTGAGTAATATTCTTTGTGATACTGTAGTGATACATTACTGGTTCACAGAGTCAAGGGAGGTCTTGATTAGGCCATCATGAGAAGGGATTGTCAAAAAGATAAAAAATGGGGACAGTCATATATCAGAGACACTTTAAGGACAGGGTATTCCAACATGTGTGGAGTTAAATTAAACACTCTCTTGGCTTTTAAAAAGTTTTTAACCCTATTTTTTTCAGAATAGTACACTAACTATTGTTGCAAACTTTTTTATTCTGTTTTTACCAAAAGGGAAAATTTTAGTAAAATCTATGAAGCAAATCTAGTTTCCTTTTGATTTAAAGGGTGGTTTCATACAATTCTCAAATAATATATTTGGGTGGTATAATCTCTCTGAAGCTCTTTGAGAAGCAATTCCACCCACTCACAATTAGAAAAGTTAAGCAGTTACATTGCTTGTGCCGTGGTTCTAATCTTGGTATAGTCCACTTATATAAGGGGCATTTAAGCTGTCAGGTAAGGATTTTGGGTATCATAGCTAAAACACTAAGTCTTAAAATATATATAGTGAGATATAAGTATTCAGCTATATGAAAATAATGATGCTTGTCATCTTATGACATGTTTTCAATTCTCTTTACAGTTCATATTGCTATAATACTTGTGTTCAGAATGTGTTTAAATGACTAATCTGGGATTTGCTTCTGATTTATAGTATGGCAAATAAAGAGTAGGTGATTTTGTTTGTATCACTGGATGCACTGAATGAAAGCTTTAGGAGAAGGTGAAATATATTAGCTGTAGAACAAGTGGAGTACATATTAAGGAAAAGTCATAACTCATCTAGGCAAGGAAGTTGAGAAATATTCTACTTTCTTCTAGTAGTTTGGATGGGCAGATACTAAGAATACTAAGAAATGTCACTGCACACTACTTGGAATGGATAGACTTGAGTCATCGTGGTGCTATAAAGCTATATCTTTATTCAAGTTTCTCAGTACTATTTTATTATTTGCAAAACAGCATTTGCATAGTGATGATACTGGATAACACTATTAAAACAAGTTTGGGGTAATATGACAAATGGATACATCTGAGAAACACTGATTCACATATTTGAGAAATTATATAATAATTTTTTTAACAGGCCGACCCTGCCAGTTTGAGTTACTTGAAGAAGCAACAGGGTATCTATGAAATAGATTTTTTTCAACTATGAAAAGTTTGAGTATGTTTATTTTATCTTTTACACTTTTTAATTTTATCATAAAATATGCATTGGAAATTTATAGACGACATTATTTTCTTAAAATATCTATTGTTCTTTTCTTTAAAAATCTGCATTAAAATGGTTTGGCCAAGATTCATTGTTTTGAATTATATTGTTTATCTTTACTGTGGAACATTTTATTTTTTAAAACTGAAGGTATATTATAGAACATCCCATGTAATAGGTTCACTTAGGAAAGAGCACATATGACTTCCTTTTATTAGCAACAATCCATTGTGATTCTTTCCATGTAAGAATAAAACACTGCTCAAGTCATATTCTCAAAGTCCTACTCAAATTTCACTGCTTTCTTTAAAGGATATGTTAAAACAAAAGTGAATATATACAACAGAATACCAATCTGATCTCAAACTTTCTCTGAAGATTTTGAATGTGCAGTGCTAGGACTCTATCCTGTGAGTTTTAAAAAGTGTAAATCTTCATTTTAATTTCTCTCATTTTGTCTTTGCTATTCATTCTTTTACTTTTATTTGGAAGGAGAATTACTTGTAATTTATAAATTCCAAAGCTGAGGGGCACCATTTATAAATAAATTACAGTGGGTTCAATCTGTTGGGGAATAAATATTTTTTCTTGAAGAAATATTCATTTAGAAATACAATGGATACAGTTCATACTGTAATGAAAAATTAAAGTTAGAGCTATTATTATGAAAAAGTCTTACTTGCATACAGATATCATTTGGAATATAACTCAGCAATAGTTAATAGTTTGAAGGCTAAAGATCAGCCAACATACACATGAATTATTTAGACATTTTTCACAGGAGGTATAATTTAGTTCCTCAAAGTACCGCTTTTTCTTGAACATAATGATTTTCATTATGCAATTGTGTTTTTTTAGAATACAAGTGTATGTGCGCACACAAATACGATTTCTTGGTTTCTTGTGAAGGAAAAAAAAATACCTAGCCATGGAGCAAACATTGCATTTACCCCCAACAGAGGTACAGAGGATAATGGAGGGTTAAAAAATAAATTCAGGCTCAGTGGTTGTTGAGATCTGCTAGAGACTGGGAGGCTGGTTGCAGCTCAGTCCGGGGAACAATAGGTACCTGTATTCAGCATGGACCACTGGGCAGGGACCACAAGTAATCTGGGAAAAGCTTTGCCTACGCTGAGGCTTTCTCTCCGGGAAAATGCATAATGAGAGCTCCACTTTCCCGCGGAGCGGAAGCGAGGAAGGCGGGAAGGAATCCCGGCGCTTGCATGAGGAGGGGCCGACTGATCTTTAATCGTTTCTAGCCAGCCTTGACTTGGCCTGAACGTGAGGTTCTCGGTCTAGAACTCGGTGGGCAGCCTTTCCACTTGGTACTTCAGTCAGACCCTGTCGCCGCAGAAGAAGCAGCACATGCCGCTTCTCGCCTCTTCCAGACAGGCGCGCGCGCGCTCACGCCTCCTCCCCCCCCCGCTGGTCTGAGCAGGCAGCTTAAGTGTCACCGCTATAACCGAGCCCAGTGCAGCACCCGTCGCCATGGTGTGAAGAGGGGGGCCCGGGAGATGACAACAACGAGGGAGCTTCGTTCGGCTTTCAAGTTGGGGTAAGGGAGAGTCTTTATTTCCCTCAGACTTTTCGGGTTCTTGAAGAGTAGGGTTTTATCCTATGCTTACCTTATTTTCAGGGTGAAGCTCTTTGCAAAGCCCGGATCGTAGGCATATGTTGTCTATGCAGAAACTGACTTGCCCCGCTTTTTCGGAGATGAGAACTCTTCGAATTCGAGTGGCTTTCTGGTTCGGCAGCCAGAATGGTTTTCTTTCTTTCTTTCCCCTTTCTTTTTGCAGAAGGGAGGGTATGGTCCTTGGAGTAGAGAGTGCTTACTTGTTCATTAGGGTTCAGAGTGAAACATGTTCCTTTCGCCCTGGCTATTCGCCCCAATTTTTACTTTTTTACACACTTGCCTGTCCTGAGGTCAAAGACCTTTAAAAAATTAATGAACTTCCCTGCCGAGTTCAAATAATATAATCTACAAGGGCTGCAGCAGAGGAAGTCATGATCTCAGGGATATTTTTCACGCAGGTGTGAAGTTTAAACTTAAATATTTTTTTTCTGAGTACTTTATATTAATTGGAAATATGCATTAGAAAAGCATAGAAAAATGGCAACTATTTAAAATACTAGCACAATGAAATGTTAACAAAACACATTGTAGTGCATAACAGAACTAGGCAGTGTTTTTTTTGAACTGCATAAATAAATAATACAGTGATTCTCCCTACATCATAGATCTGTAATGGATTATTGTAAGCAATTTCCTAAATATGTAATTCAGAGAAATCCATAACAATTGAGGAAAAAGCAGTTTGGACCATAAATTTTAAGTTATATCTTAAAAAGATGGCCAAGAAAGTTAGCAAAATAAATTGAATTACACAGTGAAACACAAAACAGCTTTAAAAGTCCAATATATGCCTTTTGTTATTTATAATGATGAAATAAAAGACACAAATTATTGTCTGTTAGTTAAAAATACAGCTAGGACTAGCTACAGCGAACATTCCTTTTAAAAGTCCTAACAGATTCAGCAAAATACTAGCTGTGGTATAGAACAAGTTATTATCTTGTATTGGTTGTAAAATAAAGCAAAGGAGTCAATTTGAAACCAGTTTGTATTATAATCTGCGAGAGACCTGCATTATATTCAATCACCCATTTTAAGTTTAATTTTGAGGTTTTTTGTGTAATTATGTAATTATGCTTCTTCATGGAAAAATAATGTTGAGATTCGGTTTGCTTTGAAACATTCATTTCAGTTGGAATGCATGATATTTATTCAATGTGATGCAAGGACAAGAAAATACTTTTTCCTTTTGGATCTATTGTGATGGGCTTAGGAGGATCTAATCTTTTTAATTTTTATTTTCACATCCCATAAAATTAAAGAAAGATTGCAGCTTTTTTTAGTGATTGCTTAAGTCTTTCTAAATGTTTAAAAGACTGTTTTTGGTTGCTATGGCCAGTCTGACCTCTCTCTTTGCCATTTTAGGGACTAAGGCAACCCTTTTTTTACATTAATTCCATTTACCTTGATTTATGTCTAAAATTGTGACTAAATGTCTTTGTTTCCAAGTGATAAATGTGGCATGTATTAATCATTTATTAGAAGTAAACACTGCTGTCTTACTCAAAATACATTTTGTTCTGGGTTAATGGTATGGAACAAGCCACTCTCAGCAAACAACTACGGTATCTATTTTAAAGAGCCACTGAAAACCTGGCTCCAGAAGGAGGAAATTGGCATTTACTTTCTCTTTCATCAGTGTTTCGTTTCTGATATTTGATGATGAGACAGCATGTAAACTAAAATGAATGCCTAGCGTTCCATTCTCCAGCCAGATGTATATTGGGTCAATTTTGTATATGTATTCCATAACATCTCCCACATAGTGTTTGTCTGCTATTTTATTATTACTGTATAAAAGAGATGTAAATAGAAGTATTGTTCTGATAGAGGCTCACTGTTTTATACTAGTTCATTGAATACCATCAGATTTTGTTCTTACAAAAATGTTCACCCTATTTAATGTCTCTTGCATATTAGAAAATCTCTTTCAGAAAGATTTAGTTTTTTTATATGTTTTTTCCCCCAGTACAAACTGCTTATTGAGAAAATACAGCAGGGCTTCCCCCCCCCCTCTGTTAGATGAAAATTACTGGTTTGACTTGTTGTTTGGGTTTTGTATGCCAGGCTAATGTAATAATGATCTCAGGCTAGCAGAGAAAATGATTTGGGAGTTTCAGATGCCTGAAAAACACATTAATGCTTAACTTTTACCTTAAAACAATTGGCTAAAATTGCAAATGTAGATGCAGCGTGGTCCAGAAAAATTTGATTTAATTAGCAAGTACACAAAGTAATATTTTTAAAGAATATATTTATTTTCTTTAACAGGAAGAAGTGCATGATTAGTCCCATTGATTTTAGGGGTCCACTCTATGTCTAGATGCAAGATATTAGCTAATGGTTTTCGAAACTGATTCCTGTCCTCCAATTGGGCATCCATTGGGAGACCAAAATAAGTAGTCTTTTAATATTGTAATAAGAGTTGTCCTGTTGAATAATGTTTTATGATTTAAGGAACGTTTTGTTTAAAGCACTTATAACCATGATATGATACTTAATTCTATTGTATATCATGTAAAATTGAAAGTATTATTGAAGGTGTTTGAGATTTTAGATTATAAAGATGATGTTTCTTCTTCAAGAAGGTCAGTAGATGAAGACTTCAAAATGTTCAATATAGAAGGAGACAAATGTAGTTAATAAATGGCATGCATTAGTCTTCAGATTAACAGATTTTGGAAGTTGGACCTTTTAGAATAGTATTCAGTATTAGATGAATTGAAGTATGTAATGGGTTTGTTAAGGTTTATATAGGTAGAAATATGATATATGAAGCTTGAAGTGAAGGAATTTAGCCTAATCAAAACAAAGAAAAGAATCCCTCCAGCGAAAGAAAAGCTCAAGAGAATATAAATTGCACTTTGTTCAAAGTCTGATTACAACTAAACTATAAACTTACCAAAAAAAGCACACCATTCTATCATGTATTAATGACATTTATTTGGCAGATAGTTATCTTCAAATATATTCACAGTGAAATAGTTGTAAATTAAGAGTTTAATAGCATTTTTGGTTGAAAGATTGTCATCATGAAGAAAGACGGGATATCCAAGAAATTCCTAATCACAGTCATTTCTAAATATGCAAAGTGGTATATATTTGATTTGCCCTTCTGAAACCAATGCATGAGGTAAAACAACATTATAAATGTATAAATGTGTGAACTTGCAAATGAAAATATATGTACAAAATGTATGTACTAACAACAGGCATGCTTAAAAAAAACATGCACATGCAACACATACATATGCTGCATTAGGGAAATTGCTTACAAAGCTGCATTGACAAATATATGTATTTTAAAAGAAAAATGCATAAGACTGTATATCTCTATCAGAAAGGGATGACAAAGAAAAAGAAGCAAGTTGAAAAAAGGATAAACTAAACAAATTCAAAATAGATCATTTATTCCTACTTGCGTAAACCAGTGGCTAGATAATAGGCAGTTATTTCCTGATATCAGAAACCAAGAGGAAATACTTCATAATTAACTGAAGTACATAATGCTGTTTTTAAATATGTATTGTCACTCTTCTTGATGATATATGTACATTTTCATCTTTTGTATGTTTACTTAAAAATATTAAGTGATAGAATTACACTGTCTCTATTAACTGGTGCCAGATACAGCACCATTAATTAATATAGCAACAGAAGATGCTGTTTAAGCATTTCAGCTGTCACCTTTATATTGGATTTCATCAGTTGCACTACAAATGTATATACCACTAATTATTCTTATGTTTTGACTTTCTGTAATTTGTGAACTAAGTCTTACATTTTCCATTATCTTTTCATCTATGTAGGCTTATACTGCCTTCTGTTTCTGAAGTATAATATTGTTAGGCATATGTGTATTTGTGAAACATGTGGAGAGTCAATTGAGTAGGAGTGTGTTAAAGCTCGTTCATTAAATGAAAGCATATTAAACATTATATCTTGTTAATTTGTTTAATACAACATTGCCAGCATCCCACGTCTGTGCTTTAGAAATGTTATAAATACTACATCTCAAATCTCTGAAGTCAGATTTATATGTAAACATGTAACTTGATGTTGAAAATGCTACCTCCCTCATTCTCTCTGATACATAGCCAAAGAAGATACAACAGAAATGCTGTATTCATTCACTTTCTTAACAGAAGTGTTTTTGTTCACACTTCCAATCTGACATTCATTTTAAGCAGGGCAATCCTCTTTCCCATTGTTTTGATTGTTCTGTTTTTTCCCATCCTTCTTTTCTTTTCCAGCTATTACTTTAGGTTTGTTTTCAAAGAGTATTTTTAAATTTCAGGTTCTCCCAAGCATGTTGATATTATCTTCTCTTTTTCCTCAGTAAAGCTATTCTGGCTCCTTTTGTATTGGCACAAATTACATGATTTTATTGATGAGTTCGATTTTTGATTTCTTTGAACTTTTCAGTTCATTTCTTTGGATTTTTTCTGTTTATATGGTCATGACTTTGTATTCTGAGTGTACATGTAACAATTCTTTGCAATTGGCTGCCATGTTAAAACATAGAGCATGGTAATGCCCTTTAAATATTAAATATTTAACTATTCTGACTTGAGAAGCCAGGAAGTATGACATTTCTTCCTGTTCCTCTTAGTAGTTTTACTGCACTTTTGCTCATTTCTTCTGGAATGAGTAAGGCTCCATAAAGAAAAGATTCAGGCTAGAACACGGGCAAGAAAAACAGAATAGTTTTCTCTCATCATTTTTATATAAAAGCACCTTTTTTGAATGGAACCTTGTAGGGTAGGCAAGGCGGGTTGTATGACGTGTGTAAGTTCCGGCACCTTTTTTTTTTTTTAAGAAAAAAAGCACTGTATAAAAGTAATTATGTGCTGTATTGTCACATTACAAATCTTAATGGTTTTGAATTATTGCAATTATTAATGCAAATGAGCATTGTGTTATGTCTAATGCAATGTTATTGCAAGTTATTATGTGAAGAGAATTATTGCTTCACAACTACCCAACACAGATTTCCTCCAAATCCTTCTGCTGTTGATTTCTTCCCTTTCAGCCCCATCCATATAGAAAACCTAGGCCTTAACTGGATGTCCTATTTTGTGTTGGACGCTAGAAAAACCCTTTTCTATATAATCATTCCTGCAAATTGTTTCCAGTTTGAAATTCTTACTTTCTTCCTCTTGGCCAGAAAAATACTCAGCCTATGATTTCCTTTTGCATACTTTACTGTATATCTAAATTGCACTGTAGAGAAATATTAGCAGTGAAGAGCAAACTCGTAGAATGTAGTGGTCTTCTTGTATTGCCCTTTGGCATACTGTTATTAATGTTTCAATTTAGAGTATTCCTCTGACTACCAGATACCCAATGACTTTCATTAAAACAAAATCTAGAAGGGGAATCCTGGGAAATATTATCAATTCTTCATGAAGATCAAAGCACTGAACTTCTGCACATATCCTTTGAAGCTTATTAAATTGAAATACATAATATTATTACCTGACTATAGATAATAGTTCCTTATTTTGAAGAACTATTTGAACTTAAGTTCCCCTTTTTGAAGTCTTTATGAATTTATATTTTTCTCCCTAGTTCCTAAAATTAATTATTTGTTCCTAATCAAATATTAGTAATAATATTCCTTCTTGATACACAATGTACATTTTTTCCATTTAATATTCATTGTCAATACAATTTTGAATCTACCATATTATATTACCTTTTTATGCATTGTACAATTAGGTTTTTAGCAAAATAATTTATTTTTATGACAACTTTCTTCTAGTATTTTGTGTGGTTTTTCCTCTCCTATTTCATTCACACACACACACACACACACACACACACATTTAGGGTTCTTTTTATATCTTTGTTATTTTTGTTGCCTAGCCTCACATGAACCTAAGCTATTGGTTAATTTATGGTTCAGTTAAGTGTGTAAATCCAGAAAATGATAACAACCAAGATTAAATATGTAAACATAGCCATCAAGTTAGCAAACTGATGTTTTGATGTTGAGTATAATTGGAGAGCCAAACAAGCAATCTATTTGTTGTTTCCACCCTTTCACCCTGTTTGCCTGTATTGATAGGAAAGATATGACTTTCTTCCCATTCACTAGAAGAATAAGGTTGGAGGCAGGGATTATAGAGACCATTTGCTATAATTATGGATTGGGAACCTGTTTCTTTATTTTTTTTTTGAGGGGTAGAGTTTATTACTTTGTATTATTGTTATTATAGCATAGGTAGTCCTCAACTACAAAAATTCATTTAGTGACTGTTTAAAGTTACAGTGGCACGGAAAAAAGTGACATATACGGTAACTATTTTTCACACTTACAACCATTGTAGCATTCCCATGGACTCATGATCAAAATTTACACACTTGGTAACTGACTTATATTTATGATGGCTGCAGTGTCCCAGGGTCATGTGATTACCTTTCATCACCTTCTGACAAGCAAAGTCAATGGGGAAGCCAGATTCACTTAATTAACAACTGCAGTGATTCACTTAACAACTGTGGCAAGAAAGGTTTTAAAATGGGGCAAAACTCACTTAACAAATGTCTTGTTTATCATCAGAAATTATGGACTCAATTGTGATCATAATTCGAGGACTACTTGTATCATTGTTAACCTCCCAAACCTGTGTGTCACAAGGTGGACAGCTGTATAAATCTTTTAAATAAAATAAATAACACTATGAAGAGGAACTATAATTATACTGGTTGAATATATAGTTACAATTAGAAACTATATATTATGATCAGCTCTTTGGTTACTTAGAACAGAGGTCCCCAACCCCCAGTCCGTGGACCTGTACCGGGCCATGGCATGCCAGCAATCGGTCCGCACAAACAAGCAAAGCCCCATCCGTAGATGCAGGCTGCACACAAACCCATGCACTCTTTGGTCCATTGAAAAACTTTTCTCCATGCAATCAGTCCCTGGTGCCCAAAAGGTTGGGGACCTCTGACATAGAATATTGTAAATGTGTTCAACAAAATATAGTCCTATTTTGCCTTTAAAAGACACTTATTATATAAGAAAGTCACAAACAGAACAGCCAAAGTCTTTCTTTCAGATTATTGGGCCTTGATCCTATAAACTATCATATATTGTCAAGACCTATCCTTATTTTAAAGTTAATCAGTTCAGAATCTTTTTTTTTTTTTTGCAGTTCGAAAGATGTAACAGGACGTCTTCCAACTAAATGTACAGTAAAAATATTATATGAATGAGAACCCTGGACTGAGATGAGAATATAAAGAACAAGATTGAATATTCTGGTATGTTTTCTCTATAATCTTCTTCAGACTTGTGAAAGTTTTATGTAAGTTTTTATTTAGTTCTGTCAGTGTTTATTTATTTTTATCCTATATTATTTTTATAAATAACTCAAGACAGCCAACATATGTAATATTCCTCCTTCCTCCTCCCCCCCCAGCAACCCTATGAAGTGGGTTAGGCTGAGAGAATGACAGGCCAGCTGACTTTCATTCCTAAAGCAGGACTAGAACTCACAATCTCCTGGTTTCTAGGTCAGTATCTTAACCAGTACTCCAAACTAGCTCTAGATGTTTATCTAGTTTAGAAGTTAACAAGGATAATTAAAACACATTTCTAATTTTCATAGGCTTGGTTCATTCTAACATGTCTCCCATATCCCCTTATCTAATTTACAGATTGAGAAGAGAAACTTCTAATTCTCTAATTCTTGTAATAAAACATTAACTGTAGGTGCAAGTGAGTACAGATGTGTTGTAATAATATATTTGGGTCACATCAAATGTAAACTTCTCTTTAGGGTTAGTGCTTCTTTGGCATGAAGATTCACAATATGACTACTAGGCTCTAGCTTGCCAGTAGTAACTGTAGTGGCTGCTCAAGAGAAGAGAAGGGAAGAACATACAGCTGTTTCATTCTGTAACCAAGATTTTCCCATCATGGAGTCAAAGATGTAGTCTGAAATATTAATAAGTAAATTAACATCACAGCAGGAGTAGATAGGGGTGAATGATTTAGTTAGTTTCTTATGTCTGTTATGCTTACATGTATTATCTGTAAGACCAGAAATAGTAAAATGTTCTTTCTCAGAAAATAATGCATTGTATTTTCTTTGAAAATCAAGAATCTGATACCTCTTTTGAGCAAGAATCATGTTAAAATATATACAAATGCAAAATCAGGACAATCAATATTCTTCTCTGTTCTGTGCTATTTTGGTATACCTATAATATTGTGTCCAGTTCTGGGCCACATTTTAGGAAGAATATTGACAAACATGCAAAAAGAAAATAGCGAAGATGATAAGGGGCCTCAAAAGAAAAAATACAACAGATTATTGAAGATGTTGGATAGGCTTAGCAGGAAAAAAGAAGTCTGTAGTATATATGTTAGCTCTTAAACATTGTCATGAAGAAGTTCAAAGTTGCTCCAGATGGTAGGATAAGTTACAGTGGGTTTAAGCGATAAATACATTTTGATTGGACATCAGAAACAAATTTCTAACAGTAATAGTTATTTAACAGTGGAACAAATTGGTCTGTGAAATTGTAGATTCTCATTTACTTGAAATATTTAAAGAGAGTATGGATGGCCAACTGTTAAAGATACTGTAATAGTGAATTTTTGCACTAGCCAGGGATTGGTATAGTTGATCTCACAGGCAACCTCTAAACCTTATATTATTTGATTGTTTAGAGGCAAATTTGATGTAGTAGCATTCATACAATTAGTACTTGCATGAATGTTGAAAATTCAGTTACAGGCATTTTGCCAGTTGATTACTAACCGTAGTATTTAACTCAAACATCAGTTACATATTAGATGTGGCGAAGCTAATTATGCAGAAGATCATAGTCCTTAAACATGTACTGGGAGATGAACAGCTAAGTGATGACAGAAGAGAGAAGATCTCAACACTGTTTAGCAAAATATGTTAAGTTACACGAGATAACTCTAAGTCGTTGCTTAGTCTACTCCATAACTACCATTAATATTTTGCTAGTAGTATAAAGTATTAGTAAGAAACTAAATTGCAATTAATGTAGCTTATTCCATATCTTTCTGTCATGACACAATTTTAACCTGATTAATTCTTAATTCTTAATGTAATGTTTCCTAGAAGAGGTGTAAAGTTGGGTCTCAAATTTGGTAACTATAAGATAGTGCCTTAGAACAGAGGGACTGGTTGCATGGAGAAAGGTTTTTCCACGGACCGGAGAGTGTGTGGTTTTATGTGCTGCCTGCATCCCACGGATGGGGCTTTGCTTGTTTGTGCGGACCAGTTGCTGGCATGCCGCGGCCCGGTACTAGTCCATGGACTGGGGGTTGGGGACCCCTGCCTTAGAAATTAACAAAATCAACCATTAGTAGACCTTAAGGACAACATTAAAAAGGGTAGCTGCAAAAAGTGGGAAATATTTGCTATCACTGCAAACATTATCTTTATACAAGTTGGTCATATTGATGTCTGGAAAAACAGATTTTTCATTCAAATGAATTAAATACTATGTTTCTACTTGAAAAAATCAGAGTTGTGGCATATGTTCAAATTACATTCCTTATTATGGGTCACCTTTAGGGTTACAGATAAGAGGTACTATTTTTCAGTGCTTCCATTTTTTCCTAGGTGGGAGATTTAATCAGTGATGGGAGAGAGTGGGATGCTGCAGATTTTGGTTAACCTTAGCTGTTCAATATTTATATGAAACTATTAGGAGAAATCATCCATTAATTTAGGATGAGATGTTAACATATGCTATTGATATAATTCCACACCCAGATAAACCTAATTGGAGAATTTGACCACATGTTTAAAGATTTGTGTGTGTGTGTGGGTGCTGAATGGAAGAAGCTGAAATTGAACTCTTGCAAGGCTGGGATGCTGTCCGAAAATGCCTAACTGTCAGTCAGCTCCTATTCTGATTCTGAATGAAGTTTTGAATTTAGATTTTGGAAAAGTTTCTGAGTGCAATTCCAAGAGTTGTTTTTAACTTACAAAGCCATGGCTCCTAAACTGTGCTATGGTATTCTGACATCCCACAGCAAACTCACAGGAGTGCCGCAGAATATTTTAGTATTGAATAAATAGAAATGTTAGAGTTGACTGTGATGGCCCAGAATGCCATGGCCATGAAAAAGTCGCTGAGATGTTAAGGGAAACCAGGAACGTTTGGGAATCTCTGTTATAATTGATAGCATGCTTGTCTCTCAGGTATTTCCAGGAATGATTGCCTCAAGTAGAACTGACCCATCCCATTAACTTATACTAGGAAGGCCTCTTTGCATTCAAATAGTTAATGGGGCAGAGAAAGTCATGCTTCCCCACTGCTGTCTTTTTTATTTGTAATAGCTTTCCCACAGAGTTTTGGTATGTGCCCATTCTGTGGGCTTTCAGGAAGATGTAAAACAGCATAAGGGGACTGTAGGTTAAAACATATAAGGAAAGGTTGATGGAATTGGGTATGTCTAGTTTAATGAAGAGAAGGATGAGGGGTGACATGATAGCAGTGTTCCAATATCTCAGGAGCTGCCATAGAGAAGAGGGAGTCAAGCTATTTTCCAAAGCGCCTGAAGGCAGGACAAGAAGCAACGGATGGAAACTAATCAAGGAGAGAAGCAACCTAGAACTAAGGAGAAACTTCCTGACAGTTAGAACAATTAACCAGTGGAACAACCTGCCTCCAGAAGTGGTGAATGCTCAAACACTGGAAGTTTTTAAGAAGAAATTGGACAGTCATTTGTCCGAAATAATAACAACAACAACAACAACAACAATGGTGCTTTGGAAGATCTGCAAGAAATATCATTTGCCTGTAAGCAAAAACTGGTGGGATCATAAAATAGAGAAAGTCATAGAAAATGATAAAATAAAACTGCTCTGGGACTTCAGAATTCAAACAGACAAGCACCTGCAACATAACACCCTGGACTTAACAATTGTCGATAAAAAAGACAAAAAAGTCTGGATAGTGGACGTGGCAATGCCTGGAGACAGCAGAATAGACGAGAAAGAATTGGAGAAGATAAGAAAATACAAAGACCTACAAATATAAATAGAAAGACTGTGGCAAAAGCAAGCAAGGGTAGTACCAATAGTAATAGGCGCCTTGGGTGCAATCCCAAAATAACTGGGACACCATTGGCATTGACAAATTCGCTATTAGTCAATTGCAAAAGGCAGCCTTACTAGGAACTGCTTCTATCCTGCGACAATATCTGTAATACCATCAAACATCCACATCTGCCTATCCCAGGCCCAGGGTAAGGACTCGATAGGTAGACAAAATGCCAAATCCAGTCTGAACATCTGGCTGACTGTGCGATGATCCATAATAATGATAATGATGATAATGATGATGATGATGATGATGATGATGATAATAATAATAATAATAATAATAATAATAATAATAATAATAATAATAATAATAATAATAATAAAGTTGGAAGGGACCTTGGAGGTCATCTAGTTCAACCCCCTGCTCAGGCAGGAAACCATATACCATTTCAGACAAATAGCTGTCCAGTCTCTTCTTAAAAACTTCCAGTGTTGGAGCATTCACCACTTCTGGATTGTTCTGGGTTGTTCCACTGGTTAATTGTTCTAACTGTCAGGAAGGTATAGGGTTACCTGCCTGAGCAGGGGGTTGGACTTGATGACCTCCAAGGTCCTGTCCAACCTTTTTATTATTATTATTATTATTATTATTATTATTATTATTATTATTATTATTATTATTATTATTATTATTATTATTATTATTATGTTGGGTATTTGTCATCATTAGATTTAGGTTGAGTGTCAGCTTTTGTTGTTAATATAATATCAAGAGAATACGTTTTACAACTTCATTATTTTAAAGTTTAATTTGTAAACTGTTGGGACTGTACCAGATGTTTGATATTATTGTTACTGTTGCATATTTTAGGTGAACCTTTTCTTTATTTTTAATTTTCTATTTTTATTAAAAATATTTTAAGTTCCTAAAAAAGTTCATTATATTGTCACATATTTAGTTTCTAGGACATTTGTTGTTGTTTTTTAAATAGAAATTTGTGTTTGATTTTGTAAGAACACTTCTTACTATCAGACCTCATCTTTCCTTCTCATCTTCTGAAAGAATTTACATTATTTTCTTTTCATTAAGAATTACTCAGTAATATCTACAAAACAATTTTGTATTTCATAGCAAATCATTTTCCTTCTAACACACATACTGACTGTTAAGAAAGTTCTTTTTCCAGAGAAGAGGAGTTTCAGAGACTTTTTTAGGGTTGTGATAAGTGAAAATAATAAAGTTTCCAGTATACACGAACATGTTATAACCATAGACTTGTATTTAATGATGTTGACATTAGGAATAAAATATTCTGATATGGCTAATTTTCCAACTGTTTATTTCTTCCCATCCGCCCCCCCCATCCTTGGTTATGTACATTTCTTTCTGATCGTTCCCAACCATCTTGCATCAGACCCCTGAACTGCTCAAAACTATGGGATCAATAGCAGGTTCTCCTTCCTTGATCTAATTGGTCAAGCTGGTATTGGTTGGAGTATATGGCCTGTAAAACCAGTCTCAAGGGTCTTTACTCAGCTGATCTGTGTGGGGAGTGAACCAACACATTATTAACAACTGAGCTCTTGAATGACTTGATAATTTCTATGCAATTTCTGGTAATCATGAGAATTTACATACAAGATGAATATAAGCCACCAAATAAGATGAAGCAAGTGCTGCCCTGCCTGAGATGAGAGGTAAGGACACAATAAGAGGTAAACGTTAGATCTGTAAAAAAAAAAAATTCCCACAGCATTATGTTTGGAAAGCAGCTGTTTTGATAATCCAGCATAATTCCTAGAGTCCCTGGTCAGAGACTTTGAAATAGGAATCAATGACAAACCCCAGGACTGTCCTGAATGCTGGGTGTGATAGTTTCTATAGCAACAGAAGCTGAAGATGTTAAAGAATAACTGAGAAACTTACATATTTAACTACTGGATGCTAAGTTTATCTTGAAAATATTTTGGACTTATTTTTTTACCTGTTCAGTTTCCTTTTTTGAAAAGTTATCAAAAAAATAGTAGCAACAAGATAAGGAAATAATCAAACATGCTGGTGCTGTTAACATTGCTCATAAGTGCTTCTATTTTCTAAAACTGATAGCATAATTAAACTATACAAAGTATAGTTTTGTATACTTTTAGCAGTAAAAGAAAGAATACTGAAGAATGTTCTCCTCTTCAGATGTAGGGATATCAGTTTAATAGTTGTGATACAAAGTGAGCTGTGTCTGTTAAAGGGCTTGTCAAATTCTGACAGACCAGTCACTATCAAGTTGTGTTTAAGCTGTAGGATTGTATTGAGTTAACATTTACTATACTTCATATTATGGTTTTAGAGGCACCAATACAACTTAAAGCAATAAAATATCCAAATATGATAAATACTACATGTCCTAAAACAAAAAGTGATTTCAATTCCAAAATGAGAAGAACAACAAATAAATTGATTTTTACAGTTCTAAAATCACTTATGGCAAATCTATAGTAATTAAAATGTATTCTAATGAAAATATATATGCATGAATAGCAAGCCAGCAATTAACAAAAGAGGGTGATATCTTTATAGCCTCTCCCATATGCAGGGCCTGAGAAAGTTTGGATTGTGAAAATCAAGTTTAGCACTTTGAGTTAAATCTATAAAGCTATCCCCCCAAAGTGTCTATATGTTCAAATGAATAGCATATGTACTGTGAGAGCTCTCTCTCCTCCCCCCCAACAAAAAAACAGTATGACTAGTTCTGAACTATTCTTATAGGCTATAAGAATATAGGCTATTTTTACATGCGTGTGGCAAAGAAAAATAATAATGACACACACATGCACACATCCACAAGCACCCTCCCATACACACATACAGACAATTCTTCCATTGTCCTCAGAGTAAGGTGCATATATCTAGAATATTTTTTTTTGTATTTCACATACCAGATGCCCACATTCAGTTAAACTACAAGCATATTCCTGATTGGTATGGTCATATGCTAGGGATGGCTAGTCAACCATATCAGCTGCTTTACAATTTGGTTTCACTTCAGAGCCCTTCTTATCTCTAAATATTTAGATTTTGGAGTTCCTGTCAAACTAGTTTTTATAATTAAAGTTTAAAAAATACTATGATGGTTTTTAGTGAGCGTATATATAAACTTTTACACTGAACTTCAGAAATCTTTTGGAACTGATGTGTTTATTACTTAAATAGAAGTCTGTCACTTTTTGAAATAGCCTACTTAATGACAAGACATTTTTCCTTTTTAACAAAAATATATGTTCAGTTTTAAGAAAATAATGTATAGGTCAATAGTCATTCCTTCTTTTTAGATTTCTTGCAAGCATCTGGTTGGCCACTGCTAAAGGCAAAATACTTATTCATGTACCATGAAATATAAATTTATATCCTTTCTTTTTTGTCATTTCCTACAATTAATATTATTTTACCTAGTTCCAGATAAATATATTTACTGTTGAGACTAGATCAGATTGCTACCTTCCATTTTCGAAGGCCTTTGACTATGACTTTCAATTGCATTTTAGAGTTTAGAAAACATCAAACTACTCTTTTTGAGCAACCAAGAGGTGAGACTTGCATTACTTATCATCTCTCATCTCAGGATTTTGAAACAGCTATTTTTTTCCTCAGTCTTATTTCCTTCGAGCATACATGTTCCCATGGCTTTTTTTCCCCCCATAGAACGCCCAGAACGGAGTTCCGGCACCTTTTTTGGATGGAATCTTGTAGGGTAGGCAAGGCGGATTGTATGACGTCTGTGAGTTCCGGCACCTTTTTTTTTTTTTTTTAAGAAAAAAAGCACTGCATGTTCCTATGTAGCTAATTGCTTCATTCACATTTCTGTGGGCTTGTTATAGTTTTTATGAGTTTTCATCAACCTTTGTAACCAAAATACATTCAGATCCATTTCTCTATTTATAAATTCTCAAATATCAGAGTTGACACATTTCAGGAGTGTGGCAGTGAAAAAGAGTTTTCTGTCTTTGATTCACAAGCCCTTCATATGTTCATAATATGAACATGTGCTTATTAATAATTTTGCTTTACATAGTGCATAACATTTTCACTTTATCGATTTTATCTTTTTTATCTATGTAAATATATTTTACGTGGGTAAACCAAATATAAACCAGTACATAATATGAATATGTGCTTATGAATACATTTGGTTTATACAATGCATAACAGTATATTTTCACTTTGTGGATTTCATCTTTTTTATCTATATAGACACATTTTAAGAAGGTAAACCAAATAGAAACCAGGTTCTTGCAATATCTTAAAATTATTTCTGAAGTGAGTTCATAATCTAACACGGAGCCCATTCAAAATAATATGAAAGATAGTAGTTCTGTTCTCTGCGCTTGGTTTTTTCTTGCAGATGTTTTATTACCTGACAAGGTAACATCTTCAGTGCTCAATGTTTCAGTGTTCAGGGCACTAAAAATGCTGCTAGTTGAGTAACAAAACATCTGCAAGCAAACAACTAAGCTCAGAGAACAGCAAGGATTCTACTGTTCAACCTTGAATCGCATATATTCTCTTCTAAAGATGGAAGTACTATTAAAAAAAACTCAGAAAGGATTATTATGCCATTGATTAGAACTGAATTCTAAATTAAATCATCAATGATAAATAGCTGTCATCAGCCTTTGCTTGAATACATTTAATGGGAGGGCAGCTCACTACTCAAGGTAATTAGTTTCATGGCCAAATTCATGTATTGTTAGAAATTATTTTAATATTTAATTGGAATCTGCCATCTTGTAATTTGATACAGTATTTTTGCGGATGACCTTTAAGTCTTTTGAGATAACAAGAGGTCTTACTCTTCTCCTTCTGTGACATTCTGTGCTCTACAGGCTTTGGTTGTCAACAGTCTGCTTACTGTGGTTAATCTGTTGCAGGTCTGCCATGTCCTTTTCTGCTACTGAATACTAAGCCTCCTCTGCTAGTTTTGTTGGACACCTCCCTGACACAGCTTCATATTTTTTGTTCTCCCTTTTCCACACACAAAGCCCTTGACCCAACTCAATAAATTTTGAAGTTCATATGGACTGATGATTTTCTTTAAAAAAGCTCTTATGAGGACTATTCCTTGTTGATGCAGAAGATAAAGCTTGCTTCCTTCCTTCCTTCCTTCCTTCCTTCCTTCCTTCCTTCCTTCCTTCCTTCCTTCCTTCCTTCCTTCCTTCCTTCCTTCCTTCCTTCCTCTCTCTTCAGGGGTTCCTCCCTCTATCCTTATCATTCCCTCCCAATTGTGACAAATAAGAAACAGTCCTCTAATGTATGCCCAAAGTGTTCAAATTATTCAGACTTTTGAGTTGTGCAAGTCTTGGATGTATCCCCACTCTCTTAGGTGCTTCCCTTTTCTTTTTTCTTTGATTTTGTCTTTAATCAGTTAATTACACAGAACAAACAAAACAAAACAGAAAATGAAAAGTATTGTGTATATATGCTGTATATTGCTGTATACTCTGAACTCATGTATAGTTTTACAGAGTTTCAATAAAGAATGGCTATATTTGATTATATCTGTAGCCAACACCCCAGAAAACAAACTCAGGATCCCAAAAGATCTTGACAGACTTGAACAATGGGCCCTATCCAACAAAATGAGTTTCAGTGTGGAGAAAAGCAAAGTCTTACATTTAGGTAGAAAAAACCAAAGGTACAAATTAAATAAATAAATAAACAAATAAACAAACAAACAAATAAACAAACAAACAAACAAACAAACAAACAAACAAACAAACAAATACAGATTGGGTGAGACATGGCTTAAAAACAGCAACTGTGAGAGGGACCTTGGAGTCCTAGTGGACGATTACTTGACTATGATCTAGCAGCATGCAGCAGCAACCAAAAAAGGTAATACAATCCTGGGTTGTATAAACAGAGGCATAAAATCAAGATCACGCAAAGTATTATTACCGCTTTATAAAACCCTAGTAAGACCACACCTGGAATACTGCAGCCAATTTTGGTCACCATATCACAAAAAAGATGTTGAGAATTTGGAAAAAATTCAGAGAAGAGCTACTAAGATGATAAAAGGCCTGGGGACTAAAACATACGAAGAACGGCTATGGGACTTGGGTTTGGCTAGTCTAAAGAAAAGAAGAAATAGAGGAGACATGACACCAGTGTTCCAGTATCTCAGGGGCTGCCACAAGGCAGAGGAGGCCAGGTTGTTCACCAAAGCACCACAGGGAAGGACGAGAAACAGTGGTTGAAAACTGATCAAAGAGAGAAGCAACCTGGAATTAAGGAGAAACTTCTTGAGAGTGAAGACAATCAACCAGTGTAACAGCTTACCCCCAGAGATCGTGGGTGCTCCATCACTGGAGATTTTCAAGAGGAGACTGGACATTCACCTGTCTGAGATGGTATAGGTTCTCCTGCTTAAGCAGGGGGCTGGACTAGAAGACTTCCAAGGTCCCTTCCATATTCTATTCTATTCTATTCTATTCTATTCTATTCTATTCTATTCTATTCTATTCTATTCTATTCTATTCTATTCTATTCTATTCTATTCTATTCTATTCTATTCTATTCTATTCTATTCTAAATATATAATCTATATCTGTGAACAATTTGTTTAATTTCCATAGATATGTAGTTCAAAAGAGCATAACATTAAAGTATTAAAATATTCAATTCAAATAAATGAAATATTAATTATAGTAATAAATATTGAGTGGTTTTTTTCCTAGAATATAATGATTTTAAGACATTGCAACAACATGCATTTGAATGAATATTTGAATGAAATGTTATTGTATCACCAACAAGCAGTTCACTTTTCTATACAAAATCCAAGAATTTCTTTTGTCTCCTAACTACATAACTTTGCATTTGAATGAATTAAAATGATTATTTTCAGCAAAGTTCTCTAACTTTCAGGATGTCTTAAAATAGTATTTTAGTATTGCATTTCCTTTCTTTGAAGCTCCTCACCATTTGAGGAGTAAGCAAAGGAATATGAACAACATTTCATCCTGGGCATCATATGACATACCTAAGATACTGGCCTAAATAAATTTTGATTTAGCTTTTAGGAATACAGTTAACATATAACAGGTGGGCTCATTTGTCATTATTGTTAACATTGACTAGCAGAAATACTAAGAATTTAATTTAAGATCTTCATTGACCAAGACATGCCTATTTTCAATGAGCATATCTCTTTCCCAGTATTGTTGTGTTCAGACTTATTTATGTTTTTAAAAAAGATATGAGTGAAAGTATAAAAAGCAGTAAAAACAGTCCATTATTTTGATAGCAGGACCTGACGTTTACTTTTCTTTTATATCCTAATATAATGATTAGGTTTGCACAAATACAGACATATAGCCCACCAAGGAGCCTTGTGTGGCCTGCCACTGTTTCTTAAAAAGTAATCAATTAGCTGCTGCCACCCAGAAATTAGCATTGCCAAATATCCTCAAATCTCACCATGGCTGCTAGCATCAGTGCTGCCACTGCTCTGCTAGCTGCCAAACAGCTGATCAGTGTGCCTGGTGTATACCAAGGGTTTTAAATGTATCAGTATGGCTTTTTCCTTTGTATAGTTGTAGAGGGTAATTGTATATATGAATACAGTATCAGGGACCAAGATGGTATTAGTGTTATACTTGTACAGTCTAATAATCCAGCATGCTTCCACAATCCTTATCCATTACAGACTTGAGAAGAATAGCCGGAAATAAATAACTTTGGCACAATTTCAGAAACTATATATACTGATATATGTATGGGTGGTGCTTACTTTGATTACATTAAGAATTCATACCGTGAAACTTATCTCTATTAGCACATGGGAAGTGTTTTGGTTCTGGCTCTGAAAATGGATTTTATGATTTGACTCAAATTAATTTATATACATAGTAATTGTCCACCTGAAGGCAGAACAAGAAGCAATGGATGGAAATTAATCAAAGAGAGAAGCAACCTAGAACTAAGGAGAAATTTCCTGACACTTAGAACAATTAACTAGTGGAACAACCTGCCTCCAGAACTTGTGAATGTTCCAACACTGGAAGTTTTTAAGAAGAGATTGTCTGAAATGGTATAGGGTTTCCTGCCTGAATAGGGGGTTGGACTAGAAGACTTCCAAGGTCCCTTCCAACTCTATTGTTATTGTTGTTGTTGCTGTTGCTGTTATTATTATTATTGAAAATCATTACAGGATGTGCTTGTTTGGGAAAAAAACTACAATAATGAAAACATTTTTTTAAGAAACATCCAGATACTCAGGGTTCATTCAATATTTAGTAATATTGTACATTTGCCTACAGAAGGTACTAGAATCAAACTCTCTCTGGGTAGGACTAGAGAAAGATTTCTTTTTAGAAGCCTTGAAACTGTCAGTGCCAATCAGCACGGATAGTATTGGATTAGACAGGTGTCTAGTTTAACTGAATAAAAAGTAGTTTCCATGATGTCTTATTTAGCAAAACTATAAGATGCTCACAAGTTTGAGATGCCATTGTGAATGTTTGGGAGGAGGTAAAGGGGGAAAGTGGTGAAATGGATGTCATGATGCAAATTTATATGCCAGTCATCTTGCAAGATTGAATTCTGAAATAAGTATGTATGAATTAAGGAATGCATGCATACATGTATTTAAGAAGAGTTGTGAGAAGGATGTAAGGAATCTCAAACTGAGATAATTGAATATCATAACTGGTACTAACTGTACAAGAAAGAAATCAAATTCCTATTTAGAATTTGGAGGCGTTCATGATACAATAGGCTTCTAGTTTCCCATATGTTAAGGAAAGGACCAAATAAAATAGTAATTCTGCATTGACATATCAAGTTATTTCATAATGTATTGTTCTTGACTACTGTTGCTTTGGTAGAATAACGAATAAATTGGATTAGTGTACAGTTTTATTATTATTCATATATTATCTGGAATATATGCAAAGGATCATGCCCAGATTTTCACATTTTGAATTTACATGTACATAATCATCCACATATTGAATTTGAAAAATAGCATAGAATACTTTATGATGATTTATTTATTTTTCCCTATGGAAAAATGTACTTACGATTGCTAATTATTTAAAGCATTTTCATTCTTCAGTCACAAAGTTACTCAGAAAATCTTAAAAATTAATGAGTCACAGTAATTAATAGTTTTTTATATATATATATAAAAAGGTGCCGGAACTCACACGCGTCATTTATAGTTGAAAAAAAAACACCTTCAATTTTTAGTGTATCCAAAAGACTAGGATTTTGTTCAAGGTAAGTTAATACTATTAATGTTACCATGCACTGTGTGGCTTTAAATTACAAGAAGGCATTTTATTAATCTTTTGGGACATTTACCATTTAGTTTAATGAGTGGAAATGTCAGCTTTCTATGTGGAATGAAATTGGCCCAATAAAACAAAATTCGGTTGCTTGTAAAAGATTGAATTATTTTTAAGAAGTTGTCAAACAAGGTGGAAAAATTTACATTTGCAGTTTAATATGGATATTGACTTGAAACAAATTAAAGTTGAAACTTTGTCAGTGAACAGATTACTTTTAATTTATCTTTAAGTTAAACCCAATTTAATAAATAGATCTGATTAAATCTCATACTGTAGGTCTACCTTTACATCTGACCAATACATAATTAATATATATTATTATTAATAATAATAATACCTCCAAATCACAAGACATTGGCTTTATTCTTATTCTTCTCCTCTGCAGTTTGAATATAAAGTATAAAAGACTAAAAAGAGATTTTCGTAGATATCCTAGCTTTTGAACTACCCAAGGAACTGAAACAGCAAAGTTTCGCTATTGGGCAAGCTTCCATGCCAGCCGTCTTTCTTTCCTCTCACGCCTCTTTTTAACCACACACACACACACACACACACACACACACACACACACACACACACACACACACACACACCACCTTTTGTAAGGGAAGGCAAAAGACTCACCGTCTCATGAAAGATGGCCTCTATGTTTATGTGTCTCCCACCGCCACCATTGGCTTCCACACTACATGGTCCAACCCAGCCAACACACTCTGGTTGTGGTGCTCCAGCGCCTCATGGCTCCTCCTAGAGAAGGCAGACAGCGCTGGAGGGGACCCCACTCGCATCGAACTGACAGTGGAGCATTTTCAAAAACAAACAAGGATAGGAAGGGAAACAATGGGAAAAGAACGCAACTCTGGAAAATCCGTTGAAAAAAGGTGCCGGAACTCTGTTCCGGTGCGTTCTATGACAAAAAAAGCCCTGATTACAATTCTTAATAATAAAATATTTCTGAAGTTAGCACGAGGTAAAACTTGAGGCTTGAATCACAGTATAGTATATTTCAATATTTATTTATTAGTTTGTTTGTTTATTTATGAATTTGCCACCCATCTTGTATCCAACAGCTTAGAGTGGCTATTTTACACCAGATATTGGAAGCATTGAGTTATCTTGTTCAACATTTTGTTTGGGATTTATGACTTTTAGTATATAATATGACTATTAATAAGATAAAATATGATTGGTCATTCTGTATTTTGCATGTTATTTATGGTATTATTGTAACCTAAATGGGTTCAGAAGTATATATACAATATTTGCTTGTGAAGATATTGTCTGCCTGCTGGATAAAAGAAAATGGATAAAATTACTGAAATGCAGATAGACTTTTTATTCTACAGTACAGTATTTCCCAAAGGATATGAAACCAGTTTTGGGTGTCTGTTACAGCTGACCTTTGAAAGAATAAATTAGGTTTTTCAAGCCTTCTCTGATGTGTAGCCAAAAGGGAGCTGTCTAGTTACATGCATTTTTAAACATCTGCTAGGAGAATCTAAGATCAAAATGCAAAATCTTTGGCTCAGTGGTCGTCCCTTGAGGAAATGGGAAATCTCTGAACTTATAAAACTGAAGCACTTTCAGGCATATAGTATTTTCTACACAGAAAATTGTTTCTCATTGTACCTACTGACTACTAGAAGTGTAAAATTGATCAAATACAGTACAAACCTGTAGCAAATACATAGGACACACATACACACAAACATACACACACACACACACACACAGAGAGAGAGAGAGAGAGAGAGAGAGAGAGAGAGAGAGAGAGAGAGAGAGAGAGAGAGAGAGAGAGAGAGAGAGAGAGAGAGAGAGAGAGAGAGAGAGAGAGAGAATCTGGAATATATTAAGTTCATTTAATTTTCATTTTCTTATTGTATATAAACCATAAAAGCCCATGGTAACATGTATGTGATTAGTCTGAAAAATTGAAGGTCAGTTTTCCAGCTTTGTAAATTTGAATTTGGCTCCTCTAATCAAATGTTTTAATGGATCAAAATGTTATTAAAGTAATATTAATCTATTGGAAAAATGTTATGTTATTGATAGTTCTTAAGACAATTATCAATACATATCTGGTGATCTTTCAATGGCTAAAGTCACACAATAAATTAAACTATAGTTTGATTTTGGCTTAGAAAGCCATGTGAAACTAGCAGTTTGATTTGAAAACAACTAATGCATCTTAATATGTCTCAACTCCAGTAATGGTGATTTATTTTACAAACCACAGATAGAAAACTATATTTAAATGCATTGTGTGACCAAGAGATTGATCATACCAAAGATCCTTTTCTTACAGCATGCCTTTCCAATCTTTTAGAAAAATTGTATACCTATCCATTCCATTATTACATAGGGTAAAGCTATGTTTTGCAAACCATGAGAGGAAATAAATTAAAGAAATTGAGATTGAAATACAAGATTAGAAGAAGAGGAAATATAAATCAAGTTTATATCAACAACATTCACTATATAGGTAGTCTTTGACTTACAACATCCTAACAGATGCCATATAATCTTTTATTCAGATATATTATTTTGCATAGTTTCACCTTTAGACAATATGTCTGTATTTTTATTTATTTCATTTCATTCATTCATACACTTTATTTTTTTAGTCTCCTAATATATCAAGTCATAATTTTCTATATATCTTGCTAATTATCCTACAGGTCTGTGCTATTAGTCTAGCCTGCCCATTTATGGCTTTGGTCAGTCAGAATTATCACATAATGTTTTTTAGTAAAATAGGGAAGATGTATTCTAGATAACCTGCCTTAATCATGCTTGTGCTATAGGCAGTAATCCTTGTGGAGTGAGAACTCAGTTTTACCCCAATCAAGCATTTTCTAGAATCTCTAATCCTGATACTAACTAAGATACTGTTGCTTTCATACTGCAACATGGATTAGATGAAATTGTTATGCCCCACACGGGTTTAGGAGTTTCTGTTCACTTTATTCTATCTCCATTGATGCTACTCCATAAATAACAGCAGTCTTCTGCCTTAGTAGGGACTATCAATTTTCTCTCTCTAGGAAACCTCTGATTACAGAGGGGCTAATGATCTTTTGTCCATTAACTGGAGCCATTGCTTTCCCACCCACCGGATTTATCATTGCCACAGAAGGAATGGTAGTCTTTTGCCCATTGTCTAGATCTTTTGTTCCTTTGTTTCTGCCTTTTATTTACAGACTTATCAGTTCATTTCATTTGTATAATCATGCCACATATTCAGTTAATTATATTTTGGTGCTTGAATCATTTGCATGTGGCTTAAGAATCTCAGTTTGTTTTATAAAGATCATTTGATGCTACAGAATGATCCAATAGTGTTCCTTTTATTTGAAACTTAGGAAGTGGCTACAAAATATTATATCCTAATGTGAGGGTGGACAAGAGAGAAAAGGAGGAGAAAGAAGGAGCAGGCAAGCGAAAAGAACTTTTAAGTTCTTCTTGATATATTGAAATTGCAAATGTTAACTTTTCAGCATTTATTTCAAAACACTGGTGATTTATCAGTTTGTCAGAGATAGAAGTAGTTGAAGACCCCAGGAAGTTAACATTCATTTCATTTCTCTCTTCTATAAAAAAGAGAATACATCTCCCTTTTTAAAAAAAACTTAGAATGCAATACTAATATCTTGGCTCATCCTTGTGACTGGTTTTCATCATATTTCTTCATATGGGAAGTTTGGATGCTCTAATGCCTTAATGAATTCTTCAATTGCTATGAGCATGTGTTTCTACTGACTTCTTCCTTTTTCTGATGAGAGTTTGCAGTTATCTATTATCTTTCTAGTTAGTGCTTTTTCAACATCCTGTAAAAATTGAAAAGAAAAGGGAAGTTTGAAGGTGGGAGCAGAAGGATGGAAAAAGAGTTCTTTTGATCTCTAAAAATTATTCTTAAATAAAACAAAGGTTCATGTTTAATATGGATTCTTGGGACAAAGCAAAGCTTTGTTGCATATTGCTCTCTGAAATATGATGCAGCCTGAAATACAGAAATAATATATTCATTCCCAGCATATACCTGTTCAGATCTTTAAGGCTGCACTCATTGGCGTCTCACAATTAAAAGGTCTTTCTTTGTTGTGGCACTCTGGCTTGGACTGTTAATGACTTTTGCAATAGGGAATGTCACTCTTTAATGTTACTGCAAGAAATGTCATATATACAACTCTATGATGAGAGAAAGTTAAGAACAGAGATTACTATAATTGATGTGAAGATACATAATTTGTAAGGGTAACAACAGTTTAATGAAAGGAAAATAAAATTTAAAAGAAAAATATTTCAGCAACTGTGAATAGATTTATTTCATTTTAGAGCTAAGTTACCTTTCCCCTTTCTGAATTTTGGTTTTATTTAAAATGATATTTTACTCAAGTGCTTGATTGATGATAGGTATGTGTCATCAAATTGGGGTTCACTCTTAGATATTTAGATTTATCTACTCTTAGTTACATTTTCTTCAGAGAGATGTACCTTCAACCTGATCGTCAGGTCTTCCTAAGTCCACCAATGCTGCTATAATTAAGTCCATCCACACTACTACTGATTGTCCCTGTCTTCTCTTTCTGTATTTTACAGCATTATAGAGTCTTCAAAAAAGCTTGTAGACCTTAAACCTGAACTTTTTTTATTAGGTATAATTCCAGAAAAATTTGATAAACAAAGTGTATATTTAGATGTATTAACAGCAGTGAGGATTGTATTTGCTCAGCACTGGAAAAATGAAAAAAACACACCATTGGATGAAGAGATAATTAAGAAAATATTAGACTGTGCTGAAATGGATAGACTTACATTGAGAATCAAAGAAAAAGAAGATACAGTATATTATCAAACATGGAACTTATTTTATCAATGGCTGGAAAAATAGAACTTAATTTGTATTACTAAGCAAAACAAATCAACCCAGACAACACATTGTTCATTAAGCACTAATGAATTGTAATAATAGAAAATTAATAACATGGTGGCACCTGTTGATTGGCTGGATTTCAACTAGATAGTTGGACACTAGGGGAAGGAGTTTTGAATTGCCTTTTTGATGTAATCCTTTCCTCATCAAATCTTTAGACCTTGCTTTGCTCTCTTGCCATCACTAACTCTCAATAAAAGTTCATTTTGAGACAATGCCTGTTTCAAGAGTTCTACTGTCTTGGGAGACCTAGTTGAGGCAGGTCCTTACAACCTTGCTTCTTCAAAAACTAACTTTTTTTTGGAATGGTCACAAAGAAAATAGTAGTCTACATGATTCTGAAAATCCTTAATATTCATTGTTACTCTATCAAGTGCTACTCTATGGCATATTTTTCCTTGCTTGTTCGGATTGATAGTCAATCCTAAAAAGCAGAAACTTTCCACCACGTCATTATCTTCATGATCAGTTCAGGACTCATTTTTGTACCTGTTGTCATTAGTGTGGTCTTATTTACATTTAATCCTAGGCATATATTTTACTATGTTCATTAATTTTGCATTATTGGAGCTTCCAGATTATTTGCATTTTCAGCTATCACTATAGTATCATCAGCATAGCACAGGTTAGTCATGTTTCTTCTCCAACTACAGTTCCTACTTACTGGAGTTTTACATTTTCTCCTATGAGTTTATTTCCATCTTAAAAACTAATGCAGAGAATTTCCCCTGCATTTTACATCCCAAAAGCTTTTCTTTTAAAAGAGAAGAACATTTAGACAAAATACTCATGGGTGCAGGTTGATGTTCTTGCAGATGAGAAATTGCTATGTATAAATATGCTTCCTTTTGTTATACATTTTTCCAGGGGACTCTAACCTCTCTGGCTTTTCATTTTTCAGTTAAATCCTAAGAGAAGATATCATAAGATAGGCTCCCTGTTAAAGTCACCTTTAAAGTCACTCAGTTTATGACCAAAGCATATCAATGTATAGAGTTAAGATACTAAAGTAATATTAATTAGAATAGAAAAAACAACATCTTAATCTTGAAACATAGAATTCTAAACTGTAGTAAATTGTAATGTAACATTACAACCTTTGGAGGGTTAATTAACTGTAAAAGTAAAATACTGCTGAATATTTTTAGTCTAATTTGTTTTTAACATTGTGAGCAAAATATTTTATAAGAATTGAGTATTAGAAATGGAACTACATATAAAAGTATTTATTTTTCAGTTCCTGATGATGGATTGAATTGTGATTTAATTTCAAAATAATGACTTGAAAAATACAGGAATTTCATCTATTTCTGTTTCCAATACCTTTGTATAGTTTGAAAAAGAAATTTTAAACAAAAACAAAATAATGAAAACCTGTCAGTAATATTTTAATGACTTATGCCACCTCACTCTTTTTTTAAAAAAAAATGAATCATTATACATATGAGAAAGACTAATATAAAAATAATGTAATTTAAAAAATAGTGTAGGAAAAAGAAAACTAATAGGAAAGAAATAGAAATAGAAAAGAAGGAAAAAATAAAATAGCAAATACAAAGGTAGACCTCAATATAATTATTTGTTTAATGACCATGTGTGCATTTTAATTTTGCAAATAATTTTCATAACAAAATGTATCTCCTGTAATATTTTCCTATATATACATTTTTGGATATATTTACATAATATATATTTTGTTATTGCTTGCAAAATAAATTCTGAATTTCAAAGAACAATAATCATAATAGCAAAATACCAGTTTGTATATTATTGTGAAACAAATATAAAGTAAATGCATTTCTGGCATTTATGTTATAATATAGTATTCTATTTTAACCCCTTTCCCATTTAACAACTCTTCATAGCATCCTTAACTATAGTTTGATTACTCTGCAGAAGGGGAAGCCAGCACAATCAGCTTCTCACAAAATAGATGATCTTCAGTTGTGCCACAGGGATATTAGAAATGATCACATCCTGTTTATGCTGATTAAAATGAACTTCAGCCAAACAATTGATAGAGCAGGTGGCTGCAATGTAGAATGCCCTCCTGACAGGTTGCTTATTGATAAGAAGTAGTATAGCCTGAAATTACAGATATTGCACAGTAGTGTCCTTGTTGCTTGCAGTTGAACAGTGTCAAATCTATAATCAATAGAAAAGAAGATGCGGGTGGAACTCTGAACATCTTGTTGCCAAATACAGTGATGTAAGTAAGCAACAATAGCTTGTCCTTATCTGCATCTGGATTCTGTTCATGAATATCTACCTAACCCTAGCCTAAGTGTTTAGATTGACTGTTGGTTTATCTAATTCCATGTTACTGATTCTGTCAATCAGAGATCAAATGGCTGGTAAGCATTTGATAAAATCTTGATGGGTTCTTTTGAACAGTGACAGTTGCAGGAGAAATATCAAATTGCATTCTCCTATAGGTTGCACTTCTGGTATGATAAAAGAGCAATGTAAACATAAGCTGCTTATTGCTATGCAGTTAGTAAATGCATAGGAGCCTCCATTTCAGAATATAGTGAAAGAATAAAAGTAGCTATATCACTCCTAAATATTGTTTGTCATATTGATTGCAGATCCTTTTCTTACGATGATGTTTTTAATCTTTTTATAAGCTGCTTAGAATTGCTTGAAACTGTTTAAAAAGTGGAACAAATAAGATAAAATAAAAAGAGTGGGGATTTTGTATAGTTATTTTGTATCTTGGCTTAATGTATACGCTGCCAAGAATATTTGGAGTGAGATAATTAACTTATAAATAAGTATTGTAATTATTGTGAACATTTCAGTAGAAGATCTGTCCCCTCTTTGAATTCTGTTTTACATCTCACTGCACACACACACACACACACACACACACACCCCTCAAGTCTGGAAGGTTCATGCTTGCAGAGTTAAATTTTTGTCTACTCTGAAAGTGACTGGTTTAACAGCATTGCACGTATTTTAAAAATTTCCATGTTTCTAAAATATGGTAAGATACAAGTAAATACCATATGAATGATTCCATGAATTTGTAGACTAAATCTACAGGGAATAAGACCAAATGAATGAATATGGTGTGAGGACTAGATTTAGTACGATAAGAAACAAACAGCCTCAGATCAGAATGGTTTACTACAGTAACAAGGGACAGGCATCACCTGCCCTTCCCATCCAAAAGTAAGAAGTCTCAGGTTCTTAGGTACCTCAGGTAGGAAAAAAGGTTCAAGAACTGAACTATTCTTTCATTAATATAGCTTATATACCACTTTGGTAATTGATGGATTTCCTCTTAAGTGATTGTTTTCAATTCTTGCAATAAACACCACTTCTCAGTGCATTGATCCTTGAATCACTGGCTGAGAGATTTTTAGTTTTTAGAATTGGCTAGGCCTCAGATATGTATAATTAAAGCATACAGATTTGCCAATTCCAAAATTTTCTGTTGTGCTAGATGTTGAATGATGATTGCCAACATCACCATTCAAGTTCAGATTGAGAAAGATGTTGATAATGATACAGAGAAAAAGATAGTTAAAATTAAAAGTTGAAATGTAACAATAGAAATTAAGATTAGAACAGAACAAACTCTTAGAAATATAAGTAAAATAAGGTTTAAAAGTGATACAAATAAAAAGCACATTCATTTAATCAGTAAGCATCAAGTATATTTTCTGTATACTTATATAATAAAGCATTTTTGTCATAAGAACCATATGTGTTAGACCTGATTGCTACTATCACATAGAAAGGACCAACGATGCATGATTTTCAAGTGAAGTGATAGAAGAGTTTTGTGCTAATCCGTTACTGATTATGTATGTATGTATGTATGTATGTATGTATGTATGTATGTATGTACTTAACTTACTTACTTACTTACTTACTTAAATTACTTACTTATCTTGTATGCTTCCTTTCTCACTGAGGTGAGATAATCATGATCCCATTGACAAAAGTCCTCTTTATGGGCAAATAGCAGCTAACATTTGCTGTATTCTTACCTAACTATTTCTGTACTTCATCTTCTGTGTTGTTGTCAAAAGTTACAACATATTTTCAGTTCTGCTTTCCCCCCCCTTTATATTTACTGAGAAAATTTATCCCTGGAGGGACTATGTTTGACTATTTAGAAACTACGAACATGATACCTAAAGATATTGTTGCTGTTTCACAATCCTGGTTGCATGAGCAGTTACACTTCCCTGTAATGTAGTTAACAACAACTTGAAACAAGTTATATTTACATAACCCAGGAAAAGCAGAATCTACTGTAGATCTTGTACATTACTGTATACAGATTCTTCCCTTTCCTCCAGATAAAGCTGTTTATTTAGTTATGTTTATTTGATTGACTCCCCCCTCCCTTTTTTTGCTGTGCAAATCAAATAAGACCAGATTTCTTAGAAATATCTTTTGGTCAGGAAGACTTGCAGTAATATTGCATTGGGTACCCACTTTTGAATTCAGTATTGCACATTTTTTTACTTTCATTATTTTTATTTTCCAAATTTTGTTTTTGTTATTCAGGAAGGGATTGGGAGAGTTCATTTTATTTTAGGTGAGATGAAATCTTTCAGAAATTTTTTTAAAAGAAAGCTATGCTAAACATTTAGACAGCCTTGATGCACACATTTCTTTTAAAAAAGAAGCAGGGAATTATAATGTTGATTTTCAGAATTTTGGTTGTCAATCCAAGTCCTTGAAGGTATAAAAAATGGCTTAGCTGGAAATCATTTGCAGAAATTAATATCCTTCCAAGGATCATGGACTTCTATATAGATAATCCAGAAGTTATAAATCTGAGCCTATAAGAAATAGCAAGGCAGATTAAAAGGCAGGGTTAAAATGACCCACTAGCTGAATTTATAGTTAGCTAGTAACTTATAGCTAGTAGTGTTTGGATTCCTCACAATCATCCAAATTCTTTAGAATAATTATCAGTTTCGACTATTGTTCTGGGCTGCTTCTTATCAATCTGTCTTCTATTCTCTCCTACTATTTGTTTTATCACTAATAAATATTTATTATTATTTATGATCTCAGACCAACAAACACAACTACAAAATCATTTAAAATACAAGAATTTCCCATGATGGCAGGGAATTCTGGAAATAGAACACTACAAAATTAAAGTTGCCAAGGTTGGACTTCCTGGCCTAGACTGATATTCACACATGTATGTATGTATGTATGTATGTATGTGTGTGTGTGTGTGTGTGTGTGTGTGTGTGTGTATGTAAAATACCGCTGTTTTGGGAGCTTGCTTATAAAGCCGGCCATTTTTACATTCTGCTCATGGAGCGAGTTACCGGTCTGCCTGCCCCAATTGGCCATATTGTTTCTAGCTATCCTGCATCAGTCCGTGTGTTCCTAAACTTGGGTCATTTCCTCCCTTATGGTTGCTCTCCTTGTCTACCTGGTTCGTGTCCGAGTGCCTGTTGCTGAAATTCAGATTTTTTTTTAAAAAACATGAACCGGCTATAAATGACTTAGTGGGCAAATAATGTCTGTTTAAACCAGAAATATACTATATAATGGCTAATACATAAAACAGCTAATGCCTTCAAAAGACCTTTAGCAGACTCAGTTTTCCCCAGTTAAGTGCCCAACCTACCACTTTTAGAGACACCAGTTGAAAAACACTATTACAGCAGTAAAGCGGATTAAAAAGGCAGAATTGTTCTAGCTTCTCTTTTTATAGCATCAGACTTCTACTTCCTAAGTGCTGCCTCACTAGATAGACTAGACAAGGAAAAAACCCTGCAGGAAAATTAAAACTACTTTTATTCAGATTGGCTATAATAATAGAATCTTCGTATTGCACTAAACATCCTCCTCCTTCCTATTCTCCAGTAATTCAAGGAGATATCTGCCTGATCTGCTTTTGTTTCTCATGGCTTTAAAACGTTTCACCTCCTTTTGTCCGAGAAACAGTTCTTGCATATTTCATCAGGGTCACCTTCCTTATTCTAGGTAAAAGAATGACAGTTCTGGTATTGCTGGAGGACATGCCATCGATGGGGTGACCGAAAGGAGGTAGCCCTACTTGGGGTATCCCATCTTGTTTGCATTGATAAAAGAACATTGAAATCAGTGAATGAGGGTCTGCTTTTTTTGCTTGACTTTCTGTAATTTCAGGTTACAAGAATATCTAACTCAACACAGTCATTTAGACTTCAACTTAAAGGGCTGCCTTTTAACACTGCATCAGTTATTTGGCAAAATATATAATATCCACAATTATATCGTGGATGATTATTTATTTTATTTATTTATTTGTAAAATTTACTTCAAGGTAACTCTGAGTGGCTTACAATCATAAAAGATAAAAACTACATTAAAACATAAATAAGTTAGTACAAAAAGTCAAATACTGCAGCACAATTAAAAGATGGGAAGGCTGGGAGCAGGGATGTGGGATCTGTTGTTAATTGATCAACAACCTCCACTATGATGTTTCGTCATTGGAACCCCAAGCTAACTCGACTCCTTAAGAAAAGTTAGGAGGGTTGGAGTCGACCTCATTCGGGGAAGTAAGATATTCCAGTGGACAAATGCAATGGCAGAGAAGGCCTGTCTCCTGGACCACACAAGCCAGAATAACTGGGGCCCGCAACATGCTTCTGCTGAACTGGCATGCATTACAAAGACCTGTTAGAATATTCCATGTTGCAGCTAGGCTAATGTTGGAGGATGGGAGGGTGATATGGATTCCATCTCTCTAATCTGAAGTTCAATCTGACTTTTTGAAAAATTGTAAATTCTTGTGGGTGCTACATTTTGGTGGCTGGGATAATGAAGAGGGTATACCATCTGCTCACTGTATAACAGTCTCTGTTCCCGAGCTATCTGTGTTGATCTCTGGTGTACCATTGGATTTCCCTGGACTCCTTGTTTTGCGATATTTCAGGTTTCATATTGAGGATATGTTTGAAAAGAATCCAAAAATTGCACTTGTGTAAAAATTGTGGATAGGTTGCTGGCAGCTGCAAATATATATAGAAATTTGTGGATAGCTTGCTAAGCTGCAAACTACAGGAATCATGATTAAATCAAAACAGTAGGAAGGTTTGATACTGATCTCTAAAATCTTAGTCAATATAGAGCCTAACTATCTGCTGGCGTACTTTTCCCATAATAAACCTGCCTGTCTCCTCAGATCAACTAGAGAAACTCTTTTGAAAAAAAGGAAGATCTGGAGGTTTGTCTATCCAGTACATGGCAAATGGCTTTTACTGATGCCCTCCATCAGTAGATACATTTTCTAAGAAATTACTCTTGTCCCCACCACCAAGAGGTTGGTAAAAACATTTCATTTCTGTCAATTTAATTGTCAATTTATTTTATTTTAATGTTTGCTTTGCCATATTTTAATTATATTATTTTAAATAAACCTATATATTTGTATTGTTGAAAGCTTCTATTATTGCTAGAGGGTAGATTGGTGTAGAAATCAATCAGTCAGTGCTTTCCCTCTTCCCGTTCAATGTTGTTTTGAGGAAACATCTGTGAAGAAATTATCAGTGGACAAAATTGTAGAGTTCATGAGTGCTGAATTAATTTGGAATAAACCCTTGGCAAATTAATATGAAACCAAATAAAAGCTTCCAATACTCACTTTATACAAAACAACTACACCCACTATGTAAATCATTTTGAATGTGGACCTGTTTACACCCATTGCTCTATATAGTATATTTTTAGCAGAAACAAGCAATTTTGAGGTGAGATTTTCAGTATAAAGTAATTATGTGGCTACAGATTGCCCTTTGGCTGTTTCTGAATGAGGGTCACATCACATGGAAACCAAAACAAATATCATGTTGAATGTTCTGTTCAGTGTTTAATATCTGAACAGGCTCAACTATTGAACCAGCTTTGTGCCAAAAGTTCCCCTTCAATGTTCCCAACTTTAATTTTATTATGAAAAAAGTATTCTCCTTTCTCATTTTCAAGTTACTTCAAAGGTATTTATTTTTAGAATGTCTTTGAGATGTAGTACTGATAGCAGAGGATGCTGTTGCATTTGTTACAGGGTTCTTCATCACTCTGCAGCCTGCCTGTTTTCAAAAGGAATAAGTTTGCTCACTTCACTTGGAATCTGTGACTCCATAAAAGAGAAGCTTTAGTTGGTTGAGGAGAAAAGTTAGGACACCACAGTCATTCTGCAGTGACTTCCTAAAGAAGGTAAGTTACAGAATTCCATAGCAGCCATCTTTTTCCATCAAATTTATCATTTGCCAAGATACTTGATCTGTAGGATGTTTCTAGGATGTTTTTAATTTTTTGCAGCATAAACAAGAATTCAGGCATCTTAACGATTATTTGATTTGTTATAATATACATTTTTGTGTAGTATGTAAGAAGGTTTGGAAAAGTCCTTATTTGATTGAATGCTACTTCCAGGCCCTATTCACCCTAATATGGTATTTCTGTAAATGTAAGTCTACATACTTGAAACAAGCAAAGAAAATTTTAATAGCAAGAATAGATTTTATAATATTTATTTTAGTACCAATGAAGCATGAATAAAGCTATATTTAATTTAATAATAATAGTAAAGTTGGAAGGGACCTTGGAGGTCATCTAGTCCAACCCCCTGCTCAGGCAGGAAACCCTATACCATTTCAGACAAATGGCTGTCCAGTCTCTTCTTAAAACCTTCCAGTATTGGAGCATTCACCACTTCTGGAGGCAGGTTGTTCCACTGGTTAATTGTTCTAACTGTCAGGAAGTTTCTCCTTAGTTCTAGGTTGCTTCTCTCCTTGATTAGTTTCCACCTGTTGCTTCTTGTCCTGCCTTCAGGCGCTTTGGAAAATAGCTTGAGTCCTTCTTCTTTGTGGCAGCCCCTGAGATATTGGAACACTGCTATCATGTCCCCCCTCGTCCGTCTCTTCATTAAACTAGACATACCCAATTCCAGCAGCCGTTCCTTATATGCTTTAGTCTCCAATCCCCTAATCATCTTTGTTGCTCTTCTCTGTACTCTTTCTAGAGTCTCAACATCTTTTTTACATTTTTTAAAGTTCTATTAACTTTCTACCTCTATTCTTTTTCCCCTACCCTGCATTAATTCCTTTCATAATGTTGATATAAGGTGTTTTCAGGTTTCATTTTAAAATAAAATTAACATTTATTTCAATGTAGAGTCCTAAAGTTGTTTGCCCTCAGTTTAGCCATGCTCCAATATTGCGAGAAAATATGGATTTTAAAAGAAAACACAGTTTTTGTTAAATGGGAAGTATACAATGAGAAAAAGGCTGAAAGGAGCTTTGTCCTGCAGCACTTGTCTGAAATGCTTTAAAGTAATCCAAAAAATGCTTCATAGAGGTAAATCACATATATTTTTTTCAGTGAAGAAAATCCAGTTCCGTCAATGACACAAATACCTTTTACAGTAACTTTCTTTGTATAAGTCTAATAGTGATTGGGATTTTATAGATTTATTAATGGGCAGAGCACATTAGAAAAGACATTACAAAATTAAGTTTGGCTTCCTATTCCTTTATTCATGATTGCCAGTACGGAAATTACTGTTTTCACAACAACAAAATATTGAGATGATATTCTAACTGACCTGTTTACAATAGTCATTATAAAGACTCTAAGTCATTTAACTTATTTTTTTAATAATAACAAATACATAATGTTATGCTTGCTTATATTGAACACCGTTCTATTTTTTATGCATGTTCCTTCACTTTTAAAATGTGGAACTGTTCAATGTACCTTTTATATCTAATTGCTGTAGATAATTTGGAACCTTGAACAAAGTTGTCCCTAACTTGAGTTCACATGTTTTATTTGCCTTTATCCCACCTCTTCTCATGATTCAATCTATTTACAACATTTCTAATACAAACCTTTCATTAACCATAAGAAGGTATCCCATAATTTCTAGGCTTGATGCCACATATGAACAAATATATGAACGACAGTATCATGTATCCTAATATCATAATACTGAATTTGCTGTCAAAAGGGATACTTGAAGCTTCTGTCATATCTTGATTCAGTGATACTCTAATAGAGAGATCTAAAAGTACTTTCTGGTTTGGAATGCACATGGCATATGAATTAAAATCAATTTAGGTAATTAGAGTGGTCAGATGAAAACACTGTAATATGACCATACTATAATAAGATTGAATCGCCTTTGTTTTGTTTTTCTCAGCTCTTTATGTATGATATGCAGATTAGATGTACTGCTATTCAGCATCTAGCGAAGTTTACCATGATGAACAAAATTATCATAGAAATCAGTGTTACTGTCATATTATATTAACAAAGTATATTTTATTAGCATTTGTTAAGATATTCTATTCTGAATAATTTTCAACTAAAAATTTACATGGTTTTGTGATATAGGCTAGATGTTATCAAATCATTTATCTGATCATTTAGTAACATTTAGTAATACTATAAAAGGCCATAGTTTAAAGTTAAATAATTATTGCTTTATTTTGTGTATAGTCACGTGTATAATTCATGAAAGAAAATTGTTTGATTAAACGAACTATAAAGCTCTACTTCTACTTCAACCACAATGTTATATGTAAGTAAACAAGGTTCTAGATTTTTTAAAATCTAGCCCTGTGCATTTAGACTTCTATACCTCAGATTTTCCATACTAAGGCCTGGACAGAGAGGAAGAGGAGCTGCATATTGTTAGGGATGGGTCAAAGGTGCAAGATTTGGGTGCCCTAATGATGTGACATGTTTTCTTATTAAGCAATGTGTAATGGAGAATAAATAATGTTAACTCAAGAAAGTGCTCTTGCAATAATTTGAGATAGCAATATGAAATCACATAGAATTAAACATATTCTTGGAACATTTTTAGATGGGAATTTGAAACCAGACAGAATGAAACATGAAGTATCTTCCACCTTGTTTCAGTGAAGAGTAACAGTTCATGATTACTAGCCACCTTGATTCACTAGATAATATCTTTCAGCTCCAAATATGATAATTAGACAGTTCATTAGGTATCATCAAACTAATTTCTCTGCAAACTGTCTTTGAGCTCAGTTCAATATTTTCTTGTTATTTATTCAGTCCACATTTGCCTCTACTAACTAAAAACTCACCATAATATAGCTGCAGATTGACCTCTGAATTAGCCTATGAAATTACTTCTTTTATTATTGATTTATTAAGAAAATTTATATAACTGACCAACTCACTTATGCTGACTTTGTGTGGCTTATAGAAATAAACCCCAATATAAAACTTGATAAACCACCAATCCCCTGGTGACTATAATAAACAGACCACTTTATGAACTCCATGGTGTCCTGGGACCCCAGGCTTCAGGGCCTTTAAAAGTGTCAAAGTGGGAGCCAATCTTATTTCCACAAGGATGATACTCTACAGGAGGGAAACATCACGGAGAAGGCCCTTATTTTTGGTCCCACAAGAACTTAAAAGAAGGGACCCATAACATAAGCTGCCTTTGAATTCTGCTGGGTCGGGTAGATATAACTGGGAAAAGATGGGCCTTCATATAACTTGGCCGCAGGTGCCTGCCAGTGTTTTTCATTCTCCATGACACAGTGGCAGATATTCAAATGTTTGGAAAGAATGGAAGATGTTGATTCATACTGGGACTATAAAAATGAAATTGAAGATTACATACAGTTCATGGACATGTGTTGCTCAACTATATTCTCTAAAGATAGTAATGAGCAAATATGGAGATAGAAAAACATTCATCTGTGGAAAACAATTTAATAAGCCACAGCTCAAATTGCTGTATATTTATTCCTGAAGTAAGTATTTTCTTATTTCTTAGCAAGTGAGAATTGGACTTCATTACGCAGCACCAATTAAGGTATAATTCATAAACATATCAACCATTGTAGTTGAGATGGGTGGTAAATAAATTTAATAAATAGATAAATAAAAAAATAAAATCATGATAGCAGTGAGTTTCTAGGTTCTCAGAGTATGTAAGGGAGAATTTTATAGATTGCAACATCCCCAATAGTCTTCATATTTTTTGTTTTTTTCTTGATGAAATATTACCCCAACAAATTAATAATAAATAATGAATTAAATGGAATATGATAACCAGTTTTCATATTTTTAAGAATTTACTTTCCTTGTTTTATAGAATGCAACATCCCCAATAGTCTTCATGTTTGTTTTTTCTTGATGAAATATTACCCCAACAAATTAATAATAAATAATGAATTAAATGGAATATGAATTTTCATATCTTTTTAAAAATATATATTTTCCTTATTGTATTTTTGTCTTTTATTTTCCTCATTTAGTTATATGAACTACATTAAATAGCTTCAAAGAAATAAACCTCTGACACTCACCAATAGTCCAATATTTAGGAAAAAAATAGTCTATATGTGTTGTGAGTGTCCCTAGACCAGCTTGGGAAGTGTCAGAATATGAGGATCAGCAGCCAGGCCCCTCTGGGTGTTTTCCCGTCCCGGCAGCCGAGGAAGAGCAGCCAGGCCCCTCTGGGTATTTTCCCCTCCCGGCAGCTGAGCCAGACAGGGAGGAGATTTACAGGCAGTCTGGATCAGATTCACAAAGTGAGGAGTCAGATTTGGATCAAGAAGATAAATGGCTTGATCCGAGATTCCGAAGGTTTGATAAGCGACGGTGTCAGTTAAGTGGAAAAAGGAAGTAATGAGGGGAAGTGACGTATCGGACACTATATTAGAAGGGGACAGAGAGACTACGCCTTTGTCACGAGCAACGTTAATCAAGGAGTAGCCTGATATCTGGAGCATTGCCTTTGAATTCAGTCTTCTGATGTTTTGGAAATCTACGGAAGAATAATGAGGTATTGGACAATGTGATAAAGAAAGAGTGAGTAATTGGAAGGTGTGGGCAGAGCCTGTTTTAATCTAAATGTAAATAAATGAGATTTGGCCGTTCTTGCCAGCAACATGCCAGCAGCGTGCTCTGAAGTGAATCCTTTTGAAATGTGTTAAATAAACCTCTTAAAGACATATTTATGTGGATTTTAATGAGCTGAGAGAGGCCAGACAGAACAATATGTAATCTTATTTACAAACAATAAAAGCATGTTGCTTAAAGATTTGGCCACTGCCTCATTGATTATTTTCTGAAACTATTTCTTAATTTTTAAAAAAAAAACAGATAATGGCATAGTTTGTATTAAAAGATATCTAGTTAGAGGAAATGAAGTGCTAATCTTTCACCTCTGAATTCTTGGAAAATTCCTTTCACCTGCTCTATATGTTTCAGGTGTATCTATGTTTAATTAGTGGATATGTTACTATGGCATTTAATGTGCCCAATTTTTTAGTCCTTGGATTTCAGCTTAATTTTCTGTGCTGCAGTTATTTTAAACTTGGCTGGCTTCTGCCGTGATCTAGTCACTTTGCCACACTGATTGGCCTATTGATTGCATTATAAACATCAATCCTTTTGCAGAGAAAACAAAGTTGATGTGCCATTGTTGATGCCATGCTCTGAACTCAACCAACAAGATATCTGACATTCCAACTATTCCAGCTTGATACACACTGAAGATAATGTGCAAGAAATAAGTTCCAAAATAGCTGCGATTCTTATCTTAAAAAGCTGATTAATATGCTGTGCTTTTATTAACATAGGCATAGGACAGACCACATGATTCTAAATAGCATTCCAAACAAGTGCCTGTCCCCTCCCCCGCTTCTGCTGTCTGAGGCACCCATCTTTGATTATTCAGTTGTATCTCAGGCTTTGATGATTCAGTGGTCCTTCTGAACTTTCTTGTGATTTCTCTCTGCCAATTTCTTTGTTACGCAGCACCACATCATGGAATTCCTCTTGCATCATTTTAATTTGCTTTCAAAGGTAACCTTAAGTTACTTTTAAGTTTAGATGGTTTCTTTCTATCCATCTCCTTAATAAAAGTAGTCCTCACTTAATGACCACTCATTCAATGGCAGCTCAAAGTTTCTGTGGCACCAAACCATGGAATTATGACTGATAATTGAAGTTTTAGCTGTCACAGGATCCTCATGGTCACACAATCATGATCCAGGTGTTCGGTATCAGGTTTGCAATTACAATCTTGTAGTGTTCCACAGTCACATGATTGCCATTTGAGACTTTCACTGTTGGCATCCAAAAAGCAAACTCAATTGGGAAACCAACAGAACATTGCAAATGGCAACCATGTTACATAGCATTTAATAACCATGTTACATAGCACTTAATAACCATGTTGCTTAGCAATGGAAATTCTGGTCCCAGTTACCATCATTAACCAACGACTACCTGTAATAGCTCTTCTCTGGTTGGGGAAGTGACAGAGGCTTAGAATGGAGCAGTTGGCAACATTCTGAGTAACTATCCAACTATGTCTACCATAGAAATGCATTAGGGAAACTTTATGGGATTTCTTTTTCTCTACAGCTACCAGCCTGATGCAGCCAATTGTGGCGCTGTTCTGTTTACTTTCAGGAAGCTATCCTGCTGAAAGATGGAGTTCCAATTCCAATTTTTATATAATTTATGTTGGGTGGAAAAAATATTTTAAAAAATATCCTGAAAGGATGTTTCAAAATGAGGTAGTAAAGCGAAGGAATGCCAGATTTCATAGGACAGTTGAAAGTGGCAGATTTGTATTAGAATAAGGAGTATAAGCAGGAATATTATAATTAAATAAAAAACTTATAAACTTCAGAAAAAGAGTTCAAATTTCACCAAATTCACTTCAAATTCACCATGGGGAAATGTGTGTGGCTATGCAATTTTCGTTATGACTTATTTATATGTTCCATTTTTGTTTTTGCTATAATTTATACAGAATAATTTATCTGATAAATGAATATTCTATACTTGACTGTTCTGATATAACAGATGCTCCTATGACATAAAGACAGCTAAAAATAAGCATGTGTATATATGTATGTATGTATGTATGTATGTATGTATGTATGTATGTAGATAGATAGATATAGATATAGATATATAGATATGGTGAACAATATTCACATAAATGGTATGGTTCTTTGTTAGATCATAAAGTTGTTATCTTATATATAAACTTACTTCAAAATAAATTCAACTTACTTGTAACACCTACAGTATGAGTTGGTAAGATCAGTGAATGATTGTAAAATTGTATAATTGTATTCAGCATCAAAGAAACTAATCTTAATTTTTGCAAAGTAATAGTGATGACATAGGCAAGTAAATGCAGTGGTGTAGTTTGAAGACCATAAGTTCTTCCAAAAGTTAAACTAAGCAGCCTCCAAAATGGTGGGTAGGAAATAACAATGTTAATGAGAAAAATTAATTTAGGTGTGAAATGTAAACCTAATTAGAATCAAGTAAAAATTAATTATTTTAAATTAGCTTTATGCTGACATGGACTGATCAACCCACACCAGGTGTCAGTGTAACACATCTCAAACTTGCAAATCTAAAGATTAACGATTTGACTTTGGTGTTTGATGCTGTAAGTTATTTTTCCTAAATGTTTTGTCTGCATAGGGGAGGAAAAATATTTCATAAGTTATATAACAAAAATATGATCCAAAGGAAGCTCAAGGATTTGGAGTTCTTCATTAATTTATATAACCATTTTAATTCAAGTTCTTTGCTCTAGGATGAAATCTATGATATAAACTTATCATCCAGGTCAGTTAACAAATTTGGAATTAAATCAAGATTATCAAGATGTTTTCAATCGTGATTTATTTTTATGTTGTCTATTGAATTCTATGTATATGAAAATGACATGTATTTTACAACACAAAATTATCTCTTTTCTTATATAGATATTCAAATGTGCATGTCAGTTGAATTTTTCATGTATATATTTTTTTAAAAATGTGTGTTTGTGTGTTTGTTGCCATGTCTTATTTTTACCACTCATAACAGTAAAGCATTAAAAAGCAAACAAAATATCTCACTCTGAATTAACTGGACATTAAGTATCCTTAGTATATATACAGAGGAACTCTAGGGTTATAAACTTCTTGCTGCGAATGGCTCTCACTCCAAATCATTGCATCCCTAGGTGGATTAATGTTTGGTTGTTGACAAACATTGGAATAATATAGATTCTTAGATGCAGCACTAGAAAAGAAGGCTATGTTAATGAAATAATAACATAGTTCAAATTTCTTCCACATATTTTGAAACAATTGAACAGTCCTGTTATATTTATAGCCCCATATTGGCATTAAAAATTATAGAGAAGACAATCATAACATTTAAAAAAAATTAGAAAAAGATATTTAACAAGAATTTAATAAAGCAGTATCTTATTTAGCTTCCTGAAACATTTGCATTTATCTCAAATAAATATTAGCAAATTCTTGCCAGGTAGCTTGTCTGAAGGAATAGACTGCTTTTTCTCTTTCTCTATGGAATTCATGTTTTTTTAATGCGAAATGTACTTATGAGAAAATTACAAATTATACTCATGAAAGCTAAAGGAAGGTCAATGGGAATGTTTCTCTTAGGGTTCAGTATAATAGTATATTAGAGTAGAAAGCTTCATATTTAATGTCCCTATTAGGTCTCTTATATCCTGAACATTTGCCCTGGGGACTGTATTTTTTTAAAGAAAGTAAGTTTTCCCAGTGTTGATTTCTTGGCAGGACTTGTGATGCATATCATAGAAGTGGCCTTTTCCATGCATATAAACCTAACAATATTGATGAAAAGAGATGATATTTTCTAAATATCTGGAGGAACCCTTTAATAACACGTTGGCTTGTTTTAATTATCTATATTTCATCTGAAGCTGGGAATTGCATGAAAGTTGACAATGTAATGCTTTATAATATGTAATTCTGGTAAATAGTTTGGCATTTAATGTAAAAACAAGAAACTCTCATTTATACAGCATAAATTAGCAGTTCTTTAGAAGAGGAGACCTTATATGCCATTTTACAAAAATTATGCTGGTTTCACCATTTGTAAATGTTAGCAATGTATTAGAAATATCATTTGTTCTCATGGAAACAAATGAGAAAATAATGTTTATGTTAATTTCCATAGTAATTTTAATGAGTTCCTGGAAAATGATAATTGTATTATTTCATATTGCTATATTTTTATTTATATTTCTAAATCCCCACATTTACAATATATTTTTAATGAACATTTAAAATGTAAATGGTAATATGGGGTACAACGAACCCAAAGAAATTGAATGCATAAAAGAATCAATGTTCTGATGAATAATTATTTAATAAATGATATCATGTTTTAAGTATTGTGATCATAGTAATACATACCCACTATTCTTCTATGCTATTCTTTATATCTCTTCATTTTTTATTTTAATAATTCCAGAAATAAAGCTTTAGATATGAGTTAGAGGAGAATCAGTTTTTAAAAATACAGGCCAATTCCATTTATGCAGTTTTGGTAGATTAATATTTTAAAAAAACAAAAGATTTCTGTTGGGATTTGCTGGTCCAAATCCATTTTCTTTTCAGTATATGAAATGACAGTGCATTCTTGATGTCCCAATATTAATTTGTCAGGCATGCATGTATATTCATTTGCCAAACATCAACCATTTTGGGAGATTTCTATTAGCTTGTCTCAGACTGCAGACAAGCTAAATTTCTCTAACAGGCATCAATTCGATGTATTAAATGCTGGTTCTGCCCTAGAAGATATATTGATTTTTTTTCTCAGCAAAGTGACAAATACCATTTTCATGACCATAATAGAGATTGATTACAATTTTATGGAACACAGGGGGAGTTGATCTTGGTGAGACAGCTTGAGGGCATATCAAAATTGAAGAAAATCATTTGGATTAATAAAGAAATTAATTAATTCATGGGCTGCTGATAAAGCATTAGAAAGACAATGGAAACTACAACATGGTCATTCAAGAATACTGAAGTAAATTCAAATGTATCTTAACATTGCTAGTGACTAAAAAATTAGGACAATTTTAAAGATAATATTGCTTAACTCTATTTATTTATTTTAATTTAAAAATGCTATGCTGTAAATAATTGCTTGTTTTAATGTTAGTCCTTTATCCCCATATATCTATGGATAGCTTCTCATTTCTGTTTGTTGTTCTCAATTTTTGTGGAAAACATTTTTTTAAGTTTTTCCTCTGTCTGTGCCTGCCTACCTGCCCCCCCCCTCTCTCTCATCTATCTATCATCTGTCAAGTTGGGCTAATGAGAATGACTGGCTTAAAGTCACCCTATGGCTTTCATGCCTATAGAGTACTAACAGTCACAATCTGGTTTTTAGACTAGCACCTTCACCACTACACCAAACTCTATCACAAATTTACAAATTTTCTTCATTCAGACATAACATGGACAAGTGATTTAGTGTTACAAGAATTTACAATTTGAGTTCAAGCATTCTTCCAACCCTTCTTCACACAATTGCAGTATCATGCAGTTCAAAGAAGCAATCAATTTATCAAGTTTTGCCAGATCAAGGTGATAAATATTAAATATTAATAACATTTTTGGAGTTGCTAAAATCCCCTATTTCAAATTAAAATCAGCCATAGTTCTTCTATAGGTTGAAGAATGGCAAATTGCAGTTACTCTAAAATGGAAGCAAAAGAGTTGATAAGCAAGCTACAAGAAGGAGAAGACTGTTCAGAGGTTGAATGCAAAGTGTGAGCTGGCCCAGGTGTGCCAAATACAGAAATTTAGAATGCTGATGGAACATGTCCACATTTTCACACAAGTTCACTCAAAATAATGCTGCTTCTCCCCATCCTCTAGGCCCTTATCAGTTAATTGAAAATGGCTGTCTAAATGGTATTAGATTTGCCTATTTGTGAACAAAAACAACCTTTTTCCTTTCAGATGTATTTCAGAATACATCCTTTTCTAATTTAGTGACCACAATCACTTCCAACAACTTGTCTGTTAACCAAAAGATCCATAAATGAACACATGACAGAGAGAAAGGGAAGACCACTGGTTGTTGCCACCTCATAAATTTATCTGATATAGTATCCTGTGCCTGATATGTTTTTTTAAAAGATTCTTTTCTCACTTCACACAGCAGAGAGATTGTTTAAACAAGCTATCGCTTCCTGAACTGTTTTTCTCCATAGCTCAGCAGGTCTGTACAAAGTTAACAAGCTCAACACTGTGAATTAATTAGTTAGAACTTTCCAGCAGCAGACAATGCTGCCTGAAACTGACAAGACCTTAATCGGTTTTGCACTGAAGGCTTGTGTTGTAAATAGGATCATTGAATGGAAAATTATTTTATTACCATTTATATTACCATTGTATTTGTGAATGTTACTAACTTAGGCAGTTGCTAAATGTATATAATATGTGATACACAATGAATTTGAAAGACCTACAAACTGTTTTTTAAATCTGGTTAAGAAGAATTTAGTTTTTAGAAGACAGAATTAAAGGGCTGGAAGGGACCTCAGAGGTCTTTAGTCCAACCCCCTCTCAAGGTAGGAGACCTTATATGGGTCAAATAGTTGTCCATTCTATTTTTGAAAACCTCCAATGGTGGAGCACAAACAATTTCAGGAGGTAAGTTGTTCCATTCATAAATTGTTCTCACTGTCAGGAAATTTTTCCTTAGTTCTGTGTTGGATCTCTCTTTAAAAAGCTTCCATTTATTACTTTCTGTCCTCCCTCTGGTGCTTTGGAGAATAAGTTGGCCCCCTCTTCTCTGACAGCCCCTCAAGTACTGGAAGACAGCTATCATATCACCCCTAATCCTTAGGCTATAAGCACCTAGCAACCATTCATCGTATGATTTAGCCTCCATACCCCTCATCATATTTGCTGCTCTTCTTTGCACACTTTCTAGGATTGCAGCACCAGAACTAGATGCAGTATTCCAAATATGGCCTCACTAATGTGGTAGAAAGCAGTACTATCACTTCTTGTGATCTCAGTGCTATCCCTCTGTTAATGGAACCTAGGACTGTATTTGTTTTTTTGGCAGCTGCAGTTCACTATTGGCTCATACTGGTCCACTAGGACACCTAGATCCCTATCACAGGTGCTACTATTGAACCAGGTACTACCTATTCTATACTTCTGCATGTGGTTTTTCCTGCCTGAGTGCAGAATCTTATTTTTCTCACCACTGAACTGCAGTTTGTTGGATAGTTTGTTGTTTGTTTGTTTGTTGGATTACCCAAGTCTGTCAAGATATTTCTGAATGTTGAATTTATCTTCCAAAGTGTTAAAAATTCCCCCCAGCTTGGTATCATCTGCAAATTTGATGAGTTCCTTTTCTATCCCCTTATCTAGATAATTTATGAAGATGTTGAAGAGTATTGGCCTCAAGACAGATCCTTGAGGCATCCCACTGCATACTTTCCTTCATGTAGATGTAGGTCCATTGAGCGCTACATGTTGGCTGCGGTTGGTCAGCCAGCTGCGAATCCATCTAGCGATGATGCTGTCTAACCCACATTGCTCTGACCGATCAAGTAATAGGGTATGATCTACTTTTGTCAAATGCCTTACTGAAGTCTAAATATACTATGTTCACAGAATTTCCATGAATCCACTAGTTTAATAACTTTATCAAAGAAGGCAATAAGATTTATCTGATAAGCTCTGTTTTTAACAAACTGGCTTCTAGTAATCACCTTGTTCATTTCTACTTGCTCATAAATCTGCTGCTTGATTATCTTTTCTATGATTTTCCCAGATATTGATTTCAAACTGATTGGCCTATAATTTCCTGGATTCGTTTCTTCCCCCTTTTGTAGATTGACACCACATCAGCTCTTTTCTAGTCTTCTGGTAGTTTTCTCTCTGTTCCCTAATTCTTTATTTAAATGCTTACTATTTCCAGCACAAACACATTTGTTTTATAAAAATTAGGTACATGATGCACATTAAATCACTGTGTCTAATTTTGTATTTTGCCCCTTGAACCGGATAAAATTTAAGTGTATTTAAAATTTTAAATACACTTTTAAATATACAATTGCAATGCATTCCTTAATTATTTTTTAAAACTATCAATGTAATTATATGAAGCATTCTGCCCAATTTTCTAGTCTTTCTCCATCTGTGATAAAATGCAGTAATATCCAATAAAGTTAGTTTTATACATTTTATTATAAATTTGGGGGTTTAAAGGGCTTTTACTGAAATGGTTTAAGATCACATTTTCGAAATGAATTTCTCTAACAGTGCCAGCTTCTGCAACTCTGTTTGATATGGTTTGATTATTCTAAAAATTGCTCACTACTTGTTGTATTTATGCTTTGTAAATATAAATCAAGTTTGTGTGAATGTAATTTTGGGCAATTAATGCTGTGATTGCTTGTTAACATCGGATGTTTTTGCATTGACCACAGATGGAAATGTAGCTATCTTTTACCTTTTGCTTTTAGAGTTAGATGATGCACCAAGCCTAGCGTGAGAAACAAGGTTATTGTAACCAGAGCTAATAAGGACTTGGGCTGGGGAACTGGAAAGGAAGCCCACGCTTCAAACTAATTGGGGAATGTGATTTATGACTGTTAATTGAGGGACAGAATTGTGCTTTGATACTACGTGCTCAGGGGAGGGGAATTCAGTTTTTGGCTTCGATTATGCACTGCCGATGTTATGCTACTCAAAATAAAGATTCTTTAAGGTAAACGATGCCTCAAAGTTCTTTTGAAAGTTTCATCTGTCGGAACCATGACACTTTTACTGAAATGGTTTAAGATCACATTTTCGAAATGAATTTCTCTAACAGTGCCAGCTTCTACAACCCTGTTTGACATGGTTTGATTATTCTAGAAATTGCTATTTGTTGTATTTATGCTTTGTAAATATAAATCAAGTTTGTGTGAATGTAATTTTCAGCAATTAATGTTGTGATTGCTTGTTAAAATGATCCATTCCCCACTTCATTTATTTATGATTTATATGATGTATTGAGAATTTGGCCATGTGGTTACTGAATATTCAAACACCTGAATCTGTAATAGGTGAAGGGCTCTCACACAAGCCTCTTTAGATTTATTTATCTTGGACTAATTACTAATTGAAGGTAAACAATCCAAGGACTTGTATTTGCAGACAGAAGATAACAGGGAAATTAAACGTATCAGCTGAATACAGATCTATAAAGAGATTGTTCTGTCAGCTAAAAAAGAATAAAAGCAGCTGTTGTCACATTAGTGTGAAAGAAAATATGGGATAAAATGAACAAATACATAGTGCAATTTGATTTGTGTCTACCCAGTTTTAAGTTCCATAAACTGATTAAACAGTTTAGTTACCTTAGAATTATGGATAAGAAGTCAAGTCAGTTTGTATGAGTTTTATTTATTAATGTATTTATATCCTGGACCTAGGTGTTCCCTGAGTGCATAAGGCCCAGTTTCAGTCCTATAACAAGCATCCTGTGAGGTGGATTGGATTGTAAAATACTAAAGTCAGGTTTGAGGTTGAGTAGAGTTAGAACTTTAACCTCTCCATTTCTATATTATATTATATTATATTATATTATATTATATTATATTATTATATTATATTATATTATATTATATTATATTATATTATATTATATTATATTATATTATATTATATTATATTATATTATATTATATTATATTATATTATATTATATTATATTATATTATATTATATTATATTATATTATATTATATTATATTATATATCATATCATATCATATCATATCATATCATATCATATCATATCATATCATATCATATCATATCATATCATATATTTATTATATTATAATTGTTAATGCTGCAAATACTGTATATTCTTGCTTTGAGAACATGCAGAACTATCTGGTATTTTTAGAGTTAATGCAGAGCAGAAGAGGGAAGAGGGAAAAGCCCGGGAAAGAGAGAGGAAGGTAACCTTTGACCTTCACACTAATTGGATAACGTGATATATGACAGCTAATTTAGGGAGGGAACATGCTGATAATTTAATTGCTCAGGTGAAGAGAATTTAGATCTTAGCATACCTTTGTTATGCCGTGCCGACATTTTGTAACATAGTAAATGACTTTTAGGAAAATCAATGCCTGGAAGTTCTTCGAAGTGTTTCATTAGCTGGAACCATAACATCATGCTAAGATCTCAAATCCTTTCCAAACGACTTGGGGTCCTGAATTCCGTCCACTGCCTCTAACCTTGAGAGGAGCTGGTAAAGATTCAGGGGAACAAAATCTATCATGAGAAATGGGAGTTTGCTTGAAGATCCAACAGCTACTGATAACCCAGAGTGGGAAGCAACAGATAGCATGCTGTGGGAAGATGAATTCTGGCAGACCTCCGAGCTGGGAGCAAAGACTTCAAAAGCAGATTGGTACGGAGCTAACGAATGGCCTGCTACTCCAACTTTGGGTGAGTCATTGGAAAGATTTCAAACCCCAGATGTGAAAAGCAGAAATTAATTCCTGCAGAGAGAAGCCTACAGCCCCTCCCTCGTAGATCAGACCCTGGATTCCCCAACCAGGGACTGCAGTCCTGAAGACAGAGGGAATCCCAGTGAGGCCTCTGCAGCAATGGGCAGATTGGCACCCCCCACAGATAGATCATCAGTAGCAACTGAGCATACCACAGCTAATAGAGGCCTTGCAACAGCTTGGGGTGGTGCAGAAGCCAAGAGAGCAACAGCTGATGGGCCCACAGATGAGGGAGGTTCCTTCAACAACCCCCACTCATCCAGCAACCAATGAGAGGCCTACAGCAGCAGGGGGCACCACCAGCCCAAGCTGGCCAGCAGCAGAGAGCTCAGTAGCCGTTGGATCAACAGGCAGGATGGGGCCAACAGCCCCAGTGGGGGCTGCAACAGCCTGTATTGGCACCACCTTTCAGAGCAACCTTCGAAGGGGACCCAGAGAAGCTGATTTTTTTTCTCAACCAAGTGCGTTCTCACTTGAATCGCTGGGCTTATCTCTATCCGGACCCAGGTGCCATGGTCGATGTTATTGCATCCAACCTAGAGGGAGAAGCATCTGAATGGCTGAATAATTTATATAGTGAGCAAGCCCCCGAACTGGAAGATCCCCATCTTTTTCTCCTAGGACTGAGAGAAAGATTTGAAGACCCATCCATTGGCCTCAAAGCAACAGAACAGATCCACAAAATAAAACAAGCCAGCAGGCCTGCCCTGGAGTATGTGCGAGAGTTCTGCAAGACAGCAGGACGAATAGAGGGGTGGCCTGAGCGAGCCCTGATCCAACACTTCACTGAAGGATTAGATGATCACTTCTCTCAGGCATGCATATATTGAGCCATACCTGATCAGCTGCACTAATGGTATCAGGCAGCAGTGAAGGTAGACGTTCGGCTCGCCTGCTATAAGAAGCTTCTCCCACACGAACCCGAGCAGCAACCAGAGCTACCTGGACAGCAATCACCCCCACGAAAGCCTTCAATTACTGCAATGGCTGAGAGACCCAGGCCACCTACAGGCCCATCAATTAAGTGTTTTCGGTGTGGACAAGAGGCACATCAAGCAGCAACCTGTCCAGTCCCCTACCCTCGACTGCAGAACAGATCGGAACCAGCAATGAGAAAGAAACCTGCTCAGCGGCTAATGAGAGAAAAATCCAACCACAGGAACCTGTTGCCCGATTATACCCCCCCATGCAGGAGATCGCTGAGACTCCAGGTGGACCTGCCCCTGCTCTACCCTCCTTTGACAACAACAATGAAGGAGAGAACGACCCGATGGCGAGTCGACAAATCCCGCCTTTTTCACTGGCCGCAAAACTTATAATCCCTAAGTCTGGGGCACAAATGGACTTAAACGTGCTAATTGATTCTGGATGCACCCGCTGCATTATTAGTCTGCCGTTTGCCATGAAAATGGGCATACAGGCAAAACAGCTTTCCAAACCTGTGAGGTTTGAGCAAGCCGATGGCTCCCTGATGGGAGGGACTCTTGTCACACAATTAACCGAGCCCTTACGCCTAGAAATAGGTGCACACTGGGAGTTTATTCGCTTCCTGGTGGCTCCAAAAATGACTGAGGAGGTGATCCTAGGGCTAGCCTGATTAGACAAATGGAAGCCGTTTATCTGCTGGGAGAAAGGAATGAGAACCGTGAGACTACTTATAGGGCCTAATTCCCCCATTGATTCAACAGATGTTGCAGGGCACCTTAGGCCACCCAATGAGCAAGCGCACATGGCCACCTCACTGCCGCCAGGCGAACCAGTCATCTCCAATGAATACCGGGACCTGGCAGAGGCTTTTAGTGAAAAAGAATGTGATGCCCTACCCCCTCACAGACCCAATGACTGCTCCATCGAACTGGTGCCGGGAGCCAAACTCCCACAACCGAGAATTTATGCTATGTCCCCCCTCGAAATAGAGGAGATGCAGCGATATGTGAACAAAAACCTAGCGAGGGGGTTCATTGAATGGGCCAAATCCACTGTGGGAGCCCCTGTGTTGTTCAAAGAGAAATAAGATGGGTCTCTTCGTCTCTGCGTAGACTATAAGGGTCTCAACACTGTGAGTGTGGAAAACAAATACCCTCTCCCCCTCCTAAAGGACTTATTAATCCATCTGGCTAAGGGGAGTGTCTTCACTAAATTAGACCTGAGAGAGGCATATTACCGGGTGAGAATAAAAGAGGGAGACAAGTGGAAAACTGCCTTCAATTGTCCTACGGGGAGCTATCAGTTCAAAGTCATGCCATTTGGACTACAAGGGGCCCCAGGTGTATTTATGCAGTTGATTAATGAGGTCCTACCTGATCACTTGTACAAAAGGTTTTGGTGTATCTTGATGATATCCTGATATACAGCACGAATATGACTGATCACATAAAGCTGGTGAGAGAAGTGTTAAAGAAACTATTGAACGCCAAGCTTTATGCCAAATTGTCGAAATGTGAATTTCACCAAACCCGATTAGACTATCTTGGCTACAGAATTTCCAACTAGGGTATTGAAATGGATCCAGCCAAGGTGAAAGCTATAATCGAATGGCAGCCCCCAAAGACTCGCAAACAGCTCCAGAGCTTTCTGGGTTTTGCCAACTTTTATTGTCAATTCATCCCCTCTTTTGCCAAGATTGCCCTACCCCTTACAGAACTACTCAAAACAGGCAAAGGAGGAGGGAAGCCACAACCGGGCCAACCACTAGCATGGACAATGGGCTGTCAAACAGCTTTTGAGAATTTAAAGAGACTATTTGCTGCTGAACCGGTCCTAAAGCACCCCTGTCCAGGGGAACCCTTTGTGATTCAAGCTGATGCCAGTGATGTGGCAGTTGGAGCTGTGTTCCTGCAAAAGAACAAAAGTGGGAGTCTGCAACCCTGCGCCTACACCTCTAAGAAATTTACTGAGAGTGAGCAGAGATGGGCAATCTGAGAGAAAGAGGCCTTCGCGATTAGATGGGTGCTATTAAACTGGCGACACTATCTAGAAGGGAGCAAGGTGCCATTTGAGTATGGACAGATCACAAAAATCTAGAAGCACTGAAAACTCCCCGCAAATTGTCCCCAAAGCAAGTACGGTGGGCACAGTACTTTAACCGCTTCAACGTCACTCTAAAGTACATACCAGGAGGAAAGAACTTCCTAGCTGATGCGCTATCCCTGTTACCCCAATACAAAAGTGAATGGGAGGAGGTTAACAAGGCAATTATCCCCAATCCACAAACTACCACTCAACTTACACCTCTCAGGGTCCCCAATCCTGATGACCTTGAAGTAAAGAAAATAAAACGAGAGCTTTTCACCAACCAATGGTTCAAAGAATCACACCTCCCTAACGTGCCGGGATGGCTTGGCTTACAAAGGGGGGAAACTATATTTGCCAGAAGCCCTCCGTCTTAATGCTCTCAAACACAGACATGATGTAAAACAGGGTGGACACTTTGGATATTTGAAAACCCTACACCTCACCCGCCGGCAATTTTGGTGGCCAGGGCTGAAAAGGGATGTGGAAAACTATGTAAAAAGTTGTACTGTATGTGCCACAATGAAAAGAATCCCAGGAAAACCCCCTGGGTTACTGCAACCCGTGGCAGACCCTTGTCAACCATGGGAAGAAATAATTATGGACTTTATAGTAGACCTACCTGAAAGTAGTGGAAATACTGTCATCTGTACTGTAATAGACCTTTCTCGAAGCAGGCTCATTTCATCGCCTGCAAAGGACTCCCATCTGCCCTACGACTGACCAAATTGTTCCTGAAACATATCTACCGGCTGCATGGTGCCCCTAAGCAAATAATTTCGGACAGGGGGGTGCAGTTCACAGCAAAGTTTTGGAGAAGTTTCCTTACATTAATTGGATCATCTCAAGGTTTGTCATCTGCTTTTCATCCGGCCACCAATGGGGCCGCAGAAGCCGCTAACAAAATGGTGGAGCAATATCTTAGATGCTATGTTTTTTACCAACAGACGAACTGGACTGATCTCCTCCCTTTTGTGGAGGTGGCGTAGAATAATTCTATGCAAAGCAGCACCAGCTACATGCCTTTCAGAGTGGCCACAGGAAAAGAATTCAGCCCAATACCTGAATATCCTCAGTTGCCCTCCGCTTCCCAGACACTTGAGGGGGTGGGATGAAGTTTGGAGAAACACAAAAACTGCTTTAAAAAAGACTTTTGAAACCTATAAAAAGCAGGCAGATAAAAAGAGGGCTCCCCAAAGAACATTCCAAGTTGGGAATGTTTATTTGTCGACTAAATATCTATGTCTCAAATTGCCCAGCAAGAAATTGGGACCAAAATTCTTGGGGCCTTTCCCCATAGTAAGGATCATCAATCCGGTCACCGTAGAACTAAAACTCTCTAGACTTTTAGGGAGAGTTCACCTAGTCTTCCATTGCAGCTTGTTGAAACCTTATCGGGGCTCCATTTTAAGACCTCCCCCGAAGAAGGCTCTTGGGCCCCTTGTAGTTGTGGGACAGACCCACTATGAAGTGAAACGTATTCTTGACTCTAGAATCTTTAAAGGGAAATTGCAGTATCTAGTACAATGGAAGGGATACCTGTTGTCTGAAGCCACCTGGGTGAAATCCAGTGAAGTGAAAGCTGACAGATTTGTCAAAAGGTTTCATGTGAAACATCCCAATAAACCGAAAACTAGTTATTAACATATGCTTTTGTTTACATTACAGGATCTGTCCTTCTTGTAAGGGGGGCTGGATGTGAGCGCTGCAAATACTGTATATTCTTCCTTTGACAACATGCAGAATTGTCTGGTATTTTTAGAGTTAATGCAGAGCATTAAATATATTATATTTATTATATTACATTATTATAATTAACATTACATTGCCATGCTACGCTACTACACTACATTACACTACTCTACACTACACTATACTATGTACTGGCTTGCAATATAGTGTAGTACTTAAATACAGGTATATCTTTATTAAACAATCTAAGTATTAGGGACAAAGGAATAGCACATTAGAAACCACAAGACTTTGGAAGGGATAACATACAGAGATGTCCTGAGAAAAAGAATAGAAATAAGTGAAGAGGTTTTGGAATTATTGCCTGTTAAATTCTTATTTTTTTTTAAAAGACAAACAATAGACTTTTTTGATCTCTGTATAAATATTTACAGTTTTCTGAAAGATTGTATTTGGGTGGGGAGAGGATTGTGTAACAAATGACCTTTAAAATGTAGGGTTATTAAAAAATAATCCCTTAATATTTGGCAGGCATCTTTAAAAACACAGCATATATTGTGAAGATATCTCTTGAAAAACAATCTGCTAAATTACACCTGGAATTCTGATTCAAATTTACAGATTTACAGAAGTCTCACTGAAACCATCATCTTAATTACATTGATTAAAGTTTTGTAAGTTTCAGTGGTTTTATACATTGAGATCTAAGCCAATCTCTGAAATCATCCAGAGTTTATGATTAGTTTATGATTTTCATTGTTTTAGAGGGATTATTCCTATTGAACATAGTGGAATCTTCCTCCTATAAACATCAAGAGGAGCACGCTGGCAGAGGAATATGTGTGTGTGTGTGTTTGTAGAAAATTCCATTTTTCCATCATTACTAATACCATATCATCTATTGATTAAAGCTTTTTTTAAAAATCAACTTATAATCACACAGACTAAAGTAAATATGAATGTTCAGAGCAATAATATCCTGAAAGACTGACTTGGATATTGCAACAAAATTGAGATGGGTCAAATGTATACAGTTACCCAATGATATTATTACTGAAATACTGGCAGGTATGCTGTGATGAAAAATGTTAATACATGGATAGTTCCTAAGGCACAATGATAATACTTTTGTATTTTTATTTTTTACTAAAAAATTATGAAATTGAATTTAAGGGACAAAAATATTGCATCATTAAACAGAAGTTTTCTCTAATTTACCATTTCGTTTCAAAAGAAAATATATACGTTTGGGACACTTTTTGTGAAAGCAGGTCTTTACTGCATGAGTAGCTATTTTTCTTTCCAGATGGTTTTCCTGTAGGTTTGACTGTAGAATAACAGGTGTACCATTCCAAAGTGTCTTTACAAGTGGCTCAGCAGGATCTCTGCCGTACATCCACAGGAGACTGCTCATCTGTTTAATCCTTATATTTTAGTCAACCTTCCTTATTATGTGTGCAGGGCTCTGACGCTCAGCTGGATTTTGACACTCAGAATGAATTGATGGAGCTCTTTGATCTTTCCAGTGTATTGCTTCTGTTTCATCTTTCATCTTAATGCATTCTCTTTCCTCACACTTTATTTTAGCTTTATTTTTTCATATGAATTCATCAATTTTATTTATTCTGCTTTATCTCACAACAGTAATCATTTGGTATGTATGCAGTTTAAAAATATACAAGATGACTAAAAAATGTAAGTTCGTTGCGAATAAACATTTTACAGGAACTAAACGTTTACATGAGAATAGGAAACATTTCTTAAAATATACAATTAATTGCACAGATTTGATATACTATTATCAAAATATATATTGGTTTCATTTGCGTCTTTTTTCAGTACATGTATGCACAATAGACATATACATTTGTTTTGGGCACTGTTGGAGTGTTTAAACCAATTAGATTTATATGTAAGAAAGTTCTTAATAATTTTAGCATTGTAGCTTAGTGGAGTAGGGAGTATCCAGCTTATTAAATTATACAGCTTATAATAAAGAATTGGTTATCTGAGTGTTTGTATTCACTTTATTCTGACCCTTTTCTTCTGTAATTAGAATTTATTGCAGTTACTGATACTATTATTCCATGTAATTTATACAGAGGTAAGATAGTCATCAGCTTCAAATAAATATGAAGATTGGCAATAGTGTACTTTATTTGCACTGAAGCCAACATTTCTTTTTTTATAAAAAAAAGTACAGTTTTATAAGAAGGGCTGGGAGGAGAATTTTATAGCAAATTTCTAGAAGTCTCTTTTCAGATTTGCATTAGAACTTCAGCTCAAGGACACATCATTCTGCTTTCGAATAAAATATACATGTAGTTGCAGCAGAATGGTCCATGTAGTAGAATAAGTTATAAAATATGATCAACAGTAGAACTTTTCTTCCTTCTTGCTGCAATCTTATAAATGGGTATGTGAAAGTAAAAAACTTATATGAATAAGAAGTTAGAGTTAAATCTTATGACAATACTTTTGAGCACATGTAAAATCTCTCCCAAAACTGTGTTTTTAATTTGTTTCTTAGATTTTCATCCTTTCTTTTCTTAAAGAAGTTCCCTCTTCTAGATTTCACCATTACAATAACTCTAACAGATAATTTGATCAGAGAGACAGCTACTGGTTTAAAGTTACCAGTGACCTTTGATGGCCAAGAAAGAACTTGAACCTGATATTATATTCCAACACTTCCTTTCTATGCTTTCAATGCAATCCAGTGGTGGATTGGTAAACAAGTGGAAGTCTCTTTCCATTCATGCCAAAAGAATAGATTAAGGAATGTAGCTGATATATGCAATATAACTCCATAAAATCAAAATTATGAACAAAACAAATGGATAGATACAGATATTTCACACATTTTTACTGAAGCAGATCATCAGAATAAACTGGTAATTTTCTGCAGTAGAAATATGGTTGGTTTTTTTTTCTTCTATTCAGTTGTGTCTGAAAATTGGAGACTGAATAAATACCTGCAGTTTTCCTACCAAAATTTTTCAGAAGTGGTTTGCCATTGCCTTCTTCCTAGGATTGAGAGAAAGTGACAGGCCTAATGTCACCCAGTTGGCTTTGTGCCTGAGGCAGGACTAGAACTCACTCTCTCCTGCTTTCTAGCCTGATGACTTTAACCTCTATACCAAATGGGCTCTTAGAAATACTGTTGCTGCATGGTAATTGTCCAGGTTTGCAAGTTCATGTTTCACCAGAGGGCAGGTGGATGTATCTGTGTCTATGCACATACGTATATGAGTTTTAAATGTCAAAATATGCTGATACAGGTAGATAAAATTTTTCAGATCCTAGTATAGTTGTGTACTATAGCATACTGATTAATGAGCTTATATTGGCATTTGTCTTAGAATATTTTTTAGTCTAGGATTAGTATTTAGTAATATTCATTATAGTAAATAGTGATTTGACATTTATCACTCCTTAGATATTTTGAAGCATCCATCTCCAAATTGCAAATATAAATTCATTGATTACTGGGACATTTTTTTTTAAAAAATAGTATTTTCAGAGTAAAAGCCTAAATTCAATATAATTAAATATATTGTTTCAGTAACATGGATAATGAATATGGGATAATTATCCTTGTTATGGATGCATTAAATTAGTGAACAATTTCTAACATGGCTATAATGTTGAATAAATGTGCAATCCCATTGAAACTCATTGAATGGGAAACCAGTATTTCCATGCAATTAATGCAGCTGAGAACTCCGAACCAATGGAATCCCTCCCTCAGTTCCTCTGTAAGATTATTTCTTCTCTTATAGGACTTTCTAATGGAATTTTGAGGCTCTGCCTTTACCTGGTCGTAAGCAATTTACGTTGTATTTAAAAGTATATAGTATTGCATACTGAATGTCATTTGCTAAACACATATTAGAAGAATTACAGAATCACAGAGCGAGAAGGGGTTTTTTTATATCACTGCACCCAATTTTCTCAGTGCTGGAGTTTAAATTAAAGCTTTCCCGTCAATACTATCAAGCTTCTCCTTGAATAAATCAAGTGAAGGAACCGATCACTTTTCAGAGTAATTGGGTTCCATTTTTTAACTGTTTTACTGTTTGGGAATTTTTCTAACACTGAAATAGCACTGCTTTTCTATAACTTAAATCCATTATTGTGTCTTTCATTCTTTCATTCTGCAGTAGCGACAGCTCTTGAATTTCAACTGTGACATCCTTTCAGATATTTGGAAAGTATTATCATCATATATCCTTGCATGTTTTTCTTATCAAAGCAACGCATTCCTAATTTCTTTGATCTCTCTTCAGAGCACTTCATTTCTAGTACTCATTATGAGGTATTTCCAATAATTTGGAAATAATATTTCTGTTAATGAAACCTGGTTTTTTTCAGTCATATCACATATTTAACTCATTATCAGTATGAAAATAACTGTTATTCCAAGTTCTTATTTACAAGTATCATAACACAGTCTAGCATCCTCCAAACTATACCTATTTCCTAAATGCAGAACTACACATTTGTTTCTGTAAAATGTTATTCTGTTGTTTTCAAACGATTCATCTAACTCTCCGGTATCATTTTGCAATCCAAATTGTTAAAAATGTAGAATAGTATTGGACTGAACCTTATGGTACTTGGCTCAATATTTGACAATGATGATCATGAATCATAAATGACAATTGAATTTTAAATTAATTATCAGGCTTTACACCCTACATTTAATAGAGATTAATGCATAGTTCCACTGTGTGATGACGGAATTGTGATACTGTGGAATTTACAGAAATCAAGCAATCAGTGCATAAATTGCACTTGCAATTTTTAGATTTCTGAAACCAAAAACTGGATTAGGATGACAGCAATAAGGTCAAAAGGAAGCTACTAGTTCCATTCTATTCTAGCATGTATTATGTGGGGAATACTACAGTTTTTGTTACAGCAATGTTCTCAGTGCACTACAACCTGATATTTTGACAGAGAGCTTGATTGTCTTAGGTTACCCTGATAAGTAAGAATTTTAGGAATATTTCACATTATAAGCCTGGACAAGTTGCAGTCAATATTGACAGATCTCTAGTGGAGATCATGGAGGAATAATTGTCCACAGCAAAGCAAAATTTAACCAAGATGATGACATATACGTGACATAACTCTTGTCCTTATACGCTTATGTCCAGATATCATTTGTCCTTCCTGGGCCTTCCCGTAGACCAGTGGTTCTCAACCTTTTTAATGCCGCGACCCCCAACTGGTTGTAAGTCGAGGACTACCCAACCGGTCGTAAGTCAAGGACTTTCCTGCCTGGGAGTGCCACGCATGCTTGGTGCCGCCCCCTGTGCCGGCTGAGGCGTAGCTGGGCGGCCGCGGCAGTGATGGTGCAGGGCAACCACCAGCTGGGTCACCAGCTGGCCCAGCCCAAGGGAGGTAAGGCACCTGCCGGGCCCCATGCACACCAGCAACCCTCCCTGCGCCCGCCGGCCTCCCACCTCCCACCCCTGGCCCTCTTTTACTTACATTTTTAGTAGTTGCTCAGCAGGGAGGAGTGGAAACTTCTAGACAGCTCGCCTTCGCTGCAGACAACTTGCAGCACTGTTTGCAGACTGGGACTTTTGGCAGGCTCAGCAGGGCAGAGACAGCCTGGACAATTCCTATTGGCTTTTGAAAGCCAATAGAATTAGACTCTATTCAAGAGAATCTATTCTATTGGCTTTCAAAAGCCAATAGAATAAGAGGGAGTAGCACAGCTAAGGAAAAGGGGGAAAAATGGCGGACTGCGTTGTTTGGCGACCCCCATGAAATGGCCATTTGACCCCAAATGGGGTCGCGACCCACAGGTTGAGAACCGCTGCCTTAGACACCCATGCATGGAGGTCTTTTTTTGTACAAAAAAATCTCAAGAACTTTTCGTGTAAACTGTTTACTATTAATAAAATATCTGGCTGGGTATTATGGGAACTATATTGAAATATGTATGGAAGGCTACAAATTGGGAAAGGATGTGATATATAATTACAGATTATTTAAATTTTAGATAATAAGTAAGCCATTATTTAATGCTAATTCTGAGGCACTAACTTTTCACCTGTAGGTCATAGAGACATAATATTGGAAATGTAATACCATCTTTTCAGCTCTATTTGTAATTTTTTTCAAGACTTCTGTTGTTAAAAACATCTTCCCTTTCTTGAGGATACCATTTATTTTTCCCCATATGTATTTGATTATGCATATATTTCAGCAGTAAAGATTTTCAGTGAGTTCTTCATTCTATATAGGCTGTATGTGGCAATGATTTTTGTAAAATATGTTATACTATCTGTGTGCACTACAGTGATGTAAAATGAATTTGTTAAAATATTGGGAAGAAATGAATGACAAACATCAATGAGTGAATACATTTTTAAAAATACTACAATAGCATAAACATGGAACAATGTTTTCTTGAAAGCAGAGTGTTGTCTTGTATAATCTTAAAATACAGCAACTCATTGGGGCTTAACATGAGTAAACATTGTTATTTGGTGTAGTTAGGGTACAGTTTTATCCATAATGGGGGTAAGTCAATTCAATTAATACTAATTTATATGGTCCTTTATTTTTTCTGAATTTATTTAATATGCTTTTAAAAATTAGATAAATATTCCTATATTTAGTAATTTCACAATAGGTAATTAATTAGGGATGAAGGAAGCTATTTTATACTTGTATGCTATGTCAACATTAGTCTACTTTGTAATGTAAGAACTTCTTTTAAGAATTTCTTTTATCTTTCTGCCTTCATTCCTTCTTTTATTCTTGTCCCATCTTCTAATTATTCTCAAGATTAGTATAATAAATTTAATAGTTTTATGACAACTCTGAGTAAATGGGTTGTCTCATAATCCTACAATTATTTAAGAAAAAATATAGTATTGAGAAATATTTTGATTAAAAATGTGAATTATTGTTGCAATCATGACATGTTAAATTGGAGCTTCACACTGTCAATTTATAACACCTCTAACTGCTAATATTAATTAGCAAAAATAAAAATTTGTACTGTACTATAGAACCATCCTGCTTATTCAAGGTGTTTTGCTTTTAGTTATTTTAACATAACCTAGTGTAGTCTTTTTATGGTTTGTTCTTTATATTTTAACTACATTTAAAAATTATCATCTGGTTTACTGAATGTATATTTTATTTTTATTTATAATTTTTCCACCAGAACCTTACAATATCTATCTTACTTCCTATTTCAAATAAGCAATATATTTTGCAGTTTCAGGATTAATAGTAAAATATTACCTAACACATAACATCCATTTAAGAATGTAGCAGATAGAATTGTAGTGCCTGTTGCATTTGTAAGAATTCACAGTCTAGTTAAGACAGAAGGTACCTACAGAAAAGACTTTAACAGGTCCAATTAAGCACTATCCATTTGTGAAAGGCAACCTCTGGGTAGAAGTTGGAACACCTTTTTGGTCCATGGGAACAGCTTGTGTCATAATTTAACGGGAATTGTCTAGATGTTCAAGAGGTTCTGTCTAATTCCTAATTTTTAAGTATGTTTTATTAATAAGGTTAGACTTAAAATCTCTCAGTAGAGGTTTACATATGCATCATAGTTTGAACTTGAAGCCTGCTTTTGAGATATGGATATGCTCTTGGTCCCAAATCAATCTTGTCATTCCTTAGCAAGCAATGAAAGATAATAAGTACTATTCACCTGATTGCCTTCCTGCTCTGAGACAGCTGGTGACGCTTGTCTTCCTGATAACCAGGACTTTCAGATCTAAGGCAGGGATAAAGAAAAGCTGGGAGCTTGCTGAATCTAAATTTGACAGTCGATGGCAGTGTTCAGGGGTCAGGAGGGATAGAATCTCTGACACGTATAAGAAAGGAACAAAATTTATCTGCTCTGGTTGCAATGATTAGATGTCTCGTTGTCTGGCTTTCTTATAGTGGATGATTGATCGTGCCCGCCAGCTGCCTAATATCATAATTAACAAAGTTGCTACCGTGTCTGAGAAGTTTAATTGAAAAAAATTGCCAACAGTGTGATGCTGTTGTTACCCATAAAGATCAGAAGCAGGGCAAAGTCGACTTTTGGACTAATGGAGCTGCAGAACTATGTGGGCAGAATAAGAAGTAGAGCACCTGAATGGATAATGGTATGTGCTTTGTTTCTGAACTGCATTGTCCATATAGAGACAGATTTTAGTTTTCTTTTTCAAGATGTCATTTGATATAACTCCATTAGTATTTGATGCTTTCTTGATGTTTACTATCTGCATAGTTGCAATTGTTAATTATGTTGTGAAATTATTTTTTTAAAAACAGTTGCAAATGTGGTAATTGTTACCATGGTTATTCTATCTCCCTCTAATTACAAGCATATTCTCTAGGGTTTCCACGTTTTCTTAGAATGTGTCATGGAAAAAAAGTAACATAAAATAAACACGAAAATATAGTTGGTGCCTATTTGTAGTATGCTGAGGGTATATATATTTAGGTATATATATATTTAGGTATATATATTTAGGCACTTGACTATGGTTATAGAAGTTTCTAACAATATCTGATTTACAATCCTGACTCTAAATTCCCCAGATCATTTAGGAAATATCCAGGCATCTCATTACTTGATCTGAAATCTTTATATGTTTTACTGGTGAAAAAAAATACTCCACTGGGTTCTTTCTTTGTTGGAGTGGTGTGTGTGTGTGTGTGTGTGTGTGTGTGTGTGTGTGTGTGTGTGTTTTGTAAGCTTTATTTGCTCACACGGTTGTCCCTGGAGTACCTGTGATATTGCCATTCCAATATATGACAGGGAATATTTACGTGATGTGTATGTCCATACCACATATAACAAAGAGAAAGATAAAGAATGTGGAATTGTAGAAAAAAAGACAAAGGAAACAATAGCTGGCTTATAGAACAGCACATGGAAAATATTAATAGGAAAACATTTAAATTCTATACATTTCTGCAGCTTAGATTTACTGAAGCATGTGGAAAAAAGAAATCTTGATTTGACTGACTGAAAATTGTGAATTATTATTATTAGAATTAAATTATACATTTAATGGAACATATACCTATAAGGATACAGTTTAACTAAATATGTAATGGTGTGATGGAAGATAGTTCTCATAACAAATATATATCTGAAAATTATTCTTTTATATCCTTTTTTACTCTGCAATAAAAAAAATTGAAGTTGCTATTGAATGTAAACACAGCCCATTCAGTATTTTAAAAATTAAAATATAAAAGTATCTTAAATAAAATTCAGTTAGATAATTTTAGATTGTTTGATCAAATTTATAAAGAAAATAATTAAAAGTGGTGCCAGCAGTTTGCTTTTTCTCAACCTTTTTATAATATTCTTTCATATCATCATTAGACAATAATTTTAACCTTCCTTGACATTTTTATTGTTTGGCTTTGGTTTAAGCAAATCAATACTTTCTTCTGCCTGGAACAAAGAATTGTAAAAATAGAATAAGGGAAAACAGATTAGTGATGCAAATTTCAAATAGAAGGAAAAACATAAGTAGCTAGAATAAATATATTGTTGCTTTAATCAGCACTTCCATAATATTTCAAGTAATTGAAATTTAGTGTGTTTTTAAAATTCAGCTGAAAAACCTAGTAACTGTATGGATTATAAAAGGAATATTAAAATGGGAGGTGGGTAGTAGGATTTTATGAGGGATTGCATATTGGAAGTTTAACTTTTGTGTCAGATTTTTTTAATGTTTATGGTTTTAATATGCTTATGTATTATGTTGTTTTATTATTGATACTCTTTTAATTGTTGATAGGGAGCTATACATAGTTCGATATAAGACGGGAGGCTATATAAATGTTTTAAATAAATAAATAATAGTGTCACAGCAAATGTTTTTGACTTTTAATAGGACTATTTTGGGGGTAGTGGCAGTGAACTCCTTGTAATAGTTTCAGAGGAAGTAATAACTTTTAGGAATATGTTAACAGCGAATGTGCTAATATACAGATTATCAGATTAGCAATATGTTATTTGACATTGTAATAATAATATAATAAATGTTCCCCAAATGACACAATGTGCAATTTTTGTTTGATTAAAGTTTGATGAACCTTTGATTAAGCTTCCAGAAATTAAAACCCAATTCTAAAGAAATGAGCTCAATATAATTTTTAGATACAAGAAACAAATGTTTATGATAAAGTTTTTAAAGATATTTTAATTTTCCTTTTTTCTTCTTTATATCAGTAAGAAGATAGTATAATACAAAGGACTATGGCACAGTGTGAGCCGTGTTACTTTAAACACCAAAATTACTTTCTAGAATTCGGTGGGAAAAGTTACCTGCAAAGGAATTTCAGAACTGTGACTGAAACGATTAAAAATAGGTAAAATGAAGAGTGTTATTGTTAGATTGCGTTCTTGTGTTATTGGTCATTGATAGCCTAAAAAAGAAAATATTTTTATGTTTTAATATCGGTCTCTGAACCTATTACATGATATCAGAATGTAGCATAAAAAGAACTATGTCTCAGTTTAAAATGTAGTTTTATATTTACATGAAGAAATACTACTGAATTCAGAGGGACTTAAACAAACAAAGCATATATAAGATTTCACTGATACTCATATGTGTACCTTGATTTTTGTTATTTATATATAAAGGCTAGGAAGAGGTCTAATAATTTTTATATTAATTATATTTGTACAATTTTGATCATGATGTAAAATTTTGAGGTTTTGAGGCATTGACAATATGACATTTTAGCACTTTACATTTTTAATAGGAAGAGTTATCTTATATGAAGGACATAATTTGTTTTGCAGAAATATCACTATAATATTTTCATTGTATTCAATCTACAGTATATTGGATTTGTTACCTATTTATATATTTAGTTTAATTTATCAAAGGTTCATCATCAGTCAGAACTATCTTATTATTTATTAACTTTGGAATTCTTAGATGGATTTTATAATGTGTTGAACATGAATTCATGTCCATGTTCCTAGTTTTCAATTTAAAGTAAAAAGGACGTTAAAGATACAAGGAGGTGATCATGTTGTGTGTGAAACTCACTGACTAGATTTTTGCTGTACTTTACTTCTGTATTATTATTATTCCACATTTTTTTTCAAAATCTAATGCTTTTTCAAAATATTAAAATATTTCAAAATTATTTCAAGTTTAACTAAAACAAGTTGCCACTGTATACAATAGATTTTTTTTCAGGAATACTCTGTGTTTGGTATAGACATTCTCATAATCTCTAAACCTCTAATTACTACCTGTGCAACATGCTGAATTATTACTGATAACCCATTCCTGAATTAATCAGCTTTATTCATTGTACAGTTTTAAATGTTGAAGTGCTTTAATTATTTCTTTATTACTTTAAAAAAAAATCTGGTACCCAGCTAATATATGAAAAGTTATGTTGACTTATTACTGTATGTAATTTGGAATAACAAATTCATCATTAAGTCTACAAAGAGGAAGTTTTTAAATAAAATTATAGAAGATGTTTGTTGAATTGGATCACTTCAGAATAAACCTTTTCTTGCTCATAGTAAAACAGCATTTTTATATAATAGAGTGAAACATTAACTACGGTAGGAAGCCACAGTTTAACTTGTGTTTTTGGATTGATACAAAAGCAGTGTATAAGAGCGCCTACAATAGAAAACAAGAAACAAATCAGAAGAAAGCTAGATAAAAAACGCCACTAATTGAAACTTCATTTTATCATGTATATTGTTATTTTTTTTTAAAACAAGACAATAATTTGATCACAATAACTTTAATGTCTGTAGACTGACTCTTCCACTTTCAGCTGAAGATGCATTTCAGTCAGTAAAATAAATTGGAGGAAGATATTTATAGATCCATGAGATAGATAGGCCTGTCTAGTTCAACTGTACAACTATTTTTTTCATTGATGAAACACAGAAAATTCTGCTCTTTATATATATTACAAAACAAAAGGTTTTAAAAGTTAGAAGTAGCAGTTGCGAGCCAACTTTAATATCGGTGTTAACTTCACTGAATGCTTAGTTTCTATCGTTTAAAACGTATTAATGCTATTAAAATAGTAATAAATATGCAGTCTTCTGCCCTTTCCAATTTATTTCTCTCTTTCATCAAAATTGAATTCCTATCTTTTGCCAAGGTAGACCAGTACTTGGTATTGTCCTGTAAATGTTAAACAGCCTGAGTGGCAGCTATCTTCTACCTAGTCCTTCCATTCACTCTTAAAATATCCTCTCAGGAAAAAAAAAATCTTCTTACAGGATTCTATAAAATATGACAGAGGTAGGAAACTAACTTGCTGTAAAAGTGGTTAAATTGCATTGGGGGGGGATTTCAGGATACTGAAGGAAGAAAAATGCATTCTTTGAAGTTTATATTAGCATCATATTTTAACATGAGATCAAAACTATTGCTCTGAAAAGTAGCAATATTGAATCCAATGACTTGTGGAAATGCAGAAGAGCATAGGTTCCACAATTAATCCAAATAATTAGATTCCTGGTTAATTAAACTGTACTGCTTGTGTTTATTTTCTTCAAATAATATTCACTGAATTCTGCAAGCTTATTTCTGAGTGAACACGAGTAAGACCATTGATATGCTTTTTTTACCTATTCCTAATTTATAACTATGTTTTTTCCCAAATATTCACTTTTTATTTTAAAAATCTTAAGAAATTACATCTAAGTTAGAAAATTATATATTTCTTTGTGTATACACTCTTAACAGTTTTAACCATGTATACATTGTACTCAAAACTGTTCTTATACTGTACTTAATTTAGTATGAAAGTATCATTGCACTTTGATAATTTCCTGCATATCCTACCTAGCATGATTATCCTCTTGTACTCTCATGCATACTGTCTTCAGCTTATGGATTTGTACTATAAAACCTGACTTCTAAAAGTTTACAACATTGTTTATTTACTTTCCATTTTTATAACATTTTTCTAAAAGTACCATGTATGGATTAAAATATTATGACTGACAGCCATTATGGCATAATATTGAAGGTGTTGGACTAGCATCAGGGTAGACCCAGGTTCTAATCGAACATCAGCCACTAGATAACTTTGAGCCAATTACTCTATCAAAGCCCAACCTGCCTCATAGAATTGCTGCTATGAAAATTAGGAGGAAAGAGCAGTATAAATATTGCCTTGACTTTCTGAAAGAAAAGAGGAATATTAAATTAACAAGTAAATGCTAATGAGAAACATATGTATAGTGGCAGATTATAAGAATGTAAAAAGAAAAAAAAATCATATGAATTGAGGGCCAGTATAGTTCCATTAACTTACATGAGGGATACATTTTTCATTTAATCATGTAGATGGCATCTAACCCAAATTGACAGCTAGAGTCTCCCAGCAATTTCAGTATATTGATGGTACCCAACTTTATATCTCTGCTCCTGATCAATAAAATGATTGCATGCAGGTTCTGTTTTAGTGTATAGAGTCTGGGGGAGTTTGAATAGGAAGAACAGGCTTCAACTTAACCTGAACAAGACTGAGTAGCTCTGCATATTAGGAGCCACCAGGAATTTTCCATCTTTATTTCTAGCTCGGGTTACAGTACCAAGCAGATGTATTGCACAGTTTGCAGGTTCTCTGGACCCATGGCTCCTGTTTGAGGAGCAGATGTTAATCATGGCTCGGAGGGCTTTTGCACAACTTCATATCATACTCCATTTACGTCTATTTCTGGGGTGGGAGGCTGGGCTTACAGTTACTCACACCTTAATTATCTCCCAAACTGCAGAATGCTTTACCTGGGCAGCAGTTAGGCAGTTAGTTATGTGATTCCTCAATCAGCACATAATACACTTGTGCTCAAAAAGCTACATAGGTTGCCAGTATACTTCTGGGTTCAGTTTAATATGTTGGTAATTATGGTAAGGAATGGTAATTCTTGGCAGAGGGCTGATTTTGTCTACCTGTCCCATTAGGTTCAGGAGAGCCATACTACAGGTCCCATCTATCAGTTAGTGTCATTTGGCAAAACCTAGGAAAAGAGTCTCTTGTGGCACCCACTTTTTGGAGCACAATCCCCTGTAGATTACATTAGCCCAGGGGTAGGCAACCTTGGCTCTTTTATGACTCGTGGACTTCAACTCCCAGAATTCCTGAACCAACCATACTGAGGTGAAGGGAGAGGTTTCCAAGCTGAGCCATGCTGGCTCAGGAATTCTGGAAGCTGAAGTCCACGAGTCATAAAAGAGCCAAGGTTGCCTATGCCTGCATTAGCCCAATCCTGCTGACTTTCCACAAGGCTTTTAAGGCAGGTTTGTATCATTATAAGCTTGGGGATCCAGATATGTGACAGAGCCAGTACAACACTTGTACTAATTTATTTGGTGGTTGTTTTAGTTTTCACCTGGCTTGCTTATTATGTATGTGTTATGTAATTATGTATGCAAATTATGTATGTATTAATCTTATGTGCTTTTATGTGGTGCTTTTAGCTTCTGTTAATTATTCAAAATTATACATTTGAGATGGGCAGTCATAAAAATTGATATAATTAAGCAAATAAATATCATATAGATATTGTATAACATAGGAAAGATGAAAAAGTAGTAGAGCACCCGACATTGCAGTAAATAACGGTTCATATCATTCTATTCCCCTGTAATTAGATGCAACTGGAACCACTGAAAGAGATATTTCCATATTCTATCCCTTGCAGGTAGCTTTGAGAATACATGGTTTGATAGAATTGTATGTCGCAGAGGAGTAGATTAATACAGAGAAAAATCTCAATGTATACATAAACATGATGTAAATATCAGCCTAGGTCTGAAAAAGAGGAAGGAAGAAAGAAACTCAAGATTTCCCTGCTTTATTCTTTTCATAGAGAGGGGGGAGAACTGTTAGGCTTTCAAAATTCTATTACTGTATTACTACAGTAATAAAACAGAATTCCAATAGTCTTTGTAGAATATGTTTCCTGACCTGGCCAATTTCAAAGGGAGGACAGAAGAGTACCAAAATGAACATAAATTTGTTATTTCCTGAAAAAGATAATTCCCTAGTAAGGTATACTAAAAGTTTGGCAGCTGTTTCATAACTTCTGTAGTGTGGTATATCCAGTGCTTTTTTTGTAAAAAAAAATAAAATAAAAAAAGTGCCAGAACTCACACACGTCATACAACCCGCCTTGCCTACCCTACAAGATTCCATCCAAAAAAGGTGCCGGAACTCCATTCTGGGCGTTCTATAACAAAAAAAGCCCTGGGTATATCATAGGACAATATTTATAGGTAATTCCATAATTGAATTATCATTTAGCCTGACATTCAAATCTTATCCCAAAATCAGAACTCAAGTGAAGTTAAAATGCTTCAAATCATGTTGGTGTTTTAAGTGTCTAAATTTGGATAGCAATAGGCTTTTCAAATAAGAAAAAAAAAGGAATATTGGCTGGCATGGCTGACAAGCCCTGTAAACAGACAAACAAATTACTATTTTTAGACTAAATAATGCTTTTATTTTGTTGCATGACTCAGTTCTACCACCACAAATCAGGGTCATCTGAAGCAGGAATGTTCACTCTGTTCTGCTTTACAGAAGCGGCCTTGCATTTTAAGGGAACTATACGTTTTGTGCAATTCCATTGGACATTCATGATTGGTTGACAAGATTCATTTGATTGGCCAGATTGCTTGATTTATTTAAATAAACATATAAATTATTTATTTAAATATTTCCTTTTCTGGAAAAGCTATTGTTCTATTATTGCCAAAAGCCAAATTTTATACTTATAAAAAGAGCATAAAAAAGGAGAATTCTAGGTCTGAGGGGACGATGAAACATCTAAGGTTTCTCTAGTGTGTAAATCATGGTTGTTTATTCAGAAAAGAAAACAGCCCATTCAGTTTGTAAAGGAACATTGGGGGGCATATATACCATCATTAAGGTGCATAAATGATAATATTCTCAAAATATTTCCTTTAAAATTTTCAGAGGAACAGTTTAAGAAAAAGAATAAGAATTTGTAAAGTAAAAGAATAATAAATACAGATTATGTGCAGCTAATGACAAAAAATTACATGCTGTTTACAAAGAAATCAATTCAAGCTTATATTGATTTATTATAAGAACAGGAATTTGCCAAGGATAGCACAGTCATTTTAAACATTTGTTTAAAAAATCAATAATACTTTTCATGAATTTTCCCTGTGGAATTCTAGCTACAATCTGACAAAGGCATTTGTCACTGACAGGTTCCTACTCCCACTTTTTTTCTCATTGTTGGACTAATTAAACATGAACATAACTCAATGTGCTAAAAATTCCATTCCATTTATTTCTATCCATTCCATTATATAAATTTTATTGTAATGAATAAAAAATGGAAAGTTGAAATCAGAAATTGTTTGATTAGTGTTTTTTTTCTAAATATTTAGCCATACGTTTGAGTAGTTATTCCTTCTTTGCTGAACTTATTTCCTACCTTTCCAGGGTGTGTGGATGTAAACATTTAAAAATTCAAAACGACCACTGCAGTCATGTGATTGAAGCTTTCCCACTTTCTGGCAACACAAAAAAGTGATGGGGCTATAATTGCACAATTGTGCGACCATGTTGATTTTTTTTTACTCCCCTGATGACATTCTGTATTGTTATCTCTTATACCCTACTTTTGCCTGCTGATCGTTGTAAGCCAATAAGCTACACTTAAGTAGAGTTGTTTTCCTATTATGATATAATTTAATAGAAATATTTATATTTAGTACTAGTCTGTTCCCTTTTCACTTCCATAGTAAGTAGATGATTTTGGTGAGGTGCATTGATATCAGAATCACTTTACTTAAGTTTAGGTATCCTCAGGAAAAAGTGCACTGCTTTTTCTTATATAAACTTTATAATATCATGTGAAAATATTGTAAAATCTTGTGCATAAAAGGCTGAAGATAATTCTGTCCTTAAATTTATTTTCACCTCTAGTGAAAATTATGATGGAGTTAGAAATATAAAAATTTTTAATACAGCATTCCATGCCTTAGTTACAATTTTGATTAAATAGAGTTAATCCTACATTGGCATTAATACCAAGCAGTCAAGCTACTATATGTCTGTAACACATGGGGCTATTTTTTTTCCCAGCAAGATACTGTATAAATATTCTTGAATGGAAATATTAAGCATATTTTATTATTGAAGACATTACTTTTCTGTGAGATGAAAAGATAAGTGAATTACTAACAAGCTTACCACAAAGTTGTAGCAGGATTAGAAAGACATGCAATTACAATACTTTATTATGTATAAAATGTTAGTTGTTTAGCCTAAGAATTAGGGTAGTTTATACATATAAATAAAAGTGGAATAATTAAAGATGCACATCAGACTATGCCTTCAAACCATGCCTTCTCCATAGCTGCACCCTCCCCTAGATAGCCCCCACTCTGTTAGCATTTCTCGCTGTTGTCCTGGACATTTGGGCTGGGAGGTTAGGTGAATGCTGCTGCTGATGTGGCTTTTTGTTTTGGGAATTGTTTTAATCATTATAGTATATGTTATATACTATTACTGTGATGTTAATCTATGTATGCTGACCCAAATCACTTCTTTGAGTTGAAATAAATAAACATTTTTATTTACTTTATTCTGTAACCTCATTGGTTTAAATGCAATAATGCAGATTATGACAATAACAAAACAAAGTAACAGTAATAACAGTGCCATCCCTGACACATAGAAAGCAGGGCTTTTTTTTTGTCATAGAACGCCCAGAACAGAGTTCCGGCACCTTTTTTGGATGGAACCTTGTAGGATAGGCAAGGCGGGTTGTATGACGTGTGAGTTCTGGCACCTTTTTTTTTTTTTTTACACTGGTAGAAAGTATGACAAGAATGTCAGGAAGAACCTCAGAGACAAGTTCAAGTACTCATTCTAATGGGTTGTTTTGCTTGGTGATCTTGCTGGAGTCTCAGCCAACTCTTTATCCTGGCTTGGGGTGAGAAAATCTATTTTGTTATTTATGGCAAAGCAAAAACTAATGCACCTACCCTGAGCTGCCTAGAGGAAGATGGAATAATTAAAGAATAAATAAAATTGTCAGCAGGAATTGTGAACTACTTAGCTTTGATTATAATAATGATACAGGATAAGGTCATTATCTATTTCTTGTAGTGTTGATAAGAATATTTAAAGAAGGCCAGGTGACAAATTGGCTAGTTGACAATGGTTGCTGAAACCATTGGCAGGAAGATTCAGTCAGTATTGCACTGTAAATGGGTGTTCTCTCATTATAGCAGATTGAGGTAAGTTGTTGTTCAGTTGCTTCCAATCTTTGTATTCAAGGGACAAAGTTAATCAGGCTTTTCTTTCAATATTTATAAATCTATGTTCATGATTTCAATCATAGTATCTAGTGAAGTATCTAACCATCATGACTTCTATTAGCCTTTTTTGTCTTATCTTCAATTTTTATAATTGTCCAAACTTATGTTTCTGAAGTAAATTTATCCAAGGTATCATGATTGGGGTGCTATTTAGATTCAGTAGCATTTGGAGTGTATCCACATGCACACGATACAAGTATAGAGCATAAGGAAGATCAATTTGATGGAAGAAGCAAGAAGTGTTGTTTAGATAAAGAAGCTAAAATATCTTTTAAATCATGAGAAATGAGATAATATTTGGAAGCAGCTCAGGTTAATACCCCTTTAATTCAATGGAGTATAAGAAAAGAATGGAAGTAAATCACAACGTGACTTGGTTATTATTGTCAAAAAGTAGATAATAAAATAAATAAAAGTACTTTTAACCTTTCTGAGGAATTGATTTCTTGATCTGGTCTGTCTAAAAGAGCTTATAATAAGTTTCCATGCAGTTGAGGTAAGAGGAAATCAGTCACAATACTTCTACAGTACTTTCCTTTTTCTTTGCAGATAGTCCTTATTTAGTGACTGCCTCATTTAGCAACCATTTGCAATTACGACAATGGTGAAAAAATAACTTTGTGACTAATCCTCACATTTGTAATCTTTGCAGGTCTGTAAAGCAAAGGAAAATGAAGTAAGATCATAAGCACAGTCAGGTTTTATTTGATGACTGCTTCACTTAATGACTTGAGCTGCTGGTCCAATTGCACAGTTAAAGGTGTAATTGCAATTTTGTAATACTTCTTAGTTTCTTAAGGAAGGTAAAATAATAATGAAAAAGGAGACTTTGTCTTTCTTTGTATTTTTATCCAATTTACTTCTGAGAATCTTCCAAAACTGGTTGGTTTTTATTTCCTTCCAGATCTTGAATCTTATTGTTCTCTTTGTTAATGCATGGAAACATAAATTTTGATTAAGGGAAAATTATATAAGGGAAGAATATGGAGTGGTATAGTTGTTAACGTATTGGACTGGCATTGAGGGGAAGCATGTTTTGGTCTATCCTAAGCCCTGAAAGCTGATTTATTCTCAATATAACCCATCAGGGTTGTTGCTGCAGCAAGAAATGGAGAAAGCAGCATCAGATTTCCACCTTGAGCTTCTGAATGAGGATGTAAACCTAGTAAATGCATGAATATTAAATACTGTTCTGCAGATGTTCAGCGAGTTACATCTTAACCCTCTTCCAGAAAGCCAGAAAAGTGTGTGGGGAGGGGATGCCTTGGCTCTGGGGCAAGATGTTCCATAGGGTGGGGACAGTAACAGAAAAGTCTCTCTTCCTAGAATACGACAGTCGAAATTCACAACACATCCTTCCTACTTGACTGTGTGGGATGGCTCTCATCGATATTTTATTTATTGTAGGTACATTAACCTTGAATGTTCTACTTTCTAATAAGAACATCTTTGTTCTTATGTGAATCTCATAATACTGTGAATAATTATATTAAAATTCATAAAATTTCTGAGAATATAGGCCAGATAATTATTAATACATAATTTATATACTTTTTCTGAATCTGCAGTTCATTTACATTTTGGCTAAATTACCTTTGTTCTACATTTTATTTGCGAAAAGATATTCCTACTTTGTGAACTATTACTATAGAATCTAGCTTTCCTCCCAAATTGCAGACTTTTGCATAAATGTGCCTAATTACCTGAATTCAGTTTTGATTAGCAGTGTTAATTGATGCAGCTGTGGAAGGGATCTGTTTACCTAAATTACTATGTGCAAACAGCAATATGTCTAAAAGTGAATATGCTGAACTGAAAATACTAATTAACTGAGACACATTGTTATTCAAGTCACAACTCAAGGCCTTTTTAATGAAAGCTTGGATATGTCGGCTTTATGATATGCAGACAAAAATGTCTATATTACATATGATTTCTTAAAAATAATTCATGAGAGCAGATGGGATGTTGGGTGGGCTTCTTGTGAGTTATTTTTAGTATTAACGTGACTACTTTTATATTGATAATGTAGACACTGTGTATGTATGCCCCGTGCATGTTCATGCATAAAATAGAGAACAGCCCATTGTATGTTTGATACTCTGCCAAATTAAACAAATTGTTTTTCTACACTTGCAAATCTTGTATCTTTACTACCTTTAGTAATTCTGAAATTATCTTTTTTTGTTTCTTTGTTTTTTGCCTTTGAGTCAGTGTGAACTCCTAGTGACTGCCTGGACATGTCCCTCCAGGTTTTTTTTTTCAAGATTTCAAAAGTGCTTTGCTATTGTCTCCTTTCTAGGCCTGAGAGAGAGGGGCTAGCCCAAGTTTACCCAGCTGGCTTCCTGCCTAAACTGGAACTAGAATACCATCCCGGGTTTCTATATTGGGGACTTAACCATTACAATAAACTGGTTCTCTATCTGAGAAATAGCTTTCCTGTTGATTAATATCGAAGGGAACTCATTGAAGCCATGCAAAAAGTTGCTGAAATGGGGGACAGTCACTTTTTAAAGCAATCTTTCTGATGTAAAAATCTATTTAAATTAAATTAACTCAAGTATCTTAATTGTGTCATATTGATATCGTACTACTATATATAAATACTACTTTACAAAAGCCAGACATTTGATCCTGAACCTAATTATATTTGGTTGTACTACATAATGCACTTCTCAGGGCTGCAGTATTTATAAGCATTTTGTCTTGAATTATATGGTGCTGATATTGTGAAAATATTTGTGGCATTTTGAAAAATATTTCTAGATCTTTCAACAGTATGAAGGATTCAGTGTTGCCTATAAGTAACTCAAGATTACAATAAAAGAAACTGATGAAATCATGTTCTACTAATTCCATGATTTTTTAATCTTAGAAATACCATGGTAAGCACAAAAGAAACTTTATTTATGAAATCATTTAATTTAGTTTCCTAAACATATTCATATATTAGTATCATTCACATGTATCAAAGTCATTGATGAGTATTATAAGGGTGTCTGTATTCAACTGTTGCTATCATTTGGAATATTAATAGGGAAAGAAGAACTATGCACATTACAGTGAGGACAGTAATTATCAGCAGTGGTCCTGGCTACACTGGATACCAGTGACTACTGTTGACTTCATTTAGTTGAACGTGTCAAGTCATAGTTTTGCATTATGTTACCGACACACCCTTTTTCTCTGCAATACTGCCTTAGTAAAGAGAAAATGTGGTAAGAATAATTTATTATTATACCATTACTTTTAATTACAGTTGTCCAAATGAAATATTATTAAAATCCTTCATTGAAGTTTGGATAGATCAAATTGGGCATATACAGAAAGAAGCTCTCCTTCCACAGATTGCACTTTTGACCCCTGAATTTGCCCAGTACTGGCAAATACCTTTTTCAAAATGTTCAATTTAAGAAGTAATTCCTATCTAGAACTTCAATATTCTGAGCAAATGAAAACACAGTCTAATCAAACAAATATAATTCTAGGACAGCGGTTCTCAACCTGTGGGTCGCGACCCCATTTGGGGTCAAATGACCGTTTCATGGGGGTCGCCAAACACCGCAGTCCGCCATTTTTTCCCCATTTCCCCTCGGCCGTCGTGCACCACGCATGCGCGATTTGGGCTGTCGTGCCGCGCATGCGCGATTTGGGCCGTCGTGCGCACGCTGCGCATGCACGGTTTGGGCTGTCGTGCCACGCAAGCATGGTTCGGGCCGTCACGCCACGCATGCGCAGTTCGGGCCGTCGCATGTGCCACACATGCGGGTTTGGGCCGTCGTGCGCGCCGCGCATGCGCAGTTCGGGCCGTCGCGGCGTGCATGCGCGGTTCGGGCCGTCGCACCGTGCATGCGCGGTTCGGGCCGCCGCACTGCACATGCGCGGTTCGGGCCGTCGCAGCGTGCATGCGCGGTTCGGGCCATCGCGGCGTGCATGCGCGGTTTGGGCCGTCGTGTGTGCGCCGCGCATGCACGGTTAGGGCCATTGTGCCGCGCATGCGTGATGCAGGTCGCACCACACATGGGCGGCACAGGTTGGGGTCTCAGCCTGAAATAGGTTGAGAACCGCTGTTCTAGGAGAATATACATTCATGGCCATTGGGTTGGATTTTCGTAACAGGAATGAGTACATTCTTACCAAATATTCTTAGAATTACCAGTCAAATCATGACATTTAGTTTATTATATTTATTTTATATTTTACAGAATATTTTAATTACTTGCAAAAAGAAGATGAAATATTTCACAATAAAATAAAAACAGAATTAATTCAAATAATGCCAAGAAATAATCAAGGCAGCAAAATTGTGCAGTTATTTCATTATCAGGTTGTCCATTAGTATAATGAATAGAACACTGAGATTAACATTTGTCAAGTTCTATTTTATTTCCCATATTATTTTATATTTACATAGGACAATTGGAATTAGTTGTCCAGACATACAGCATTCATTTTCATAATTTTATTTAGATGATTTATGTTACTTTCTGAATTTTCTTAATTAAAACTAAGAAATACTTTATTAAATATTTCAATTATATCTAATTGAATGTTGGACATTTTCAGAGAAGAAATATATCAAATAAATCAAACTGTAATAAATTATGAAAACGTTAAAATATAAAGCTAGAAATAATGCTCCATGAATTGCATTCATTTCCATATCTTTATTATTGGTTTCCTGTCAGGACAACATAGATGGATTATTATTTATAGGAAGCTGGTTTGGAATTAGATTTTTGGCCTGATTTGTGTGTGCCTCAAAAAATCAGGTTTTCCATTGGGGAATGCTTCTGGAGTCAATTTTCTCACAAAGTACTTGGATATCATTAGCACTCAGGAATTGCACTACTGAGTCAATAATTTTTGTTAAATCCAATATGGATTACTGTCATCTGCTTAAATTTTGGAAAGTATTTGAAAATTTAAGCTAGTCAGCTTATTTTTTTTTCAAAGCCCAGATATGGTAGCAGTGAGTGAATTCTTCCTTTAGTATCAACAGTCAACAGTCAAGAAACCAGCAGCCAAGAAATATGCTGTACACTATAAATAGTCCTCAAGGTGCACCCAAATAGAGCTTGTCCAGTAGGGTCATGTCAAAACTGTCATAAAATGGATTGGATTCGTCTTTACAGAATTTTTTAGCATGCTTATTCAGTGAATCAACCAGTTGTTTAAGTGAGCAAAGATTAGGTTTGCTATTTGCTTCAGTTCATTAAATGCCCTCCACAATTGTTAAGTGAACTGAAAGATTCAAAAATCTCTGTTAAGCTTCTGGAGGCAACTGCTGTCACTCAGCCATCAGCTGTTCTGGCAAGGCGAGGCAGCCTTCTGCTTCCAAACCACAGTGCCTCCAGGCAGGTGCCCAGACTTAAATAGGAGTGTGGTGGGAGTGTGTGAATTTGCAGGGAGTCCCACTGTGGAGCCTCTGGAGGGAACCACTCTCCCCACCAATCAGGTGTTCTACAAGCAATTTACAGTAGTACACACTAATCCTCAAAGCAAAAAGCAACAAACACAATACAATAGAATGCAAAGGAACTTTACAGTACTGAATCTGCTTTCTATAGATGCTGGCGAATATTTCTGCAAGCAATTCCAATAAATGCAAGGCAAAGAATACAATGAAAGAAGCAACAAGGATAGCAATGAGTTTCATTCCCCTAGTCCTCCCCTGGGCAGCAATGACAAGAAAAGAAAAGTGCCTCAAAGTCCCTGATCCCTAGGGGAAAAAAACCATATGGATCTCAGAAATTGTCTGTCATAACCACAGGTGACTTCCAGGTCCCAAAGGGAGATCAGAAGAATCAAAATGGCTGCTGCTTCAGGAGTGACTGAATCCAAGACATTTGAATCAAGAGGCCACATTTTGAACACTTGGCGTAAGTACACTTTTGGGTGCATTTGATTTCTGCAAACAGTCATTAAACAGCTTGTGCTAGCTCAGGGACTACCTGTAACACTTAGTAAGATAGCAGAAGATGCAATGGAAGAGATACCTACACAGATCAGAATTATGTAGTTTTCCCTTGATACCCTAAGGAAGCAAAACTTGAAGAAGCTGGTTAGAAAGAGGTCTGATGGTTTTAAAATCTCTTGTTAGATGTTCTCAAAATATCATGATTAGCCAAGTCATGAAATAAATTTATCATAGAACAAATCAATCCAGAAGTTTGAAGCACAAATAACCAGGCTGAAATTATTATATTTTGCACACATATGGTAAAAATGCCAGCTCCCTTGAAAAGACTTTGCTAGGAAAACTTGAAGAAAAAGGAAAAAAAAGAGGACAACTGGCAGATTCAATTACAGTGACAATAAATGCAACATTGGAAGTTCTGGACAGCCAGCATGGAACAGATCAATCTGGAGAATGTCTGTCTATATGGTCATTCATAGCACTGTAATGGCATATAATCAGTCATAACAACTAGGAATAAGAAATTAATTGTTTGCTTTTTGCTCTCTTTTTTGTTTTGTTTTTTTAAAAAGCCTGCAGCCCAAAGCAACTGCTGTATTCTATCCAGGGGAGACCACCAGACCATTATGAAATGTTAGTATATAAAATTGAGATTATCCTGAGTATTTTTGCTTGAACTGAAAGAAGTAACAAGTACAAAGGATTAGAAAGTAATGTACTGGCATTATGGGACAATAATGGAAATAAACTCTGCAAGTAACTATTCACAAATAAAGTGAATAGTTACTTAATCGCCCCCAAGCTGGTGTCCTCAGGTATATTGATATCACTCCCAGTTAACACAGCCAGTAGGATAAAAGGTACAGCACATCTAAAGGTAGTTTTTTGTTAATGACCACTCATTCAGTAACTGTTCAAAGTTATACTGGTGTTGAACAAATGGTGGCTAAAATCAGTCCTTGAAGTTCTTGCTGCCCAGCACCTGCAGTGATCTAGGTGCCTGGCAACAAGCTTGTACTTACAATGGTTGCAGCATCCTGTGGTCAAATGGTTGCTATTTGCAACCTTCCCATGAGCAAAGTCAAAGAGGAGGCCATCAGGGAAGGTTGCAAATGAGTCCTAAAGTCAATCCTACTGCTTTTTCTCCCAAGGAGCTCAGCTATGAGTATGAATCTCCTTCTTCAAAGCATGTGCCTCTTCTGCCCTGCTTACAATCCATAGTGCACGCCCTCCCGTTCATTGCAACAGTCAACCCCCTACCTGGCTATGCTCATGCTGCAGCTGCCACCTGCATGCCCTTTCACATTCAGCAACAGGCACTCCCCACCTGACTGCACTTGTGCCACACCATAGCAGCCACCAGCACAACCTTGGCCATGCTTGCAGCACGTTACAACATCGCTCTTCCAGCTACACTCAACCTCTCCACTGGCCTGCTTGAGAGCGGCCCAGGATTTGTGACTTCCTGCCAACTTCCCATTGACTGCTTGTTGGAGTCTGCCAGCAAGTTGCAAGTTGCAGTCACAGGAGATCCTTGCTTAATGACTCAAATTCCTTGCTTAATGACAGTAACCGGGACTGTCAGGATTGCCGTCGCTAAGTGATGCGGTTATGTGACATCGCGCTTTATGACCACATTGCTTAGCGACAGAAATTCTGATCCCAATTTCCAGCATAAAGCAAATACTATCTATAGTTGGAGAAGATTGGACTAGTGCAATAGGTTTTGACTAAGTAAATCTACACTGAAGTCTTTGGTCACTGTTTAAGTTGTGTATTTAGAAAACAAACCAATTTTTTTTAAAAAAAGAAACAAATGTATACAAACTTGGTTGTAGCTAATTAATGTAGTAGTGAAGTATGCAACTACATACAGTAACTGCAAATTCTGCCACTTCCAGGTTAATTGGTTTTAGCCTGATCATAGTCAATGAGTGCCAAATCCAATATAATTTGTTCTCTCATCATTTCCTCTTCTCCAGCATGATTGGATGGAGAATCCACAAGTGGGTTGTCTTAATCTTCCTGCTCCAATAAGTCTGAAGTGTAAGTATGCCTCTGCTGTGCAAGAGCATCCCAGTTTTAGAATTAGTCTTTTGCTCTACAGATGCATATTTCAAGCTTCCAGGAGCAGAAGGATTAAGACAGGTTGTAGACCCTATGGTTCGGCCCATTGTAATTTAGCCCCAAGGGTCTGGTCTCCCCCTAGGGAAGTGACACAAACAGAACCTATCGTGTCAGGGCTAAATCTAGGAGTACAGAGGGGTACTGCACAGGGCACGGCTCTATCTGGGCCATAGGCTACATTTATGCCTACTGCAGCAGGCCTTCACCCCCCTGAATCACAATCACTAGGGCCTGAACATTTTCAGGCTATGATAACTCAGGCCTTTGCCCAGTTCATGGCCTCATCTATCTTCCAACAACCTCCAGAAGTTTCCGGAGCACCTCCACAGTCGTTTCTTCATCCTGGAACACCAGACTTCACACAGGAGGTTTCCTAGGAATCGGACTCTGCACACTTCGACCCTTCAGGCCTGCTCCTGTCAGACGACGAGGACATCTCAACACCGGACCCGATTCAATCCCTTTTCAGTTCCTTGCTACTCAAGGCCTGCACGACAGCCAACATCACCCCGGAGCAGGAGGCCCAGCCAACTCCATCTACATCTAAGGACCCCAGTCCGCTTTATGCTGAACCGGTGGTACCACAAAAGCATGTCCCCTGTCCCCCCTTCTTCAACACAGTACAGAAGCAGTGGGGCAACCTGGGGTCTATCCCCAATCTGGGATCTTCAGAGAAAAGTTTATTTAATGTGGCTTCCTCTTTCGCTTCCTTGCTCAAATTGACGAGCCACTTAACTCTCTGTTTTCCAACACAAATATTCCAGGGGACATAACTGAGGCGCTTAAGGCAGAGAACAAAAAATTTGAAGCTGCCTTGCGCAGATTGCATCAGGCATTGGCCTGGGCAATCAAGGCCTCCACATCCATGGCCTTCTTCGCTCGGGCTTCCATTCTGTGGCTGCGTGAACTCCAAGACATGATCCCTCCTGACCAGGTTCGTGTTCACCAGAACCTGGGTAAGTTGGCCACATCCCAGTACATGGCTGACACCTCCCTCCATGCCGCCAGATACTCTTCGCAAGCCATAGCAGCAGACATTTCAGCCTGCAGACTTTTGTGGCTCAAGAACTGGCGGGCGGACCATATTCTTGTTGTGAGCCGCCCCGAGTCTTGGGAGAGGGGCGGCATACAAATTTAATTAAATAAATAAATAAATAAAATAAAGGCCAAGTGGCGCCTGGCTACTAAGTCTTATGCTGGGGGACATCTTTTTGGTGCAGCCCTCGACCCTTACTTAATAGAGGGCCAGGACAAGCGCAAGACTCTCATTAACGCCACTAAGAAAGGGGATAAGCGTCCAGGGGGCGGGTCATCACAGAACTATTATCGTAGGCAGTCCTTTCGACCAGCCTCAAACTGGGATTGGCCCCAGGCTTCTCGTCCCTTCTACCAGAGATCTGAGTGTCAGCAGGACCGTCCTGCATCCAGACCCCGACCACAATTCCAGTCCAAGCGGCCCTTTCGAAGCTCAGGAGGATGCCCTTTCAAACGAGGGAAGTGACTCCAAGGACACCCCTCCCATAGGAGGCTGGCTGTCCCTTTACTCCAACGTATGGGCAGCCACCACCACGGACTCATGGGTCTTGAACACCATAGCTCAGGGTCTAATGCTGGAATTTTGGTCCAGTCCACTGGATCGCTTCCGGGCTTGCCCCATCCCCACAAACGAGAGCAGAGTGGCCCTCATGTCAGAGGCCATCTCCCATTTGTCACAGGTACGGGCCATAGAGCCAGTGCCGGAGAGGAGGAGACAGAGGTTCTACTCTTTTCGTCGTCCCAAAATCCTCGGAGGGCTGGAGGGCAATCTTGGACTTAAAAGGTCTAAATTACTATCTGATGTACAGGAAGTTCAAGATGCAGTCGCTACAATCGATCTTGGCCAGCATCAGAAAAGGGGACTTCCTGACATCAATAGACCTAACAGAGACATATTTACATATCGCTATTCTCCCTGGGCATCACAAATTTCTCAGGTTTTGTTACGCCCACCAGCACTATCAGTACAGAGCCCTCCCATTCGGCCTCTCTTCAGTACCCAGAGTATTTACAAAGGTACTGGCAATGCTGGCTGCTCACCTGAGACAGACTCCAATCAGAGTTCAGTGCTATCAGGATGACATACTGATACAGTACTCCTCCTTCCAGAGGGCCCAGTCAGATCTCGCCCTCGCTGTCAGGACCTTTCAGGAGCATGGGTTTTCTGTCAATTTTCAGAAAAGTGTCCTCAACCCAGCTCCTGCATCTAGGGGCAATCATAGACACGAGCAATTGCACGGTCTATCTGTCACAGGACCGACGGGACAGCATTCGGGCCCTTGTCCATCGAATCCGGAGAGACAGGGTGGTCACCTTAGCCTTGTTATCACAACTCCTGGGGAAGATGGTGTCCTGTGTACTGATCGTTCCATGGGCATGATTTCACGCCCAGGAACTGCAGTGGCTTCTACTTCCATTTCAGAGGCTACGCATCAGCGCTTCCAACCAGAAGGTTCGAGTTCCGCATCTGGCGTTGAACTCCCTTTGATGGTGGGCTTCCCCAGCAATGTCAAGGGGTACAGAGTTCAGGGAGCCAGCCAGAATCACCCTGACCATGGACGCCAGTCTGTTTGCCTGGGGGGTGCACCTCCAGTCGCATTGGGCTCAGGGTCGATGGTCCCAGGAGGAACTGAAAAACAATATAAACTGACTGGAACTCAGGGCCATACGTCTGGCCTTACGACATTTCAGCAGCAGGGTAGCGGGACAGCATGTCCTGGTGCTTACCGACAACATTGCTGCAAAGGCCCACGTGAACAGACTGGGGGCAAGGTCCAGCCTCTCATGCAGGAGGCCCAATTGTTGGGGTCTTGGGCAGAATTGAATCTTGCCTCCATCAGGATGGAGCATATATCCGGAGTGGCCAACCAGCAGGCGGACTCATTGAGCAGAGCCACTGTGGACCATGCCGAATGGTTCCTGGGCCTGGGATTGTTCAGGGAGATCGTGGACAGGTTTGGTCCCCCAACCTTAGACCTCTTTGCTTCCCCAGCTAACTCCCAAATCCTGAAATTCTTTTCCAGGTTCCCGTATCTGACAGCAGAAGGGACAGATGCCCTCTGCAGTCCCTGGCCCAGGGAACTGCTCTACGCCTTTCCTTCCTTGCCACTCCTACCCGCCACGATCCACAAGATTCTACACAAATGGGCGGAGACCCTCCTGATTGCACCACATTGGCTGAGACGTCCATGGTTCGCTGACCTGGTAGAGCTTTCCATCTTCCCCCCCCATGGAGGATTCCAGCAGGTCGTATGACCCTCACTCGGGATACTTCAGCACCCGGACCCACAGTAGCTCCATCTAACTGTTTGGCACTTGAGAGGTGGGCCTTGACCCGAGACTCATATTCGTTGAGGGTGATTGCCATGATTCAACAATCTAGGCGCCCCTCGATGAATAGGATCTATGATGCCACATGGAGGAGCTTCTGTACCTGGTGCTCAGGTCTTAAGGTAGAGCTTTCGGACATTTCTGTTCTGATTGTTTTGGAATTTCTGATGGATGGGTTGGACATGGGACTATCCCCAAGCACCATCTGCAGACAGGTCGCAGCTCTATCTACGGTACTCATGTGTGACAATTCCGTTCCCTTGACACACCACCCTACGGTGCATTCCTTTTTAAAGGGAGCGACTAACGCCAGGCCACCAGCGGTTCACTGGGACCTACACCGGGTCTTACAGGCCCTCATTTCACCACCCTTCGAGCCTATTACCACATGTTCGCTTAAGCTATTATCTATGAAGGTGGCATTTCTCGTGGCGGTCACGTCGGCCAGGTGAATTTTGGAACTGGCCGCTCTTTCCGTCAGAGAGTACCTGTGCATCTTCCATGCAGACAGGGTGACCCTCAGACTAGACCCTTCCTTTATTCCCAAGATAAACTCTTTGTACCATAGGTCCCAGGAGGTGGTTTTACCAAATTTTTGTTCTAATCCATCCCATGATCTTGAGAAGCGGTGACACACTCTTGATGTTCGCAGGGCTCTGCGATGTTACATCAAATGGTCTTCGGCCTTCCGTAAATCTGAAGCATTGTTTGTATCTTTTCAACCTTCATCCATGGGTCAGAAGGTCTCTTCATCAACAATAGGGAGATGGATTAGGGCTTGCATCGCCCTCACATTCAAGGCACAATCATTGACAGTTCCTAGACATATCACGGCACATTCCACCCATGGCGCCGCTAGTTTGGCGGCCTGGGCGACCCAGGCATCTATTGGGGAGATCTGTAGGGCGGCATCATGGTCCTCGCCCTCGTCCTTTGTTTGACACTATAAGATTGACAAGTATGCCTCCTCAGATGTCTCCTTTGGTCGCAGGGTGTTGCAACACGTGTCATCCAGCGGGATCCAGGCCCAAACTATTTCCCCCCCTTAGGGACACAGGGCTTTGGTATGTCCCTCTTGTGGATTCTCCATCCAATCATGCTGGAGAAGAGGCATTGTCTTACCTCAACGCCTTTTCTCAGCATGATGATGGAGAATCCACTCCCTCTCATTTAGGGTCAGTTTGTCCCTGGTTCCAGTATTTGGAAAGCACACGCGTCAGACTAATGTCTGTGTATCGCCTTAGTCTCAAACTGGGGTGCTCTTGCACAGCAGAGGCGTACTTACACTTCAGACTTAGTCTTATTGGAGCAGGAAGATTAAGATAACCCACTTGTGGATTCTTCATCATCATGCTGAGAAAAGGTGTTCAGGTAAGACAACGCCTCTTTTCTGTAGGTTTATCTATGAGTTTGGAAGTCTTATGGTGCATCTTTTATGATGCTGCTGAAAGATAACAATAGTTATTTTATAGCAGCACTTTATCCTGAATTAAGAGACTATGGGGTCGTAAAAAGAAAAAGAAACCCTGATGTTGTCTTTTATGTTTCTGTAAAGTACAATAAAATAATATTAGGTTCTGTGTCCTTGAATTTTATCTTTAGTACTTTAATATCATTTGTGAAAAGTAGAAATAGAAATTTAAGGAACAAGTATATCATTGACTTTATCCAAAATATTTGGAGTCTTGGATGGATATAGAAAGTTTATCAATAAAATGAGGGAGTTATTTGTGAATATACAAGAAGGTGGTCCGGTTCCACCCTCCTGGAAAACGGCTAATGTTTGTTTGATTCCTAAAGAGGGTAAAGATAATTTACAAGTAGAAAATTTTAGACCTATCTCATTGTTAAATACGGATTACAAGATTTTTGCAAAAATTTTGGCCAATAGATTAATGACAGTTCTGATACAGAGGATACATCTGGATCAGACTGGTTTTTTACAAGGGAGACAAATGAAAACCAATGTCAGACAACTTGTTAACATACTGGAATACTTGGATAAACATATTCAAGTGCCGGCTGTTTTAATGTTTTTAGATGCAGAAAAAGCTTTTGACAGATTGAATTGGACATTTCTGCAAAGGCTTGTGGTAAGGATGGGAATGGGGGACCAGTTTATTAACTCTATAACAGCTATATATCAGAAACAAACAGGACAGATTATAGTAAATGGTCAATTAACAGATTTGTTTAACATTGAAAAGGGTACTAGACAGGGTTGTCCCTTATCTCCTTTATTGTTTGTTTTAACCTTAGAGGTCTTATTGAATAGGATTAGAGCATCAGAGGAATTAAAGGGGGTACAAATTAGAAAACATGATTATAGATTATGTGCCTTTGCAGATGATTTACTTGTGACATTGACTCAGCCAATGCAATCGGTTCAGAGTTTGATGGAAATTATTCGAAACTATGGAAAAGTATCTGGTTTTAAATTAAATTTATCCAAGACAAAGATGTTGGTCAAAAATTGTGATAATAAATTAAAACAAGATTTGGAAAGAATAACGGGATGTGAGATAGTTAAAAAAGTTAAATATTTAGGAATTTATATAGAAGCCTCAAATGGTAAATTATATAAGAATAATTATGAGTTCTTATGGAGTAAAGTTCAAAAAGAAATGGAGAATTGGAAAAAACTACAATTATCTATCCTGGGTAGGATAGCCGCTATTAAAATGAATGTATTACCGAAATTTTTATTTTTATTTCAAATGTTGCCAATACTTAAAAAGGATGGGAATCTTGATGAATGGCAGAAAGGAATATTTTTGATTTCTTAATTGATGAAGAGCTAAGTTAGATTTGGTATTATCTACTTTATTGTTTAAATAAATAGCAATAATTAGGAATCCTTAATTGAGCATGCATGCAAATTTCATTCTGTACATATAATGGCTGGATAGTTTCTTTGAATTTTCAGGAATAATAGTTTGGTCTATAGGTTCACAATCTCATTTCTTTACATAATGTAAAATAATGTGAAATCAATAGTCCCTGATCTTCTGAAATCTTTATATACACAGACACAAACATCCACACATGCATACATGCATGCATACATGTGTACATATTAATGGGGGTTTTATTGGAAAATTCAAATTGATTATACAACCTCTTTGCACAACAACAAAACCATTCACATGATATAATCTGTCAGTAATACTAATGAAGTAATGAAAATAAATGTAAAACTTAAATAGCACTTTAAAAAAAATAAAGTTGTAATAATTAATAGTATGTGGTAATAGTTTTTTGATAGTCCAATAGATTCGGAGATCTGTGACAAAAGAAATGTGATCATTGAGAAATTCGGTATCTAGATGCACCTTCTCAGATATAAATATACTGTAAATACTTTGGATTATTTAATTTCAAAGATTTCATAGTCTGATTTGCTACATTTTAAAATTTTATATTTTACCATCAGATTATCCTGAATTGGTACTCTGAAGAAAAAAGCCTATACAGTTTATTTATTTATGTGCTGCCATTTACCTTTCTCTTTTTATAAACTGAAGAAATTTCTGTGCTTTTTGTGTATTCACAATCAACTCATGTTTACAACAGTGATGCCACTAAAAATATTAAAATGTGTAATTTAAAAGTAAACATCCATTTCAAAAGTATTATTATGTTATGTAAAATTCATCCATAAGCATTAAAACCATGTTAACTGACAGTTTTTTCTTAGTCTTAACAGATACTTGGATATAGTTTCCAAGCAGTTAATTATATTTTAAGTGAAATGAAGATTAAATGTGGGGTAATCAGGTTGTGTGGATTGGGAAATATTGTTAATATTCTTCCCTTTTATCACTCCTTTGCTGGTATAGGTTTTTATAGCTTTGTCAGTCCTCTCTCTGAAGTTTTATTTTTAATTGCTTAAAAATAGATAGGTTGGTCAGTCAGACAATCAATCGATGAATAAACAGATATAAATAACTGTGATCTTTGCCTAAATCTCCTATATTTTCCTATGGAATTTCAGTCTTCTAGCATTTGCTGTTTGGATTGTATTTAATTGAACTGAAGGTATAGAGCAAAAAGTCATGAAAAATATTTAATGAAAGATGTATTAGCTTCATTCTTCTCAAAAACTGTGAATGGTTTACTTGAAAAATCTATATTATGGCGTAGGTTTGCAAGCATCGATCTTTCAAATGAAATGTTAATACAGCAACTGTAATTGGTGAATGGCAACTAATTATATTTTCTCTTTTAAGATAAATTAAATATTAATAAATTTGGTGGCACAGAAAATGTCACCAAGTATGGTTCTTAAAAACTTGATACAAATGCCTGTATCTAAATCACAAAAGATTTGGTAAAATGAAAGATTTATGCAACTGTTTTGTAAGACTTTTTATTAACAGGCTTCAAATATAACTGGGTTTTTAGTTGGAAAATTGATGCTAACATATATAAACATGCAATTTTGCAAATTAGATATTTTTTTCATAGCCCCCAATAATGGCTATTTTGTTTTCTTTATTTCAATCCATAAACTATACCATTAAATAGATTTCTGTATTATTTAATGAAGATTTTTGCTGATAATTAAATATGGAAATATTCTTGATGATAATGCATATCACTGCAGAATCTCCTCATATTATATTCAATCATCATTTTAATTACAGTTCAACAATTTATTATCCAGTTGATCAGGTGTTAATATGCTAAGACTAGAAAAGCTAGCCTGGTATGTCAAAAGCACTAATTCAGCTGTAATGCAGTTTTAAAATAACTTCCAAACAGAAACAAAAGACCCCTCCCTCTGCCATGGAATATTTCAAGTACTTGTGGAACAAAGCATTGGAACCCAATCCTGGGAAAAGATAGCCAATTCACTTGTTAGGAAGACTTTCTATAGAAAATGTCAACATATCCTCCAACATTGTTTGCAGTCCACTTTATTCAAGTACTAACCATTAATACCTGACCTTTTTCTTGCCTCAAAGCACACTATTATACATTGTTAAAAACTTCTTGATCCCCGCTGTGTTCCTTTATTTCAGAAGACCCGGTTCTTCTTGAGTTTATATAATATATTGCATTAGCAAGCAGATCAAATACGAATACTTTCACTTTTGTTAATACAATGTGTATTCTTATTCTCATTTTCACTCTGTCCCTTTATTATAACAGAATTCATAACATATATATAGGAAAGGATATTTAAAAAACACCCATAAAGGATTAAGTTCAGCCAAGATATTCAAGTGCTGTAAGATAGCAATTTATCCCTGAAAGTATATGAAATGTAATTGCTACTTTTAGAAGATAATTTTTCTTCAATATTATAGCAAAGGGCAAATGGTTAAATTTCTATCTTGATCCCATTAATTAGCCCTCTCTAAAGAATGATGCAGTTTGTATTTTAAAAAGATGTTCTTGTTACTTTATTATATATCTTTTTAAAATAAGGTTTTATTTTTTCTATTTATTTAAAGGTAATTATTTAAAAGTATATATTTATTTATTAAATTTATGTGATACTCACTTCTTTGATGATACTCAGTGGTTTACAAAATATGCAATGGAAAGAGTAAACAAAAATAATATGCACAATATTAAATAATTAAAAGGCCTGGATTAGTGTTTTATTTCAAAGGCAGGCTAAATAATGTTCCTGGAGTTTATGGATTATTTATTTCCTACAAACAAGGATTTTTTTCCTACTTTTTTTCTATTTTAAAACAACCACTGCTCAATTTATTTTTTAGTTATTAAAATAAGGCCATAGAAAATTGGAGGCCATTATATATGCAAGAAAGATACAGGAAACCTTGCTATCGTCTAGTGGTTATCTAGATTCTTTCAGTCATTTATATTAATTTTCAAAGTAGCCATCTCATTCTGCATAGTCATTCACTTTTTCTTTTCTTTTGTTAAAGAAGGAAACAGCACCCTTATGTAGCTGGATCAATGCATAACATAATTTTTTTGTAAACTATGATTTAAATGGAGGAAAAAGAATGGCCAGACCTAGGTTTCCCTGTCCCTATTAATTTTATCCTTTTTTTTTTGCTTGCCCGCTTTTATTCTCTCTCCCTCACAAAAAGAATGGAAGAGGGGGAAAGGAGAGAGCTATCAGTTTAGAATATTGATAATTTATTTCTGCCTACATCAGAAAATTAGCATCAGAGTAGTGTTTTATGGTACAAGTCACCTTGCTAGAAAGCAGCTTCCAATTTTCCAGCTATAAAAAAACAGAAATAAAAATAGTAAATATGCATCATAAAAATATCAAAATGTTTGGTTGAATAAAAAAAGTTTTCCCTTAATGCCTGAGAGATATTAAGGGAATAACAGAAGCCTCTTGGTTAAGTGTCTTAGGTTGTTTTATAAGGGATGATGATAGCTCGGAAGGCTTTTATTACAAAAAGGGCTTTATTACATATTTATGTACAAAGTATACAGGGTTCTCTACCTGAGCATTAAGCTGTGCTTCTCTTGCTCTCCTTTATTATTTATGTCTGTTAACACTTTCTTGTTTCATTTATTGCCTTACAGTTTCAATCTAAAGACATTTATTATATCTCCTCCTTCTCCCTCCTTTCTCTTTCCCCAAAGTCACTTGCTTTACTTTTCTCAACAAGGTGAGTGGGTCTCAGTAGGCACAGTGTCCCTCATCTTCTGTTGACAGGACACCATTCTGTTCTTTCAGCCTTCTTCCTTCTCCCAACCTCCTCTGGGGGGATTTTCCTCTGGGAGAATGCATGGACTTCTTTTTCTTTTTGCCAGACTTATCCCAGCCACTCATTGATTTCACTCAGTTGCTTTCCAGGTCCTAGCTTCTCCATCCACAGTAACTACCTTAACCACCACCCTTAATGGACCGTTCTTTAGGTTTGCTTTTTCTCTTTTCTTTTCCTTCTTTTCTCCAACTTTCCAGCCACCTTCACTGTAAGCTTCTCATTAAAAAGCAGCCCCCTTTCTAACCAATAACTATCCTATACTAAAGCTCTCATCTATCCATATTTAATACTTCTCAGCTGTACCCCACTACATTTTTCTGTGAAATGCTAAAATGTGGCTAATAGCCTTGAGGAATAGCAGACTGACACTGACTTGTCACAGGAAGCTGTTTCCTATCTAGGGTTCTGCAGCCTGAAAAGTTCATTCTTTTATTGAAATTACTTTGGGGGGGGGGAGAGAAGGAAGAGAATCTGGCATTCATCATCTGAATCTTAAATAGCAAGTATGTTAGGAGTATAACATAAGCATTCATTCAAGCATTAATTAGTATAGTATTCCTGTTATTTCTAGAAGATTTAGATATTATGATTTGCTATTTTTCCTGACATGTAGACTGCAGTAGCAAAGAAAGGTATTAAAACAATTGGAGTGCTGGATTTAGATAAAGGAGGTTCATGTTGAACTACAGAGCTCATGGATGACCTGGGTTATTCTATTCCAATTTCCAACTCAGTCTGCCCCACACAAGATTTGTTGTTATGCTGATTAAGAGGGGACACCCTTATGTAAACTGCATTGCATATTCAAAGGAAAGGTAAGTTTTAAATTAAAGTATGACACAACAGTCATGTCCATATTTGCCTGTGACGTATTTGCCTAAGACGTTATGACAAGTGCCTCAATTTGAATGGCTATTATGTCGAAAAGTGATGTAATGTTGTAGTTTTCTAATTAATGTGTATAATAAAAGTTCTGTATCTGCAAGTGTCTGTCATTGATAATCAAATGGAGGTTTATTTCCGAATTGCCCTCGTACATAATGAGATAGTTTGTTAGACAACCTGATGAGACACTTATTTAAATTTTCAGTATTATAAAATGAATATGAATACATGTACACATATATACAATATATTGTTTTGAAAACAAGCCTCTAATTCTTCTTTTTCATTGTTGATATTTTATTGATCTAAGGGAAACCTGAAATCTGAAAGAATATGGAAATCTTTTCCATATTCAAGGGAAAAATGGTTAGTGAACTTTTAGTCACATTTCATAACAATGCAGCCAATGAAGTCAGAATCTAACTTTATAAAATCTATTAAAAATATATTGGAACAATTAAACAATGAATACTGATTTTGTGTTACAACTGCAAGACAAATGACTTCTTAGTGAAAGCAAATCTTATATTAATTAATCTTCATCAAGGGTTATGTGGGTAATGCAATTTATGTGTACTAAATCTTACTTTGTTTGAATTACATGTAAACATAACACTTCTGTATTGAATATATGTCACTGGATTTATTGAACTAGAATCATATATAAATTAAAATACTTTTCCTTTAAAAAGGTCAAGTATACTTATTACATAGAATATATTAATGAAAGTAGCTGTGTTAAAAACAGTGACATACATAAATGAATCAGAGAAGGCCATGTTTTTATTTTAAAAATTCATAAGTCCATCCCATTTATTTTAAAATTACATACAGAGAAACAGTTATGCACATGATTTTTACTTATATCTTAATATTAAATTTACATCTTTGAGTATATGTCATTTATATTTTAAAACAACCGTTAATATTCACAATATTAATCATGAAATATCTGAAAAATACGCTGTGAGGTATTTCATCTATCTGCCATGTCTCATCTCTATCTTTCAATAGCAAGTCAATAAAAGTGATTAGAGCTGCCACCTCAGAATACACACCCTTAAACCATATAGCCATAATACAGAGAAGGTTGGGTTTTTTGTTTTGTTTTTTTGCCCCTGATCTTTGCAAATTACATCCAAACTGTCTGGGGAACTTCTCAGTGACTAGAGGTAATACAGTTTAATCTTCTTTTTCTCCTGCTGGTAGGCCTCAAATTTAGCTCACTGGAAATCTGTTCTTTTTCTTATCATAGTCTTGGTGCCTTTTTCATGCTGTAATCCATGCATTTAATTTTGGTGTGTCTCTGTTTTTCTTTTTTTATGCCTCGCATAGATTTTGCTGGTCTTAAAGCTGCAACTATGAAACTTCCACTATTTATTCCACTCTTCTAAAAGTGATTTTAGCATGGGAAATTAAGCTGGTATGCTTTTGTTTGGGGGTGGAGGAGGCTTGTTGAATGTAAATGCTTTTAGATTTCATCTTCATCTTATATCATAGCTTTCACCAGCCTGCATTATTTATGCTTTACTTCATTTTATAAAATTCCTTTCATTCTGTAGCTCTGCTATTACACATTCCAGAATATTAAGAATGGGAAGAGGGGGAAAAGAGGAGTTTAAAGATATGTATGTTAGATTTATTTTTATTTAAAATAAATTTATTTTGGGAGTTCAAATGTGATTGATACAATGGTTCAGTGGATAAGTGAACCATCAAAGTGACATACACAAATGGAGGTTAGTCTAATTTTTTCTTTTTGTAGCTTCAATTAGTAGAAAAAAAATGCAATTAAATACAATTTACTAAATAAATTATTACAGAATTTCATTCTAGACTTAAAAGACAATACAGTTCTTTGTATCCTATTTAGTAAATATTTTTTCATCTCAGTGTAGGAAAAGAGATCAGTGAAAAAAATAACCCTTTAGGTATCCATCCATGTACATAACCAATGCTCCTTTGGATGCACTTACCCAATTCAGTGCTGACACAAACTTTCTTGAATCCTCTGAGGTAGATTGACACATATTATACATCTAATCTGTAGCTTCCAGTTGTCCACAACTAAAACTTAAATCTGGACTCTTGGAATCTATGTTTATATCTTTTGGGGAAAAAAGTCATGTATCTGCATATGTACTTCATCTAATACAGACATGTCAAACTCGCAACGTCACTTGACGTCGCGCAACATATCGGGCCGGTTTTGCCATTGCCGGCAATGGGGTGGGCATGGCTTCTGGATGATGTGTCCGGCCTGTGGGCCAGCAGTTTGGCACCCCTGATCTAATATGAAAGGAATGCCAGAACCTTCATTTCTCAAATATTCAAAAGCACTGGGGAGGTTTTAATGAGAAAAATGCACCTTCTAAGAAACTAGAAGCAGTTTCAATGTAAGTATCAAACATACAGCATATATGAAATTATTCATAGTATTTTATTTTGTATTAATTTTTGTTTTGTGAAACTATTTAGAAGAAAATCTATTTCTCATAGTTAAGGACACATCTCATTAGCACTTTTATTTTCAATCAAATCAATTAGTCTGGGAATGGATAAGATACAAATTGTTTTGAAGGAATTATTTTCCTTCGTATGAGAAATCAAAATGCGAATTCGTTGCCAAATATTCACTTTTTGAATTTTTAAACACAGAACATAATAAACATGAAAATGTATATGTTATATGGAATGCAGACAAAATGTGCACATTATATAGGTAAATACGTTTTCATCATCATCATTTTAGCCATTGTTTATCCACTACAGGATGAAAGCCTCTTCCACATGTTTCTGAATGTATAAGGTCCTGAGATTTATTTATTTTTTCCTGCCAAATGAATTTTTTTACGGAAAAAATGCAGAAAAATAAATGTAGATATTTCTGTGATCTTGCAGAATATTTTAAACAGTTTCAGAAAGAATGTTGCGGATTTTGTAGTTGCAAAATAAGTCAGACAAAAGCAAAACAGGAAACTCTTCCATTCCTATCTTTGAAATTGAAGCACCAATAATATATTTGTCATAAATATGGCTACAATCCTGTCAAGCATTTCAAAGATTTAAATTCAGTGTATCTCTTCATTCATAACATTTGTAATTCCAACCTCATTGTGTCCTAGCTATGAAATCAAAACCCAAGTCAGACATAGTTTTGTATATTGTTGCCAGTATAACACCTGTTCTCAAAGTATTGGAAATGAGGAAATCCAGGATTTTCTTAAAATGTAAATTTCATTCAGTATTTCATTAAACTGTAAATCATGAAAAATGCATAACAAAGAAACAGTACCAGTATAACTGAATTTATGACATTTGTAATTTTGGAACTGAAGGAAAATGGATTATTGGTAGGCTGAAACTCTGTTATATATGGATTATGCAGAGATAGGTCAACGCAAAATAAGTTTAGCCTCACTAATACCAAGGTTGTCTAGTTGCTGAGATCAATATGCAAATGTGATAGAGGATTTGTTCAACAGTTGTAGCCTATTAAAATAATAAGCCATCATTTCTGTTATGGCATGACCTCTTTCATTTATTATGTTCATATGCAGTTACCACTGAATCCATTGATCAAGAGAGCTTGATTCAGAAAAAGGAATGGTCTTCCCAGGCATATGGTTTAAAATTCTTGCTGGTAAGAGAGATGGTTGATATTCAGAGCCTAATGTCTGTATGCTTGCCGGTTGTGTGGTGGGATACCAATACATTTGCAGTGTTTAATGCAAATGGGATCTTTATTAAGCTGTATAGTTTTTACATAAAGTGCATGTGATAGGAAACTGGATCCAAACTGAAGAATTCAGAAGGACATTATGTTCCCAATGGTGGGCTTATATCTTAATTCATTGTACAACTTCATGTTTGTCATATTAATAAGTATGATCTTATCAGGTAAGATATAGCATTTCCCCTCACTTTTCCAATAGTCAATGCTATTAATATTCACATTCACTGTATTAATATTCACTGAAGATGCAAATGTCACCATGTAAATTGAAGTTATTCTTGTCTTGCCCTGCAAAGAAAGCTAACTTTTCTTGTATAAATAACCTTTAAGACTTCCTACTGAATGTTAACTTTTTTCAAAAATCAAACAGGAAGTGTTTTATCCAATTACAGTGGATCAGTAGTACAGTGATCTATAGATAAAATACATAGTGATATTTCTTCTTTTTTTATAAAATTGTCAAATTTATACCTTCCCCCTTCTACCAAGCCAACCTGTGACAATTTTCAAATGATAATAACAAATCTGTATCATAAAAGTATTATGATTTGTGGCCTCCATGGCAATTATGGACCTGTCCCAAGTCATTGTGAGCTCAATGCATACTGGGAGGTTCAAGATTAGACCGGTTTTATTTCCAAAACAATTGAGAAGCAATCTGGTTTTGGAGAACCTTTGTATCAGTCCTTTGCTGTGGACAGATCACTTTTCAATTGCTTTTTGTTTAGTATTATCTTAAGAGCCCATCTCAAGCAAATGATGGACCCACCTGCATTCCAAAGGAAATATTGAGTTATCCCTAAGGATCCAGTGGGCATTTCAGCTGAAGCCTTAGATAAAACCTTGAATGTAGAGATGACATTTAATTGGATTGACCCATACAGATTGTTCCCTGTCTATCAATCACAGCAGGCATTTTGGACCTCTGAAACCTCTGGGAGATGAAGTGTAGGAAGAGACACCTGGAGTACTACTGAAGGAAGATGAAAAGTTAATCCAACTGAATACAAGTAAGAACTCATGTTAGGTATTATAGTAATAATGTTATTGTTGTTTGATATTATGCCCATATTGTACCTGCTAACAGTTCTGGCATTATTAAAAGTAATCCAAATCCTGTTGGGAAGAGACAGGTAGCAGGATCTTCTGCAGATTTCTGTGAAGAATATTCTTACTATTTGTGAGACTAAGTTACTCAGATTTGTCTAGAATTGTACAGGTCTAAATAAGAGGCCTGAAGCAAGATCTTAGTTGTGAGTCCTAAGGAAGTAGCTAGGTCTCTCCAGCCTGTTGGCCAGGGACGTGCCTGTTCGATCATCCTCCTGGATAACAAAAGTCACCTGGGGATGACCTATGATTGGGTCTGTTTGATGGTGTTGGATTCCTTAAGCGAGAAAGTGGTTCCTGTGGTTTTCAGAGACACTGTGATATTTCTTCTCCTCAAGAACCATTCCTGTGCCCAATGATTCTGAACAATTATTGTCCAAACAGCAGCTTTCCCTTATTATGGAAGATTATAAAGAAGGTAGTCAGGCTTTAGTTCCAATCCCCTTATGAAGTAGATTATCTTAGTTAAAAATTTTTATCTGGGTTTCAGGCCAGGATTTAATATGGAGACAGCATTGGCCTTGCTTGTTTATGATCTGTAGTGAAGCTGGGATTAGATGGTACTATAATAAATACATTCAACCTGATGCTCATTTTTTCAGTTGCTTTTAATACTGTCAGCCACAGAAACCTTTTGGACCAGTTTCAGAGGTTGGAAGTAGGAGGTCTCACTTTGTGGTGGTGATCTTAATCTGTGGCCAGTTTCAATTAGTGTTGACAGTAGGGAGAAATTGCAGCCGTGCCTCCTTACTTGTGGAGTGCTGCAGGATTCCATGCTCTTTTTCCTTCTTAACCTCTACATGAAACTGCTGGGTGAGATCAGCCATCAGTTTGGAGTCAGATATCATCAGTATACATCTTGACAGACATGATGAAGTCGTAACCCAGTGCCTGGAGTCTGTACATATCTTGGAACTTAGATATATTTTAAATAAATAGAAAGATTTTCACAGAAACAAAAACCGGTTATGTCACAATATATATCTTCCTCTTTAAAATGCCAAAAAGTTGTTACTATATTACAGTGCAATACAACTTAGGTAAAGATTTCCCCTGTCCAGTTGTTTCTGACTCTAGGGAACCAGCGTTGTCTGAATACACTTCTGTGGTCATTTGGTCAGCATGACTATAAGCTGATGCACATGGAACACTGTTACCTTCCCACCAAAATAGTACCCATTTATCTACTTTCATTTGCATGCTTTCAAACTCTAGGTGGGCAGGAGCTGGGGCGAGGACAGAAGTTCACCCCATCGCATGGCGCTCAAGTCTTGAATCTTGGGCTGTCAGCTTTCCAGCTGATAAGCTTACTGTTTTTAATTTCTGAGTCATTGCTCTACAGAACAAAACAACTTAAATCATGTTTTATTGACTAAGCTACATTTAAATAGATTCAATTTATAACCTTATAAACCAGGATTGCAAATCAATATTGACTAGTTTCCCACAATATGCTAACCAAGCCACAGCTTTTAGTGTAAAAAAAAAAATTCTATTTTTTTGCCACCTTAATAGAAAACAATGTCATTCTTTCAGGCGTGGCATCAGGTTTTGTACAATTTGCAAATATGTAAAGTCAGACATTTTTGCCATCTCTCCAAGTATGATGTGATCAAGAAACTCAGTATGGGATTAGTATTTATGATACACTCTGCTACAAACATTTTGCAGTCAGAAAAATAAACTAGCATCCTACTGCAGCATCCTATTAGCATTGTTACTACAGTGAATACATACCTTCAGATAGAAAGTTAGATGTGCCACCTTATATTAACAGACAGAACCTAAAGAAGGATACTGTTTATAAATAATATTCTGATAATTTTCTTTAAAAAAACACAAGCTTTTTCTAAGTAATATCTATAGTTGCAGTATTACATCTTACTGTCTTTTGCCTTGTATCTCTTTATAGTGATGCACTGAAAAAGATGCAGGCAATAAACCCATTGTAGCAAATAGCTTACCTTATAACAAACAGAAAAACAAAAAATAGTTTGAATTTGAGTTCAGAAAATATTTTAGGATGCTGCTGTAATAAGCAGACTGATTTTGCTCCAGTTCTTGTATTCATTATGATCATTAAATAATATATGTTCCAGGTAAGAAATGCATTCATCATTTGAAGTGTTCCTGTAGTGTTTATAATCTACACATATAGAGAGAAAGAAAGATATAAAACCTCAAAATTTTTGAAGGATTATTCATTACTTGCAGTTTCTGATATTTTCTCAATTTCAACATTCATTTCTATGTAAAACATAGTGATAGGCAAATCATTGATGTGCTGCATTTAAAATATGTGTATATTTTATTTTTTCTCACACACCAATACACAAGCAGAGAACAGAACATACATTAGGGGGGAGACAATCCCTTACCAACTACCGGTACTTAGAAAACAATACAATTCAGGCTAAGGAGAATTACTGTCTAGCAGATGCAATTTCTCTCTAGCTTAAAAAGCAGCTGTGTTTTTGTAAAATTCTATGAATGTGGCAGACCTACCTAAAGGTAAAAGAGAAAAAAAAAACACCCCTTGTTTTGTAATAGGGGATTTTCAATTTAAAAGTGAGAGAGGGCCTGTTGTGTGAAGTATGGTTATTACATTCATTGTATTCTGTCTCGCTCACTAGGAGGCTAATAATGGAAATGTGTAAAAGCCAGTGCCATGAGAGTTATCTCATGGCCCCAGATGCTGGATAAGTTGAAGAAGGCAGAAATCACTTCTGGATGACATTCAGGTCTGAATGATGATTTGAAGAAGAAAAGACTATTATTTCCAAGGTAAACAGGCTGTTTCATCCATCAGCAGTATATAATGGTCTAAATATTGTTTATATACAAACTTAGAAAGTTCACTTTATCACAGATTTTTTTTCTCTCTCTGACAGTTTCAGCAATATATTCCTGAAACAAAAGATCCACTCCAGACTCTGCCACACCTAAAAGGAACCTTTGAGGAAATTGCCAGGCTTGAATACGATGAGAGAATTACCCACAAAGCAGAAAATGAAAAAAGGCACATAGATACTTTGGATATTTCTGTAAAGTGCCAAAGACCTGGTTCAGAAATGGTCTCACAAGGTGAATATTCTTAGTGATTACTTGTGGTATTGAAATCCGCCTAATAGCTTTCTCTTTTAGGAGCTAAGAATTTAAGCGTATTTATACCAGCATATTTCCAGACTAAAAGGCTGTCAGAACATTTGTCACTGTGTTGACAGGAAGATATCATCCTTATGCTGTTTTATGGCAACTAATTTAATATGCAAATGTGCACAAGTAGCCCTCAGAAGGCTTTCAGAGTTAGAGACTTAATAAATGTGTGTGCCTGTGTGAATATGTGTATGTGTCTTTGTACATGTCTTTGCTTCTTTGTGGTAATATTTGTGTCATTTACAGACTACATTTTTCACAAGGAGGCTTAGAGTTATATTCTAGTTTCAAGTTTCCCTAAAACTACTGAAATACGCAAGTGTATATAAGTTGAGCTTTGAGACTGAATTTTAATCTTTAATTCATGTAATAGTAAGCACATGTAAATGACATCACTGGCAATATATTAAATCAGTTTTCAGTGAAGAAAATTTCACTGATTTTTTTCCCCACACATGCTTTATTTTTGTTCATATAATCAGAACAAGCTTTTTGATATCCTATTTGGAAGATTTTTTGTGTGTGAAATATTCAGCCTTTTTCTAATAAATAAATAAATAAACAAACTTCATTTTTCATTTCATTTTAATGTATGCTGATTCAAAGTGACAATAAAGCTCTGCTCCTATCCTATCCTATCCCATCCCATCCCATCCCATCCCATCCCATCCCTCCCCATCCCCATGCCATCCCATCCCATCCCATCCTATCCTATCCTATCCTAAACAAAGCTGCTTCTTTATGGTTAGTGTCCTAGAGGTCTTTGTGTCCTCCTTTTTCATTTCAAGCTGCAGTTGAGAGAAATAATTTCATTCCTACCCTTAAAAAAGGCTGACATTGCAGCGTAAAAGTATTAAAATAAAATTTTAACCCAGGGACTATATTTCTCAAATCAACCCCAAGAATAAAACAATTGAATTGGCTGAAATCCAATTTTTGGATGGGAACTTTGTTTGGCTGAACTGAAGTACAAAACCAAAAAAATCATCTCTTTTCCTTCTCTTGTCAAAGTTAAAAAAGAAAAAGAAAAGAAGTTTCTTGAATCTATCTAAGCCATGTAATATCACCATGCCAACCTAGGATTAATCTTTAGAAGAAGGAAGCCCAAGCTGGAATGAGAATACTGGGCAGTTCTTTTTCCTGCTGATTTTCATGAAAATGTCTAAAATGAGCTTAAATCTCTCTTATTGGTCCATGAATTTAGAAATACTTGAATTAGATTGTTTCCTGACATTTTTTATGAATCTCATGACATTGGATTATAAATAAGATTGATATTTTTAAAAAATAATATCACTGACATAGATCTAGCAGTGGGTTAACTTCCATAAACTACATAAGATGCTAAAATGAAATAAAATAATATTTTAGAACATTAAAAGAACAAATATAATATAATTCAATATCATAAATAATGGATGAGGAACATTTATCAGGAATAAGTGTTCCTCATCCAGCTCTACCCACCTAGCAATTTGAAAGCATGTAAATGCAAGTAGATAAATAAGTACCATTTTGGCGGGAAGGTAACAGTGTTCCATGTGCCTTATAGTCATGTTGGCCACATGACCATAGAAGCATCTTTGGACAACACTGGCTCTCTCGGCTAAGAAACGGAGATGAGCACTGCCCCCTAGAGTAAGATATCTTTTTTACCTTTATCCTATAAAACAAGGATGAATTAATTATGGGCCTATAGTTTCTTATATCTAATACCATTGCTCTCCTGGATTAGTAATTCAGCAATTGCTGAAGAACTTCTGCGTTTAAAACATCATAGAATTATAAAACAGCAGGAATGGCAGGAACCTTGGAGAGCATCTAGTATATAGCATTTAGTGCAGTAAGTCTATTCAGTAAGTTTGTAGTTTGTAGTTTGTTGTTAGCATTTCTAACAAAATAAAAAAAACTATACAGAAAGATGAACTCTTTTTCCATATTTAAAACATATTGATAATTTTTGGGAGCACATTAATCTGGATCTAATCAGTGACTATTTGTCCTGCCAAAATGCAGTTGAATGAAAATAAAGTTTCATATGCAGTTTTTAAATCATTTACATGTTTTATGCATGATAATTTAATTTATTTATGCACTACCTTTCATTTATGAATTTCCTGTTTTCACTTGTATTAACCACATGGTGTTAGACAAGAAATAGATTTGATAGGCAGCCAGAGAAGAGTAAGAAAATAATAAAATGGAGTAGATTTTCCATTGCAATTATTAACAACAATTAACAAGGTAATTATTTTGCTAAGGTTATTATCAGTTATTTTATTTAAAGTATTACAGACCTCTTGAAGCATTTTGGATATTCTTTAGCACATGCTATATAGAAAGATAGAAAGAAAAATATTTCCAAAGATATTGAATGTAAGATCTTTTCTTTTAAGTGAACATAGAGACCTATGTCATTGGCCTGTTAGCAGGAAAAACACATAGTAATTGATTCTTTGAAGTACTTTATTTTGAATTTATGTAGTCATAGCTTGATTTTGAAAACAAAAGCTTTATTTCTTTATTGTCCAGCAGGATAGATAGGTGGTAGAATTTTCATGGATTTGGTTATAGATGAAGGTGCCATATGGTATGTTTGAAAGTAATATATTTTCATCTCAGCATTACCATCTCTGTGTAAATGAGAAGTGCTTTAATTCAGCTTTTTTGATTCTAAGTGTGTGAATTTTGAGCCAGCAAGATCATTGGTTATACTGACTGGCAATTTGGAAGGCATAGATAAAAGACATCTGGAGAGCACCACATTGGGAAAAGCTTCTTTAGTATATCTATAAAACTGTTGTCTGAGTAGCACCCTCTGACACAAATGTTTGAGTTGTTTGCAGTGTCCATTTAAGGAAACTAAACAGGAAAGAGTTGAGGATGCTTAAAAGATTCCAAGGATACGTTTGTAGTTGTTTTGTCTTTTATATGTCTGTTCTAGTGCTATTTTTGTGGTGTCCTGTCTATCGGTGAATTCAATGGTTGTGTGTGGTGACTGTCCCCCTGTCTGTTCAGTTAGCAATCTCTCTGAAGCCTAAATTGCTGTTAATTTGTGACAGAGCACTTTTTAAACAACTGCAATATAGTTTTCAAATGTTGAATAATGTAGCATGAAATTCTCAGTTAGTTTGGAAATGATTGTGAAATCATGTGAAGAAAATCAGTATGGCATCTGATCAAGATAAATTCACTCTAGTGTTTTATGGCTTTTTATTCCTATGTGATAGTAATAAAGTCTCATGTAGGGATGGAAGCCATGAAATACATTGTGAAAAATCATCAACTAAGATGAGCCATCAGAATAGAATCATTATAGGACTAGAGCTGCTAATGATTTTTGGAAAATGGAGTATTTGTTTTGTTGCATTTTATGTTTGCACTGTTTTTTCATTGCTTCATTCTTAGAGTTGGAAAGATAGGGAAATAGTTTGTAATAAAATAATTCATTTTTAAGTCAGCATCAAAGTTTTATATTTTAATACATATTTAATTTTGGTTATTAAAGTGAACACTGTGCATGAAACACTTAATTATGTATTCTATTGATCAAATAAACCATTAATGGTATTTATCAGGTCCAGGTTTCTTTACTCCCATTCTCCGGAAATGATCCTGAACTGAAGCAACAATTCCAGCATGGTGTATGACATGGTTTTTCCCCAAATTCACACTCTACTCTTTCTGATATTATATGTATTCAGGGAAGCAGTGGTTTGGGAGCAATAGAACAATTGCATAGGAAGTAAAGTGCAGCCACTTCATTGTGCTTGCACTTCTTTGAAGCATGACTTGAGTGGCATTTGAAATAACCATTCCATAATTTCCCCAACATTGCTGAAATCATGCTTGGACAGATTATTAAAGAGGATATCTTACATGTTCCTTATCGAATGCTCAATGCAAACGATATCATCGTTGTATATGTGATTCTCTTTCTTTGTGCTGACTAAGATACATTTGGATACAGTAATCTATCTTGTTGCAAGTATGGAACTCACCTCCCCACTTTTTTACATCTACTTTTTATATCTACAGAAGCTATAGAACTGAATTTTAAAAGCATCTCTGTCTCCTATTATTTCCCCAAATTAAAAAACTCACCAATTTTATTTCCACATGTCTTTCCATAGTTGATAGTTTTTATGATGCAGTATCCTGAATTGAAATATATTTCCAATATTTCCTATTGCATAACACAAAACAATTTAGAATCAAATTCTGTAATTAACATAAAACCTAATTTTTTTCTGAAAGGTACATATCACTTTGATTTCAATGAGACCGACTCCTTAATTAGGATATTTAAAATGGAAGCCTGTATAAATGTATATATTTACATTTGCATAGAGGTGATCCAGTGTGCTGCTGTATTACAGGAGCTTGGTACATGTATGTGTTGGTATGTGTGTGTGTGTGTGATGATGATGATGATAGTAATGAGGGTTATATAATTATTATATATTGATTATATTGATAATAGTAATGAGATGTTAATAACATTTGTGCTGATAATGTTACCTAATTTGGGTAATGAAATGTCTTCAAGAAAAGAATCAAGCTCAGAGAGTACCAAGGACCCCTCATTTCCACTCTGAGCAACAAATATTCTTCTTTATCGGATGATAGTAATCTTTTCCTAATGCAAATCCAATTCCTATGGTGCTAGTTCTCATAGAAAAGAAAGTATTTTGGGTATTCTTCACCATTTCTCCTCTGAATAAATGTACTGTAGCTTTAGGGCCATAATTTTCATTGTAAAAATGGCTTATGAGGAAAGAATACTAGAGCCCATTAAGTGCTTCTCCCAACAATTTCCTTTTTTAATTTTAAATAAGTTTTGTTAATGTGAATATATATTTAATGAAATACACAGTTTTTTTCAATTTAAATACATTATATTTTTAAATGCAGTAATATGTACAGTTTAACTTGAATTAAACTAGAACAATTCCTGAAGCGAAACATATGAATAATATACTGCTATTGTCATGAATGGGTATGAGAAAGGAGGAAAAGAGACATAATTCACAATAATCGTAAAACTGTTTAGAAGTGTGGCTGTAAGTCTTGTAGAACTAAAGTACTCTAATGCCGTCACTTGCTGTGAAGCAACAGTGACTTTGTAAGCAGTTGTCTCTATTCCAGTTACACAGTAGTGGAAATTAAGCAGCCGTTATCCTTTATGTTTTGACAGCCAAAGTATGATTCAGAGGAATAGCAAGATTTTAGCATAGAGGAATGCAAGTATTTGCCTGAAGAAATAATAGAAGCTTCTCCCTCTCAGCTTACTTGTGGATATTATCAAGCTCTTTTTTCTTCTCTTCTCTCTCTTTAATTTAGGTCCACTGACTCTCAACAAAACCTGAGAAGGAATTGCTCCAGTTAAGTGAACGAGGTATCAAATTACAGATGAACTGTCTACTTTTGTCAGTATTAGAGTTATGCTGCACAATATTCAAGGACACATCTTTACTTCACCATGTTGCCTTTCATTATTGAAGTTGTGTAATTAAACCTGAAGATAAAGATGCCATGCAACTTATATGCCATGCAACTTATATGCCATTATATGCCATATTCCTGGAATGCCTAACAGAAAATCACTACCACAGAAATTTTGTGGCCATCTGCTCTATGTATTACTTTTTATATTTGCATAGAATGATGGGAGGAATCAGGACAGGCCTTGCATTAGACTGATTGATCTGATCATTAGATGATGGTGCGGAAAGACAGGGCATTGCTCCAAAACCAAGCTCATTTGTTTACCTGTTTATCTACCAGCCAGCAGCAATCTGCCACTCCTTCTGCTAACAGGTTCCTCCCACACTCCCTGCTAAGGTCAGTGTGTTCTAGAATTGCAAACTAGGCAGAGATATTCCTTTAATCCTCTTTCAGCCTAAAATTCTTTGTTCTGAATATTTCTTCTCAATGAGGCATTGAGAGCCAGGTATAAAGCAGCACAGATGACTAGTTTCCACTATGCCTTGTACTGAATACTTGGCAAATGTCTGGTTGACATTACCCTGCCATAGCTAAGAACGATAGATTATTATATATTAATATTAATAATAGTATATTACTATTATATTTTAATACAGACTCTTCTGAAATAAGAATCATTTTCATTTCTTCTTTTCCCATTATTACATCTGTGCATACAGTTTATCAGTTAAAATTCCTTCTGTGTGGAATAGAACAGAATTTGCAGCTATGATATTTTATCGGAAGATACTCTCTTGATGTGCTCTAATGATGTCCATGCCATGGAAAGGAAATCAGTTGAAGAGGCTTACATTTCAACATTGCATCATGAATATAACGTATCCTGCATATTGTTTGTTTAAACTACATAAGTGTAAGCCAGGAACACCAGTAAGTGAAATAATGTAGTACACTCAGTTCTGAGAATAGCAGTGTAATGAGGAACCGTGCTTTATAGCACTGTTTACTTGTTATTTGCTATCATAGTGAACTACAATAATTTATGACCCTGGAACTTAGCTGTGCAATGACCTTGAAGAACTGAGAAAGTGGGGAGAATGTTCTTTTTGAAGAAATAAATACAAATGCAAAGCAGTCAACCCTATCTATATTCAAGATATAAAAGCATTTATAATTTGCCCAAGTTATTATGAGATAATATACTTTGAAAAAAGTTGTTTTAAAACTATGAAGAATGCCCAAATAACCACAATTATTATAAGCTGTTATAAATAGATATTATAGATATTATTTCAATTAAGAAAACATATTTAATATGTACTACTTGTGATTGAAAAAAAAATACATAATGTTCAAAGCCTAGATCTCTCTCTCATGAGCCAGATTTTAAAACTCAGATTTCTTTTCAGCTTTCTAAAATCTCTTCCCTAAAATACTGTCTGCTGTCTTATGTGTTTAATAAATATAGCTACTATTGACTTTTTGATTGTAAACTATTTTCTCCCATTATCTTTAAATCTGTAATAATTTATAACTTTGAAATAAATATATTTTATTAAATTCAGCCAGTGTATTATTACAATAAATAATCTTTGTATTAAATACAGTGTATTATTATTATTAAGCTTAATTATATAAGCAGAACTTTGCGAGATAGGTGATATTAAAGCCGTCCACATGCCTTAAAATTGACAAGGTTGAGAAACACTGCACTAGACCAAACTGGATTTATTTTATTATAGTTGAATTTTTTTGTGAAAACTTATATATAGTTTCAGGAATTATATTAAAGAAGGAAAGATTTTCAGAAGAGTTATCACCGTTTGACTAGTTTGTGTCTAGAGATAAAAATTATTAATCTGATATTTACTATTGTCATGAACTAACTATTGCACATGTCCTCTCAACTTGCTTTTCAAAGTATATGGCTGAAAATTGGAATAACTTTTCAGTCACTCACACTAGTTTGGATTGTGAAGTTACTTGGATGTACATTTGATCTTTTGAGCTTTGCTTTCTTTAAACTTCACAAATACTTCACTATCAGGGTTGCTTCTGTGATTGTAAAAAGATTGTTTGAAAGACTGAAAGAAAGCAATTGGGGTTCAACAGATGGCAAAGAGTCAATACAATTCGACAGATTACCTCTACTATAAGATATTGTTTCTCATTGCTGCCAAACCTACTTCAGGAGATTCCACACAATAAGAAAATTGATTAAAGAAAAGTCCTATACCAAGGAGCTGTCATGCCATGAACTTACATACATTATGAATATGTGCAATAATATTTCATTTTACACTTTCTGGGAAATTAATAAAGGAATCCTTAAGAAGCACCTAGTTTATACGGTTACAGTTAATTCATTTTTCCTGTTACATTTAAATTGCTATTTACTGGCATTTTTAGAGAGATTGTAAGGGACTTCACATAATTTCAAATTCTATACTTCCACTACCCTATTGTGACCTAAAAATAGTGAATAATATTCCTGGTTTGCCACTTTCAGATATAAGTATGGAAGCAAATGTTCACAAGATAGATAACTTTTTCTTTTTTAGTGAGCCAACTTTTTTGATAGGAACTATGAAAGAGAAAACCACATTCCACCAAGATTGGCAGGGCAACTATCATATATAAACAGGGAACAGCCCACAGTCAGTAGTACTGATAACATTACTTAGTTGGGTATTGAAATGTCTGCAAGCAAAAAACCAATGTCAGAGAGCATTAAAGACTCCACAATATCATAGTGACTAACAGAAGTAGTTTAAGTATTGTCTTGGAGAAGGCTTATTAAGTGAGTTATTTTCATTCCACCTTCCTGAAATTAGGGCTTTTTAGCAATCATGGTCTCAGATTGTTGCTATTTAGTACCAGAAAATTCATCATCCACAATTTTGTCATGGATGACAGAACCATTCTGGAATGTATTAACATACAGGTGGGCATGGAGGGGTGGTGAGGGTCTTCTCTCAGAAATGTCCCCACCTGGATTTGAAGTCTATGTGAGCTGTGGCCCAGAGCAAGTATGTGGGAGTGGTCAATATCTTGATGCTTCTAAAGAGGCTTGATGAAAGACCTTGTTTGTGAAATTGAGCTCTACGGAATAGATGGGATTGCTATTATTTCCTTCTTTGTAGCAATGTTCTTGCTTGAGTTGCTTAACTTTGTGGCTGGGTTGACAGTGAAATTTCCCAGATTGGATCCTGGGAGATTTCATTCTGCCTTCTTGGTTGCAGAATCTGAAGCAGCTTGGAAGTTCATTACTGTATTAGCAACTGTGGACCTGATGATTGAGGACTTAATACAATAGGAGTCACATATTCTGGGTTTTGTTTTGGAGAAATGACAATGTGATATGGGTATGAAGTCAAGGCCAGATCACTCTGAAATGTTCCTTATCTGCTTCTCCTTCAGGGTGAACTTCTTTGCTTAGTCCATTCCTATGCATACTCAGTTTCAGAGGGTGCTTGGAGAAGTATCTGAGTATCTGTTGCACACCTAGACTGAGGCCTTAGTTATAAGTTACAAAGTTACAATAGTTATATAGGGATTATATTGATTCCTTTCAGGTTTCAGGTCTGAATCATCGCTGACATGGCATTGTGTGTGTGTGTGTGTGTGTGTGTGTGTGTGTGTGTGTGTATCCTGGCCTTTTTTGATTTCATAGCAGCTTTCAGTATCACCAATGACGGTATCCATTTGGATTGGTCCAGGTGGTTAGATGTAGAAGGCATAATGTTTCAATGTTTTTCTTCTCCTGGAACTTTTTCTAGTGAATAACGGGTAGAGATCTAGCCCTCAAATCTTGCTTTGCGGGGAACTTCATGATTTCATGCTTCCTTTTCTCCCATTAACTTCTTCAGTCTGCCATTTTCCCCAGAAACCCCAAAATTTATGTGTTTTCAATCTCAGGAACTTTGAAACCCAACCCTGCTATGGAAAAATAGGGAATTATAGTCTCCACAAACATAAAAGGCATGAAGTTGGAAATGCTGCAGTAAACTAGGGAATCCTGCTTCTATTAAAGACTGAAGCCTCTCTCAGGTATCCAAATTTCTCTTTTTTTATTTTTACATCAACATTATGCAGAAAAGGAACCATGAACTGATTGCTATTATGACACATACTTATTACAGTAAGATTAGTGTCATTTTTTAACTCTCAAATTATGAAATTTACTACGTTTAATTATCATTGGTAGACCTGCTTCCAAATCAAAGTTTTAAAGGTATTATTATTTTTAATCATCACACAGTCAGCCAAATGTTCAGACTGAGTTTGGCATTTTTGTCTACCTATTGAGTCCTTACCAAGGACCTGAGATAGGCAGATCTGGATGTTTGATGGTGTTACAGATGGAAGGATGGAAGCTGCTGCCAGTAAAACCTTTGCTTGCAATTGACTGATGGTGAATTTCTCAGTGCCAATGCTGTTCAATTGGTGCTCCAGTTGTTTTGGGATTGCACCCAAGGCGCCTATTACTATTGGTACTACCCTTGCTTGCCTTTGCCATAGTTGTTCTATTTCTATTTGGAGGTCTTTGTATTTTGTTATCTTCTCCAGTTCTTTCTCTTCTATTCTGCTATCTCCAGGCACTGCCATATCCACTAGCAGCTGCTAGAGCTGCTGGGACGTGCTATACTGCATTCAACTGCTGCTAGAGCTGTAAGTCTTGGGAGACTCCACCAGGAAAGTAGTTAGGCCCTGATTGGATCTCCATTGTATTTATACTATATTCAAACTCCATTTCAACTGCTGCTAGAGCTGCTGGGATGTGCTATACTGCATTCAACTGTTGTTAGAGCTGCAAGTCTTGGGAGACTCCACCAGGAAAGTAGCTAAGCCCTGATTGGATCTCCATTGTATTTATACTGTATTCAAACTCCATTTTAACTGCTGCTAGAGTTGCTGGGACGTGCTATACTGCATTCAACTGCTGCTAGAGCTGTAAGTCTTGGGAGACTCCACCAGGAAAGTAGCGGCCGGCGTGCCTAATGAATTATATAACTAAAAATTATAAACAGCAGCAGTACATTCAGGGCAAGTGCGTCTGAGATTCCCTGTATCTAATAATGTCTGGCTTAGTTCAGTGCAACACTTGTTTTGCAGCTGTCTTTCACAGTACCCTTTTCAAACTTGGAAACTGTCCTATCTGTAAACAAATCACAAGGACAGATTACTTATCTAGGGTCTGTAATCTATGCTCTTCAGGCAGAAATTAGGTATCCAATTCTCGCTAAACAACTATAGCCCTATGCAGAATCCATCACCTCACACGTAAAAAATGGAAAAAATGGAAAAGGCCAGTGCATAGCACAATTCAATATGTGGCTAAAGGAGTGGTGTAAAGGGGAAGGCTTTGGATATATTAGTCACGATGTCTGTAGCTGGTCCAATAAAAAGATGTACAAAACAGATGGTTTGCATCCATCAAAGAAAGGGACTGAGTTACTTGGCTATAAATTCACAGATTTTCTGGAGGAAAATTTAAACTAAACAGCAGGGACAGTGAGTTAATTGATACAGAACAATCCTGTCCCCGGCAATCTAAAAATTATAGGGCTATCAGTGCATGTAACATAGATGTGTGTGTGGACAAGTATACCAACCTTGCTGTCAAGCAGAATCAAGCCTCTAATAGCGAGTGCCACACAAAGTGCACTAACCAAATAGGTAGTAAGACAATAGGGGAACTCAGGCACCACACAGGTTATGTAGAAAGTAAACACAGGGCCAGTCATAAAGGACTCAAATGTCTATACACCAATGCACGGAGTATGAACAGCAAACAGGGTGAACTAGAAATTCAGGTTAATGAGGGCAGATATGATATTATTGCCATTACATCCCACCAAACGTGGGATGAAACCCACACATGGAACACACAGCTAGAGGGATTTAAATTATTTAAAAGAAACAAACCAAATAACAGAGGAGGTGGAGTTGCTCTCTATATAAGAAATAACTACATCTCTATAGAAATAGAGCACAACAATGATAAAAACTCTCTTGATGCATTTGGGTCAATATAAAAGGGGGGAATGATATTGCCATAGGTGTATACTACAGGCCACACAACCAAACAGAGGAAATAGATGAACTTTTTGCTAGTCAGCTAACTAAGGAATGTAGGAAGCACATCACAATAGTAATGGGGGACTTTAACTACCCTGACATCAACTGGGAGACAAACTCTGCACCAAGTGGAAGATCAAACAGGTTCCTGGCAAACCTAGCAGACAACTTTGTCTCCCAAAAAGTAGAGAAGGGAACTAGGGGATTAGCCATTTTGGATCTAATTCTCACTAACAGAGATGAAATGATAGAAGGTGTTGAAGCCATAAGAACCCTGGGAGGAAGTGATCATGCAATATTGGAATTCAACATTATGGAAGCACAAACAATAGAACACAGACAAACTAGAGTCTTGGACTTCAAGAGAGTTAATTTCAATAGACTTAGAGAGGGCTTGGGAAGGATTCCATGGATGAGAATCCTCAAGGGGAAAACAACTCAAGAAGCTTGGGAAATTTTGAAAAATGAGATAATAAAAGCCCAGTCTAGCACAAAACCAACAAAGAGGAAAAATAACAGCTCTCAAAAGAAACCAGCATGGCTGCATAAAGAACTCTCTGACAAATTGAAAGATAAAAAGGACAAGTATAGAAAGTGGAAAGAGGGGCACATAACTAAGTCAGAATATCAGCAAATAGCCCGAGCCTCCAAAGATGAAGTGAGGAAAGCCAAGGCTCAAAATGTACTAAGGCTTGTGACCAAAGTCAAAAATAACAAAAAAGCTTCTTTCAACATGTAAAAAACAAGAAAAAAGTGAAGGAAATTATTGGTCCAGTAGTGGGTGAAAGTGGCAAGCAACAGGGAGAAAGCAAAACCATTTAACTCTTTTTTTCCATCTGTCTTTACACAAAGGGAATAAACAGTCAAAAATAGTGCCATAAAAAACAGAATAGAAACACAACTTAAGATAGGCAAGAAAATGATAAGTGAGCACCTGTCCAGGCTAGACGAGTTCAAATCACCAGGACCAGATGGATTACACCCCAAGGTTCTCAAGGAACTGGCAGATGTGATCTCAGAACCACTGAACTATATTTTTCAAAGATCCTGGAGCACCTGGGGAACTACCAGAGGGTTGGAAAAGAGCTGACGTAGTTCCCATCTTCAAAAAAAGGAAAAAAATGGACCCAGGAAATTACAGACCTATCAGCCTGACCTCAATACCTGGGAAGATCCTGGAAAAGATAATCAAACAACGAATCAGTGAACACCTAGAGGCAAACAAAGTCATTACTAAAAGCAACATGGGTTTGTCAAAAATAGATCATGCCAGACAAATCTTATTGCATTCTTTGACCAAGTGTGGATATAATTTACTTGGACTTCAGTAAGGCATTTGAGATATATATATATATATATATATATATATATATATATATATATATATATATATATATATATATATATATATATATATATATATATATATATATATATATATATATATATATATATATATATATATATATATATATATATATATATATATATATATATATATATATATATATATATATATATATATATATACATATATACATATATATATATATATATATATATATATACATACATATATATATATATATATATATATATATATATATATATACATATATATATATATATATATATATACATACATATATATATATATATACATATATATATATACATATATATATATATATATATGTAGACACTTCCAGGTTCGAATCCCAGAAAGGGTGAATTCTGACTGAAGAGAGGTAAATAACTCGAAATAGCTATCTCAGAAATCCCTTATTTCTTTGTTAACAATTTTAAACAATATATATATATATATATATATATATATATATATATATATATATATATATATATATATATATATATATATATATATATATATATATATATATATATATATATATATATATATATATATATATATATATATATATATATATATATATATATATATATATATATATATATATATATATATATATATATATATATATATATATATATATATATATATATATATATATATATATATATATGTAGGTCTTGATTACTTGGGTTTTGTCCTGCGTAAAATTGGAAGTGTCTTGCTGATGTTTAGATGAAGTCCTATTCTTCATCTTCAGGCTGGTGTTTTCGGCTTCATGCTTCTAGGAGCAATGTGTGATCGTAGCTGTTTCTTCCTTTTAACTGCCAGTGGGGGTATGAACTGATTGGGTGGGAGCTTGGCTGTGTTCTGATTGGGTGGAGGTGTGTTCTGATTGGTTAGAGGCTTGGCTGTGCTCTCATTGGATAGGGGGTTGGCTGTGCTCTGATTGTCTGGGGAGTGTTCTGTTTGGGTGGGGGCTTTGTTGTGCTCGGGTTAGTATGAGTTGCCGGGGGAATTGAGATGGTGAACTGCGTTGCTGTTGTTTGGCTTTGCGTTCGTGGTCATGCCTCATCTTCATGACGGGTGTCAGTTTGCTTCATTATGAATTGGAGGGGTTTAAAGTGTCTAATGATGCAGCTGTGGTCTGGCTTCTGGTTTGTGGTCATGCCTCATTATCGGTGTGGGTTTGGGTTTGCTTTTTGCGTGGATGTGTGGTGGTGACATCCTGTGTGGTTTTCGTGAGTGTGGGTCTGGTGTCATTCTTTGTGTTAGGGACTTGTTTGTCAATAAGGGCAGGTTTCCAAATGGCTGGTAGGCAGGAGGTATCATCTCGTTTATTCGTGCTGTGTGGGCATTTTTCTATCTCAATGGCTTCTCTGATTATTCTGTTATTAAAGTGTTCAGTTTTGGCGATAGTTCTGTTTTCTAACTCAATTTTGTCTTTGGGGTTTCTTAGGATGGTGGATATTTTTCTGTTTGTGCAGAATGCTGTCTTGATGTTGTGTTTGTCGAGGATCTTGCTGATTCTGTCTGTGGTGCCTTTTATGTATGGGAGGAGGGCTTTGCCATTTTCTTGTTCTCTGTCTTGGATTTTAGTGGGGGTTTCCTTTTGGATTAGGTAGGTAATTTT